>VWZG01009390.1:0-12158 GCA_013396735.1 Grallaria varia | reverse complement strand
TTGGCCAGTTGAAGGTGATATCACCTAATTAACACAAAGATTTACAGAACAGAGGCTATTGAACAGACATTTATATACAAATTCCTATTCTAACTAAGTGCCTATTCTCAATTGCGTATTTGCTTGTAAAAACTGCCATTTGGCATTTACATGTCTCTCTGTAAGTCCTGTGCTGTTGGTCCAGTTTAATTGGATGATTCCTATACCTAAATTGCCCACCATAAGTAGTAATTCACATTACACTCACTTTTCTATACCTATTATGAGAGCTAAAAAGTATATGCCCTCAATCAAATCACCTCAGCTCCATGGGAGGCTGAAAACCATTACATGAATTCAAAGCCTACAGAAAAGGTCCCACACTCTATATCCTTGCTCTCTTTCTTGGAAGGAAGCACTGTTATGACAGGGAAAAAAATCAGTATTTTGCAGAATTTGGAGTTGTATACCCCCCAGTAAAAAACACGGAGAAACTTCAAGGTTTTTTGAATATAATAATGACAGAGAAAGATTCTTTCACTCTTGATATTTACACTGAAGGAAGGCTTTAAATCTTAATGAGCATATAGATAAAGTGTAATATTTCTTGAAAAAAAAATTAGCCTTTGATTTTTTGGCCTCACAGATCAAGTGAGGCCAGTCATAAAAACTTCTCTTGTGGGAATATATAGAAGAAGAAACCTCATGTGGAATANAAGACATGGTGAAGTAGAACCATTTTTTTCTTCCTTAGTCATTCTTGAAAAATATTTTTTCTACTAGTCTAATTTCAAAACTATTACAAAATATTTTCCTGTATTTTATGACAGCCATTATTTGTTATTTCCTTTAACTTCAGGGGTCAAAAAAACCCCAATCAAAAACCACAGAAAAACCCCTTTGTTTCTGTAGGACCTATTCCATTATTTTTTTACAGAGGAATGATTTTTTCAGACAAAAACATGCTTTCACTATACCTTTTCCATCCATTTAAAAGTTTGGCTAAAAAAGTCTTGAAATCTAGAAAAAGTGATGTACTTTGTGAGACAAGCTATCATTTTACCTAGGAATGAAATCAACTGATAGAGTACATCTAAATTTTACCAGGTGACTTTGATTTTTTTATAGATTAGAGCAGGGTGACAGTATTCCATGGGTTTACTTTACTCAGTGCTGTTATACAACTGACTGTAGTTTCCATTTAGAAGGATGGGCACATGGGTGTAGGAGGATATGAATTGTGAACACTGTCTGACCAGCATTATTCTAGTTGTTTATAAAAAGCTTTTTTTTCTCAAAATAAATGCCTTCAATAGTCTGTTTTTAAATGGTTGCAAAAGCAGCACGCTCATGATCTATAGATTTTACTGTCCAGACAGGATTATAACAATTCTCTACTTATAGGTCTCTCCCAGAATGATGTCCATAAATTCAAACTCATTTGGAATGCAACTGCTTTGGTATTCACTCAGATTCAAAGAAAAGGACTCATATATTTTCAACCAAGCTGCATTACACTGGCTTCCTATTTGACAGCATATTGACTTTTATTTCTTATTAACTGTCTATTATTGTTTATTAGGTAATGTTCCATCATACCCATCTTAGCTGATAAATACTGGCTCTCTTGCCTGTTCATTATGATCCACTTTCGGCTATCAGGTATGGCAATGGAATATTAGCATTTTATTGATTAAAATGCTGAGATTATTGATCGAAATGAAAACTTCCAGTTGTACCAGTTTCAAACAGCAAAGAAAACAGCCCGTGGCCCACACTGTGATTAAGCATTAAAACAGCCTATTCTAGGCAGTATTCTAGACCATATATTAAACATTTAGTAGTTTATGCAGTCCTATTCCAATAAAGACAGAAAACTTGGGGAAATATCACTCTTGTCAAGCACTTTTATTTCCGTATAGATTTTACCTACTGAAGTTACTGGAGGCCTTTTGTTTTCCAGCACTATGAAATTCAAGAGTAGAAATCACTGTATGACAGCCCAACCCTAAGAGCATAGATGATCCTTCTGTTAATAGTTGCAGTTATAGTGCTATTCATCTGGCATTCTCGTTATAATATGACCTGATATTAACCTTTGACTTAGAAAACCGTTTCGCCAGTGATGTTTTATTGGATGTCTAGTATAGTTTACAACGAAAGTATTCAGATACTTTGTTGGAAGGTGAAAGGAAAGCACCTGGTTAGATCTTTAGCCTTAACCTTATAGATGAAACAGTAACACACTATAAAACACAATTTACTAGTGCATGTGTTCCTACATATAACTATGCTAGAAATTCTTCTTAGTATCATTTAACATTTGTGTGACTTTCACACCAAGAAAAGATTTCGAGTCTTTCCCTACACATTCTGGAACTGTGTATAACATAATTACAGGGAATCTTTGCTTGGTCTTTTCAGAGGTTTATCTTGTAGCAATTAAATACTTTATGATTATTCTACCTTTGTGTTTTGCTGAAGAATGAGAGCCTATTTCTAGAACAAACTAAGGGACTACTTTAAGCCTAGGTTTTAGAGAGAGTAATATCAGAAAAATAAATTTTATAAGGCTATTTTAATGTTTGTCAACACCCTTCATGTAAAATTCCCAGATTTTGAAGAAATATATTCATTAATTAACCTCCACTATAGAAAGACAATATGAAAGGACTAATGAGGGGAAAGATCCAAACACTGTTTACAAAGCAATGTAACTTTTCTGAATCACTCAAAGATTCCCAGTAGCTGAGGAGACAGATTACAAAAATGTAGTGAATTGTTTATTGGATGGTAAGAACAGAAACAGAAGATGAGTTTTATTTGCCTGTTATTCTGTTATCCTATCCTACATCTGTCTCACTGGTGGAAAAACAGCAAGCCCATATTTTTCTGTATCTGATTTATTTTAGTTTTATACATACTCTTACACACTGGGAGAGACACAATTGGACTTGAAAAATAAGGAGAGGCACTTTTAAAATCCCAAGAGTTGTAGCATGGAAATGCTTGATGGCTTTGTGTCTTAGGAAAAAGAAGTTGGAAAGTTGGAAGTGTGGGGTCCTGCCGCTAGAGAGGAATAATCCCAGGATTCAGTTAAGGGTTGACTGGGTAGAAAACAGATCTGGGGAGAAGCACCTGGGAGTCCTGGTGAACAACAAGTTGTCCACGAGCTGCCAGTGTGCCCTTGCGTCAACAAGGTAAATGGAATCCTGAGCTGCGTTAGGAAGAGTGCAGCCAGCAGCTTAAGGAAGGGTATCAATTCTTGTCTTCTACTCAGCCCTGGTGAGGCCACATCCTGAGTGCTGTGTCCAGTTTTGGGCTCTCCAGTTAAGGGAAAAAAAAAAAAAAAAAGAACCAGTGGAGAAGGTCCAGCAAAGGGCTACAAAGATGATGAGAGAACTGGACCACCAGTCTTTTGAGAAAAGGCTGAGAGAGTTGGGCCTGTTCAGCCTCGAGAAGAGATGACTGAGAGGAAACCTCATCAATGCCTTTAAGTATCTGAAAGAGGGTGTCAAGAGGATGGAGCCAGCCTTTCCTCGGTGGTGCCCAGCAACAGGACAAGGGACATTTGGCACAAATTGAAACAATGAATCTGACTATGAGGAAAAACTTCTTTCCATTGAGGTGTCAGAGCACTGGAACAGACTACTCAGAGAGGTTGTGGAGTCTCTTTATCTGCTGGTATTCAAAATCTACCTGGACACAATTCTGTGCAATTTGTTCTAGGTGAACCTAGCAAGGTTGGACCAGATGCTCTCCAGGTCCCTTCCAACCCTGACCATTCTGTGTTTCTGTGAAATGCAGAAATAACAGCACTGAAGCTAGCTGATACAAGATAGCACACTTGAAACTCTGGAGAAAGATTTCTTATCAAAAGTCAGACCTCGCTCTAGGGATTAAGCACTCTTTGTGGAAAACAAGATGCATAACTATGTAAGGAAAAAAAGAAAGAAAATGGAAACATTTCAAAGTAACATCAGTTATAACATAACTGTTGCTGAAGATATACTGATATGTAATATACTTTCTTACTTGCGTAGTTAAGTAACATAGTATGGTTTGTTAGAGCTTTACTGCGGTGCTCTCTCATCTGCTTGCTGTATCCATTTTAAATTTTTTCTTCACAGAGATTATTTCACCAAATCCAACTACTTGTAGTATCTGAAACAAAATGATTCTGTCAAATCAGAAGCAGGCTTCTTTTTTTTTTTTCGTTTTNTTTCAAAAAAAAAAAGGGGTTTTTTTTTTTTTTTTTTTTTTTTTTTTTTTTTTTTTTTTTTTTTTTTTTTTTTTTAATGTAGGACCACTTTCTCTCTGATTTAAGAGACTCTTACTGGCATTTCAAAGTCTCGAAAGCCAGAAAATACTGCAGAGAAATCTGCAGCATCTCAGACTTTGAAGTACATATGAGACCATTTTTAAGCAATGAGAGACTGAAGTTCAGGGGAAAAAAGTTTCTAATAGGGCACACATTCCGTTAGATTTTTAATACTCTTCAGAACTACTCTTCTGAACCTTTTGAGGTTGGCCCACCTCTACTAATTATTTTAATTTCTTTCTCCTATATTGCTAATTTTTTAGTTGTAAGTTATTTCAATTGAAATATTAATTTTAGTTTTGTTGGAAGTTAATAAAATTTTAATGTTATGAGCTAAGGATGGACATGAGTATGAATGTAAGACAGTGAAAGAATTCAGTTCAGGTAAAAGTGCCATACAAACCCCTTGTCTAAGAAGTAATTTTAAGCAAATGTCTAGTGGGTAATTAACAAGAAGGAAACTATTTCACAAATTCAGACCCTTCTTCTACCTACAAAAGGCTCATGGGTAGCTCTTGATTTCCTATAATATATTGATTCAGTGAATCCATTCTGGAAATAACTTTCAGAATGTGTTTGTTCCTTTGTTTTACAAGCATGAAAGTTAGAAGTATATTACTGTGTTGTAAGACAAGTCATATGAGACTGCTTTTTATTTTCTGATGAATGAAATCAAAAAATTTCCCTTGAAATCCCTTTTTCACTTCACACACACGTGTACAGTTAAAATGTATCAGTGGAATAATTCTTGACAGCGAACACAACAGAAGACTAAGTGTTCCCTGAATAAAAATATTTAAAAATTCAAGTCAGCATTTAGAGATAATATTTTTCATTATTCATCCAGTTCAAGTTACTATTTATGACTCTGCCTTAGAAAAATTATTTACTGAAGCATCATTCCCTGATGTTATGAGTGGGAGCCATGAAGCCGTTGTCCTTTACAAAGGGGCTTTGGTGGGAGCTTGCCTGTGGGATATTCCTCTCCATTTTTATAACCTGATTAGAGGGAAGCTTATTTTGACTTTTTTATGTCTGACTATATTTCATTCCAACATTATTGGTTGGCTTTTGGTTCAAGGGCCTTATGTCCTCTGCATATGACTGTTTCTGGCAAATAGCTGCCTCAGTGTCTTAGAATTATTGCCTAGAACTTAGGAACTGCTGTAATGGATTAAACCAGTCATTCATCTAAACAGGTCAGATTTTTTGGTCTAATATTAATATTGCTGAAAGAAGTAGGTGTTCAGAATTCAAGCAGTCTGTCATGACTGATGTTTGGCATAACAAAAGAAAAAAAAATTCAAAATTAAGAGCTCAAAACTATTGCCTTTCAGTCTCAGTCTCAAGATTAACCATGCACAACATTTCTCTCAAATTAACCCTGTAAAGCAGTGAGGCTCTATGAAATGTGTTGGGTTTTTTTTTTGGTTTTTGGTTTTTGGTGGGGTTTTGTTGTTGTTGTTGTTGTTGTTGTTTTTTGTTGTTGTTGTTGCTTTTTTTTTTTAGGGCTACTCCTTTACTGTTTGTTCTGGTAATGAAGTTCAAGGCACAAATGTAGACACATCTTCAAGGAGCACCACTAGCATAGAGGGAACAGCTAGAAGAGAATAAGCACTTTAATTTTTACATTTAACAAAATAACAGGAGAAGGGAAAGGCAAATTTACAGGAAAGCAATCTTGGAACATTCTGTTCCCTGTAAATTTGAGAAAACAGTTTGGGTTATTTTTATTTTTTATTATTATTTTTAATTCTTCCTGTAGTGCTTCCTTTTTTATTTTTTCTCTATTATGATTGCAAAAGAGGTGGGATAGTGCCTATCTAAATTGACAACTAATATGTTTGGCATCAATACAAATAAAAAGCTGAAAAAAACCCCCAACACAAACCACCTAAGACCAAATGTGTTGTCACATTGTCTTGAGACACTCTGCAGTCATGACTCTTGATTTATGGCCAAAGCTGTACCATTGGAAACAGTCCTATGTAACATCACACAGAATATTCAGGGTTGTTGGTTTTTTTTTTTTTCCTCTGGATACCAAACTAATTGTTGAATACAAAAAAACATTTATCAGTTATTAGCAGATGATGTTTTTAGTTAAAATTGCCACAGTATTTGTTGTACATTATATTCTTGTGTTATCAGTAGATGTTTGGACTGCAGGCCTTCATACCCAATGCATCTCTGCTCTTTGATGAATGATGTATATTTTTTTTGGAAATTCTTTTTAAAGTTGTGTGGTTTCTCAGGTTTTTTGGAGGAAAAATATTCACTGGAAGCAAAGATGTTTCACGGTTTTTATTTCACAGCTGGGAAACGCAAACTACACCCTGCCACTGTCAGTCTCCCCATATCTCTCTCTCACACACACCTGATCCGTTTACATTCAGAACATGACAAACAAGCCATGGATACGATTCCAACAAGGAAAAGATTATATTCTAATAAGGTGCTATCATATTCCCACTGAAGCAGTGAAGAGACTCCCACTGGCATCAAAAGGAATTGAGCTGGCTCCCCAGAAACCTCTTCTTCCCTTCATGCAGACTCAGCAATCAGTGAAGAAGGATCTCTGCAATTTAGAGGCAGAAGAAATAAAACCCAGACCATATATTTGGAGGCATAATAGATACCTGATACAGTCTTCACTTCCAAAAGCCTCTGAGCTTCAGGCTTTTTTTTTAAAAAAAAAGATTATTTCCTCTCATGTTGATAATAGAATCTTGAAAAAGTGATGTAGATCACTGATGTAATCAGTTCAGGCATCTCTACCTTATATTCATGTTTTTGTTGGAGAGTAACTATGCCACCACCTAAGCAGAGGTAGAGCCATTAACATGAACAATAACAGATACAACAAAACCCTCTTAGTTTATTCAGATCTCTTTTTCTGACTTTTCATCATAAATAACACAAATTCATGTTTAAGGTCAGTGTGGTCTCCAGTTGTTACCATTTCATTCCTATTACTAGTTTGGCCTAGATGATTCTGCTTCTACTGGTTTTACAGAGGACTTGATGGATACCCTGGGAATAGAGGTGCACTGGGTTATCAACAAAACTGTGTATGTGTTGGAAAGCCAAAGACATTTGCTGTGATGTATTTAACAGCACTTTGCAGCCAAAGACATTTGCTGTGATGTATTTAACAGCACTTTGCAAAGGGCAAGGTAATTTTGTTCATTATTTTTATTCTGAGCTTTCTGAAAAAGTTGGGCACCATTCTGGAGACTTTCCCACTGCCTTCTTTGAAAGCTAGAAGGCCTTCAGGGCATCTAGGGAAAAAATAGCCTACACAAGAAAATCTTTCACAGTTGTTTGCCCTTCCCTCTAGAGGAAAATAAGGGCAAATGTTCATCCATTCCTTTGTGTTGTTCACTCTCCTTCTCACTTTTTCTCCCTGTCCTGCTATACCATATATCTGTAGTTTCTCATCTTTTTTCCTGAAGAGATTATTTTATATACTTCTTCCCACCTACTTTCAGAAAATACCATCAAAAGACTAAGTCCCTGTTTGTTTCTATATGTCCTAACCATTAATTTCAGCAAAATATGTCCTGTGGCTTGACTCTTCCACACAGCTTATGACAGGTTTTTTTTATAAATTTGGAACAACTTCCAGTGAGCAAAAGTACATACCTCGTGAGATATATTAGTCAGACAGAGCCTTGTCTATGGAACACCTTCAACAATTTGTCAAGCTATTTATCTAGGTGAAATCAACTAACACAGCATTTCATACTGACTGATATAATTGGCTGACCTTGAAAGTTAGGATCCACTTTTTTATTTCCAAATATATTGTGTATAAAATACAGAATGAACAAACAGTACATAAACAAAAAGTAAAGGAGGAAACAAGAAACAAACTGTGCAATGGGAAAACTGAGACATAAAATAAAATAAAACTGTTGGAGGAGAAATTAAGTAACCCAGGTCTGACAGATAAATGAAAGAATAAATTCGTCACATAAATCAGCACAGGGCACAAATATTGGGTTCAAAATATACAAAGAGAGACTCAGAAGCTAAAAACAAGCACCAAGAACCACAGGACTAACATGGTGGCAAATTATATTACATGGAAACACAACCTAGGCAGTGATGCAAATATTGGAAAAGGTGAATAGACAACTAATTGCAATGACAACATGGATGCAGAAAAGGAGCATTTTGAAAATACATTAAACCTTGCACAAATAAATAAATACAGGAGGGAAGTGTGATATGAAACCAAGATAATGAATTGGTTCTCAGGGACCATTTTTGCTGAGGCCCCATGGAGTATCTCTGTCCTTTGGCTGTACTTAGGGTTGTGTGAGTTCCAAGGACAGGAGAGTACGTTCACCATTCACTCCACCACTAGTTCTCTAACACCTGTGAATAACTGATCAGAACCAATTATGATGACATGGAGCTTACTGCCTCTTTGACTTTCACAAAGAGGTGATAGGTTGTCAAAGATAACCATACAAAAATAGTTGTGGTTAATGCAGTCATTGATTGATGGCCACATGTACTGGGACATGAGTGCTCTAGGCTTGATGGTGACACAGGACACAAAAACACCAACATCACAGATTTTTTTTTTTTTTTTTTAAATACGTTTGTTATTGTAAACAAGTACAGCATTTTACTCTTGTTCCCAGCCATGCAGTCCATTTTTAGAGGATAGTTGTTAATGACATGCAAATCTTTAACTCCTTCAGCTCAGCTCCCTCAACCACTATTTAAAGACGAGAGGATTGCAATATATGCATAAACACTAAATACGCAAATTAATCCATGTTTTCTTCATTATAATGGGAAATTAGGTACAGAGCAATTCAGATTCATTTACAGATATAACACCAAAAATATTTTTTCCTTTGATGGTATCAACAGTACACGATTTCACTTCAAGCCTTGATTAGAGTTCATCTTCTTAAATACGGTACAGAACACATGAAACATCTCTTCCAAGGACCTGCTGGTTTATAAACTCAAGAACAGATCCTTGAGGAAGGAACAAATTTACTTCCACTGCAACAGGTGTGACATGCAGGTGTTTCAACAATTTTCTTAAATTACAATTAACTCTTTGTCATTAATATGTGGGTACATCAACAAAGTATAAGCTGATTCTCTGAGCAATTATTTTAACCATTTTTCTACTAAAATACAAGGAGACCACTTTTTTTTCTATTCCATGCATTTCACATGGTAGACTGATACTGCCTATGAATATTGCAGTAGCAACACCTGTAGGGTGGGTATTTCTTGCTGATATCTTCCCCAGACCGAAGGTGTTTATTATTTCAATCCCATCACATCAGTTATTAATATTTCAGAAGAGCTATGTTTAACTGTATGATTAGTTAAAGAAAAAATAGAGATATTATCCCTCTACATTGTGAATGTAGAGGTGTATTATCCCTCTACATTGTGAATGTAGAGAGGTATTATCCCTCTACATTGTGAACATACATCAGTAGTGTTCAAGGGAAGTAATCCACTACTGATCTAAGAAAAAGCAACCTTTTTTTTCTGAAAAACATTGTATTTTCTCATAATAATAGAGGTAGATAGAACTCCTCCATTTATGTGCGCATATACCTTCTAGAGTAATCATTAGCTTCTGCGTTATCAGGTTAGATATAAGAATTTTTAATTATTATAGTAAACTTTGAATGATAATGGTTGTACTCATGACTTTTTCATTTGATTTATTCAATGTATTTGAAACAGACTAGGATATAATAGAACACCCATATATGTGGAGGATACAGGGAATGAAGGACTTTATTGTGTGAACCTTATCTTTATCCTGTGTTTATGGATATGTACGGTGTATGCTTCTTTGAAATTTGTATTTCCCGGCCATGCCTGGACATGCTTGCTCCCTGCTCTCTGTTCCCCCTCTCTGACTGGCCCAATAAGCTGCAGAGAGGTGACAGCTACCATTCGTCCATTCCTTCCCCAGTTCCTTCCCTCTTTGCCTGTATTCCTATCCCGATTCATTTCCCTGGTTGTCTGTCACGTGTTCCACCCCACTACTGGTACCACGGCCCCCAGAGTTTTTAAAACCCCTGTGTACCCCCATTAAACTGGCGCTGCATCACTACTCAAACCTCGTGGCGAGCCCTTTTGTGCAGTGCTGCGTCCTTCTCCCTTCCCCCCACGGACCGGGCATGTGGCCTCCACCGTGGAGTGCGAGGTCTGAGGATTCTTTGCATTAAAGGAACTCCCTCGCGTTCCCAAGGACTCAAGGCGACACCTGGAGAGGTGTCGCTCTGGCGGCCATCCCGAGCCGAACAGCAGACAGCAGGTCCACCGGATCAGTGCTGGATTTCGCACTGAAAAAAGGTGAAAGGCTCTGGGACATCCCTAAACCCTCCCCGGAATCCAATCCCCGCAACAGAAAAATTTTAATGCCAAATAGAAGCCACAGTAACACCGCAATGGGCCTTGGGCTGTCTACCTCTCAAAAATTCATGTACCACAAGCTTAAAGACTTTATTTTGGAAAACGGACTCCCCTTAGACAAAAAATCTGCAAAAGCCCTTGCTAAATGGCTTGAGAATGGAGGAGAATCAGTCCCCGACAGTATGTCTTTAAAGGACTGGGACAGAATTGGATACAGTATTTGGAAAGCAAGAGAGGGGGGATCACAAGGCCATCGAGGCTTTAATAGCCTGGAGGTTGATTTGGATGATGTTAAAGGATCGAGTGATGAGCTCGAAGGAAAGCCTCCAAGAATCACCGAAAAAATCTAAAAAACTCCGAGCTCAAATGCCCAACAAAGGACAAACCCCAGAAAAACCGAAACAGCGGGGAAGGGGGAAGCTGCGTGGGGGACACGCCGTGTCCGCAGCGGGACAGGCGCGTGGCGTGGAGGAGCGGCACGGCAGATACGTGGTCTCCGGAGCTGGAGCGGTGTGGCAGCGGGAGGGGAGGCGGCTCGGCGGACACGTCGTCTCTGGACGGGGGGGAGCGTGGTGGGGGGAGAGGCAGGGTGGAGGCTTTGCAGCGGGAGGAGAAGGAGGGGGAAGGCTGCACGCATACATGTGGGAACAAGGCACGCGAAGGGCGAACACGGGAATGCATGCCACGTGGAAAAACGGCGTGCAAACAGCCCGCGCCGGTTCCGTCGGCACCACCCCCTCACCCATCTGCACATGCCCCGTCGGCACCACTCCCTGGCTTGCTTGCACAATCGCCGCCGGCCCCGCTGCCCCGCTCGCCCATGTGTCCCCCCCGCCTCTACGCCCCCGGCATGCCCCTAGACCCTCCACCAGATCGCCCTCTGCCTGCAGCGCCGCCTCTACCCCTACATCATCCCCCTGCTAGGATAGATGGGAGCTAAGGTGCGGGGCCAGAGCCACTTCCAACAATAATATCTCTAAAGGTGGCCGTACTCGGGACATTTTTGTTACTGAGGCTTCCGGCAGTTGCCGAGCAACAAAGGCATCCCTGCCGTGCAATGATATTTGGAAGGCTTTTCAGACAGAAGCCACCCAGGCTCATGATGCCGAATTTTTAAGAGCTTCTCCTATATATTTGGAGGTGGGTAGTGTTCTGGAATGGAAACCTATATCCTACCTCATGCTAAAGGACATTAAAAAAGCAATTGTGGAATATGGATTAGGAGCTCTCTTTACAATAGGACTACTTGAATAATTTTTTCTTGCTTATCATCTAATCCCATATGATATCAGGACTGTGCTTAATGGACTGTTATCTGCAGCGCAAGTGTCTGTTTTTGAAGCAGAGTGGAAACGGCTTATAGTAAAATTTGTTAATGAAAAAATGGAAAGGAGAGGTATTCCACCTAACAATGCTATCAATGTGTTATATGGGGAGGGTAGCTATA
>VWZG01009389.1:7487-21069 GCA_013396735.1 Grallaria varia | reverse complement strand
CCCCCATCCCTTGGGAGAGCACAAACCCCCCATCCCTTGGGAGAGCACAAATCCCCCATCCCTTGGGAGAGCACAAACCCCCCATCCCTGGGGAGAGCACAAACCCCCCATCCCTGGGGAGAGCTCCTGCCCATCCCTTGGGAGAGCACAAACCCCCCATCCCTCGGGAGAGCTCCTGCCCATCCCAGGCATTCCCAAAGGTGCGTGTGAGCCATCGCACATTGATCCAGAACTGACATACCCTAAAACATCCCGGAGCTCGTTGGTTTAGGGCACACGCACAGCTGGGCTTGGTGCTGTCCTGCTGCTCTGCCCCTGCCTTGCAGCCAGGCTCTGCTGCCTCGGGGTCGTGGAACGTGCTGGAGGGAGCAGCGCAGGGTCCCCACGTTCCGTGGGCCCTGGGACATGGGGACGGCTGCCTTGTGAGGCAGCCACGGGCATTATCTCCGGCCTGGGGAGAGAAACTCTCACCTTTCCTGGGGGGGAAGTTCTTGCCTTTATCATGAGGTTATTCCTTCTTTCCCTTTCCCCTTCCCCTTTTTGGGCTGCTTTATTCTGCCTGAGTAATTAATTGTTTCTGGGATCATAGGAGGATTGAGGTTGCAGTCCTTGCTGTGACTCTGGTAGAGCAGGGAAAAGGCTTGAGAAGAAAATGTGGATGGAGAAGAGGACAGAAATACAGATGCAAAGGGGCAGAGACATAAGGTGCAGCAAAGAATCTGCAACAAGTTTGTCAGGTCACCTTCAATGTGATCTGAGGTGTAAAAAAATGCTGTTCCTGTAGCTAATATTTAGTCCTCTGATTTTTTACCTCCCTCAGAAATCACTGTGAGCTTCCTAAAAGCATTGGCTATTCTTCTGTTACATAAAATATTGCCTCCTTACAGCACGAAACCTGAGAGTGGAGTGCGCAGATAGGGAATGCTCCTGAATGGCTCTGCGGCGGTTTTGGTTGCTGTGGTGATTATCCATCTGTTTAAATACTTTATACAGGAGATTCACAATTCATTTATCATGGAAAAGATTTTCTTAAGTTATGAGAAACACAGCATTATGCCTGATTCCTGTAATTTTTCATGCTTGATTAGCAAAAAATTCCACTTTAGCTGCCACAGCAGAAGGATGTGGTGTAGCATTTAGACATAGAGGGTACAGCAGAGGGTTCTGTGTTGACCACTCTCCCAGTAGGCCTGGAACATTGGCATGTGTGTGGTGGCTGTGCAGCTGGAAAGACTGACTGCAAACACTCCGTGAGGGACCTCCTCTAACGAATGCTCAGTCTGAAGCAGTTACACAAAATAAATTGTATTTTTACGAAATCTGATAGGAAACGAGTGAGTAAGCACACAGGAGAGAGCTAAACATTTTATATGTCTGAATCTTACCAATAGCTCGTAATGCATTTAATTCTTAATAGTGAATATTCTCAGTGTGACATTTTGGTTTCCTGGACAGTTCCTTTCTCCATGGCACAACATGGCAGATCCTCTCAGCCTCTGAAGACACTCAGGAAATGATGTATCTGCTTTTTTTTCAACTGACGTATCTGCTTTTCCATTCACGCCCATACTGTGTTGTTTTTATCTTGTCTTTCCGTAGAAAAGGAATTGAATTTTCTTTCTAATCAACACCAATTTCTAAAACTAAGTCTTCATAAAAGATACTTTTTTCACTTTAAAAGACAATCAGAAGAAACAAAATACTGCATTCAAACTACCACCGTAAAGCAGCACACATGTTCTGACTTACAACAGAAGCAAGAGTTGCTCAACCCGAACTGTCCAAGCTGTTCTTGTAACTTTAATTTACCAGTAAAAGACTCTTTTTTTCCTTTCCCCACTTGCTCTTGTGGCGGAGTTTCAGGATTCCCCCCTCCAGTGGCAGCGTGCTGTATTCCGTCCCTGCCGCTGGGGACTCAGCCGTACAGTGTGTTATTTTTCGGGTCAGAGGTTAGACTGTTTGTTTTTATGACTAATGATGTGGACCTTGGGAGCCACAATATCTAAGCACCGTTGAGGAAATATCCAGACCTCTGTTAAAGTGGAATCCCTTTCTGGGCATGCCTGTAGAGGAGGGTGAAGGCGGCTCGAAGCTCTCTCAGCCCACGCTCCCCACTGGCTGCAGCCCCTTCCACCTTGGGAGTCGCTCAGCTCTGCGCTCTGGGACGTGCCCACGGGCACGGGAGCACAGCACAGAGAGCCACAGCTCTGCAGAGCACAGCGATTCTCTGGGGAGTATACAGCCTCTGGTGTAGCTGTCTTTAAAACACTAAATGTAAGCGAGAGCAGGTTTCATGCACGCTCAGCAAGTAAGGCCTGTGTAAGACCTAAAGGATCAAGCCCCTCTCAGGTCTGGTACTGAGTGAATTCTGCCCCAAATGTGTCGCATTACACTTCAGAGAGGTGTCAAGGTTCACTTCCTTGTGCTTGGAGTCTTGTGGTTCTTCGTGTGGGAGCTCCTGGTGTGCTCCCTCAGCTGTATGAGAGAAGCCATAATTGAGTCTTAGACACAGAGGTATTTATAATCATTTTGAAACCTCAGAGAGAACAAACACTTAGAGGTTTATAGACAGTCATCATCTTTATGAAGTGTTGGATCTATTTCTGCGTTGTCTGCAGGACCCTGCTGAGAATCTCTGTGTCCTGCTCATCAGAAAGCTGCAAACCCAGCATGGGCTCTAGTTTTTTCCAAGGATGTGCGCATACATCTCTTATAAATAAGCAGTTATGGTTGTTTCGTTAGACCTCTAATAACATCTCTATTTTATTTTCCTTTCAAAGATGTTTATTCAGTGTTGACACATATTTATAATATCATCTCAACAGTAAGAGTCTATCCTGTCAGATTTACAGCTATTATAGAATACGAACCTATCTGCATACAAATGGATGGTGGGAGCCCTACAGACATTTCCCCTATTATTACAGCCTAAGGAAGCAATAAAAATTTAACATTTACCATTGGGAAACACCTGCAGAGATTAAATTAAAACTAGATTATATGCTTATCAGTTATATGTTACAAAAGCAAACTCTTTGGAGATTAACATAAAAATCATTGTTATCAAAATCTTATTAAAAGCTTCGCTAATACAATCTATTTTGCACCTCGGCTGCACAAGCCTTCTACATGTGCGACTTCCCCAGTCTTTGTGCAGCTGGTGGGAGGGGAGGCAGGGCAGCTTTGCTATCCCCTCAGCAAACGCCTGCCCTGATATTGGGATTTGTTGTTCAAAGCCGACCGCAGGTACCGCTTGTTCTTGCCCCTCTGATCCTGGCCGCTCTGCGGAGAGCTCTCCGCACTGCACGCTCTGCTTCTTGAGCCTGCTGCCAAGGCAGGCTCCAAGCTCCCTCGTGGAGCTCTGCTGGGAATTACCTCGGAGGACACTTGTCCTTCCTGCTGAACTCCTTCCTTGTTATGGTCAGCAGGACCAAGACAAGGGATTTGAAAAGGATAGAAGCAGAGAACAAGGAACTGCTGTTGCTGCTAAGCAGATGGTCTCGTGCTTAGTTTGTGCAGCCTTTGGTAAGTTGCAAGCACGTTGCAGAAAAGAGAGACCCGGGAGGCAACTGGAGTTGAGCTCTGACCTGGAAATCCAAAAAGCTCTGGATTTGGGCTTTGCTGCCACCAATGAGAGGCTTAGAGTGTGGATAGCCTATGTGTACTGGCTCTAAGAAGACACCATCAGCACAGCCCCTACCTGTGCCCGAGCTGCTCACACGGGGGTTAGGGTTTATTTCTCCACCTGGTATTACAGTGATGCCTTTGACTCCAGGCATTAGAAGGAACCGGCCTTGGGCATGTTCCAAACTGCGTATGGGAGGGTACAAATCAGCAACAGCCACATTCTGAATTACTTACAGAAAGGCCCAGGCCAAAACAACCCTTTGATTGTGGAGATCCTACTGAATTTGGTGGATCTGGAGAGTGTGACACTAACAAGAGATTGAGATAATTGTTTCTGACTGTAAAATAACTCAAGTCATGTAGTTTACCAAAGGCCAAAATCTGAAGGGGATTAGTGAGAACAGACCTTGGTTTCCTCAAGACATTTATCCTGAAGACAAATTCGATGTAGGGATCCTGGGACATTTTTCCTGACCTCTCACCCTCTCCTCTGTTGTGTTAGCACAGACATTTAGTCAAGTGAATCAGAGGAGTGGGGGAATCCAACTTTAAAAAAACACAACAACAACTTAGGTTTATAAAAATAGACAAAATAGTGCATAGACTCCTGAAGTGTAGCTAAAGACGAGGGGAGTAGAAATAGCTGTAGCTTCCTTTGTCGGGAAATAATAATGTCTGTGCAGCCACGGCCTCACATTTTAAGTAACAGGAGTTTGCTGGGCCGGCTGATTTTCACTGAAATAGGTTAGGGACTGCTCAGACAAGAATATCCAGATCAGAGGGGTGGTAACCTATTGCTGGGCAATGCTCACCAGCCTCTGGGCAGACTGGGGGAGGACTGTGCTGTCAACACAGCTGGATTTGGGAGGAGACAATGTCCACAGGCTGACTCCCAGCACTGGCACAGCCTGAACCAGACTTGCTGTGTGTCTCCCTCCCCGAGCAGCAGCTGTAACCTGCAGGTTGCCTTCCCTCGTGCCTGCAGGGATGGGTTGCACATTAGCATTTTTATAGTAAGCTTTCCTTTGAGTCAAGGTAATGACCAGACCTGGTAACTTCAGCACAAGCCGTGGGTGCATCCGAGCACTGCAGGGGAGCCTGCCTTCTGTCCTGTCACTTGGGCAATTTACTGTGTTTAACTTGGAAAGGCCTCCTCATGTCTCTTGCTCGACTCTCAGAGTCTGAGCAGAGTGAATTACAGGCAGGGGGATTTAAGATTTCACTTTTCAAAAGCGACACACATTTTTGTATGTACATACCTATAGCCAAGATGTAGAAACTACTTAACTGTAGTCTGAATTTTCCATCGTCATTATGCTAAATAATTCACTTCTCCTGCCACCAGAGGTATAACATTCACTTGAGCAAATACCAAAGGAAACATTTAGTTGGAAACCTTGCCCATATTAATATTTCATTTTTCAAACAATGTTTTTGATCTGAGTTTTTTTGGAGGCCTCAGCCTACTTTGCCCATTCCTGTTGGGCAGCCTTTCTTTTATTGAACTACAGCTGGCTACTCCTGAGATGAAATGCCACTTTGTGATTAAAGGGTACAGAATTGAGTGCTCATTTAAACTGCGTAAAAAGCTAAATTATAGTATCAATCATCATATCAATCATCTGTGACTGCCTCATGTGCAGGCTTGTACCAACACATTTGTAAGTCTCATTTCACATCAATTCTAGTGCAAATTTACATTTATTCTGAAATGCAAACATAACAAAAATTATTTTAAGTGAATTTCCTTTTTTTTTTTTTTTTTGGTGCAATGACTGACTCTAAGATATAATCACCCTTTTGAAACTCACGAAAATGCTGTGGGGACAAGGACAGCAGTGAAGCTCCCAGATTTTCACTGGCACTGGCAGGACAACTGATGAAAAACCTGGGATTTAATCACCTGCGGTGCCTACGTGGTCCGAGGGCATTCCCCAAGGGACGGCTCAGCTCAGGGGGGATGGTTTCTTTGTGACGGGGTCCAAATGACACCCACCTGTAACCTGAGGGGAGCACAATCTGCCTGTTGGAAGTTTGTAACCTTTCTTTCCAAATTTCCTACCACGCTCAGAGCCAGGCTCTGCCCACTGGACTCTGCCTGTGCAGTGGTTGCTGTGGGAATTTCCCGCTGTGCCATCACCATCATCTCTCCCACCGTGCCATCACCATCTCTCCCACTGTGCCATCACCACCATCTCTCTGGCTGTGCCATCACCACCATCTCTCCCACTGTGCCATCACCATTATCTGTCCTGCTGTGCCATCACCATCATCTCTCCCACTGTGCCATCACCATCTCTCTGGCTGTGCCATCACCACCATCTCTCCCACTGTGCCATCACCATCTCTCCGGCTGTGCCATCACCACCATCTCTCCCGCTGTGCCATCACCACCATCTCTCCCGCTGTGCCATCACCACCATCTCTCCCGCTGTGCCATCACCATCATCTCTCCCACTGTGCCATCACCACCATCTCTCTGGCTGTGCCATCACCACCATCTCTCCCACTGTGCCATCACCACCATCTCTCCCACTGTGCCATCACCATCTCTCCGGCTGTGCCATCACCACCATCTCTCCCGCTGTGCCATCACCACCATCTCTCCCGCTGTGCCATCACCACCATCTCTCCCGCTGTGCCATCACCATCATCTCTCCCACTGTGCCATCACCACCATCTCTCTGGCTGTGCCATCACCACCATCTCTCCCACTGTGCCATCACCACCATCTCTCCCACTGTGCCATCACCATCTCTCCGGCTGTGCCATCACCACCATCTCTCCCGCTGTGCCATCACCACCATCTCTCCCGCTGTGCCATCACCACCATCTCTCCCGCTGTGCCATCACCATCATCTCTCCCACTGTGCCATCACCACCATCTCTCTGGCTGTGCCATCACCACCATCTCTCCCACTGTGCCATCACCACCATCTCTCCCACTGTGCCATCACCATCTCTCCGGCTGTGCCATCACCACCATCTCTCCCGCTGTGCCATCACCACCATCTCTCCCGCTGTGCCATCACCACCATCTCTCCCGCTGTGCCATCACCATCATCTCTCCCACTGTGCCATCACCACCATCTCTCTGGCTGTGCCATCACCACCATCTCTCCCGCTGTGCCATCACCACCATCTCTCCCACTGTGCCATCACCACCATCTCTCCGGCTGCCACGGCCATGGCCCACTTTGCTTCCCACTGCATTTCCATGGGCTGCTTCCCACCTCCTCTTCAGCTCTGCCCAGGGAGCGCAGCCCAGCCAGACACCGGCGTGCCAGCGTGGGGAGAGGAGTGTGGGGAGAGGAGAGTGGGGAGAGCCAGAGTGGGGAGAGGAGCGTGGGGAGAGCAGGTGACGCCTGCCCGAGCTGCAAATCCACGTGGAAAATGAGCCCCTAAAGTCACCTTCCTGCCAGGTTCTCCTTGCAGGACTGCACCCACCTTGCTCCAGGGAGAAATGGAGAAAAGCAGGAAATTCCACCACATCCTTTGGAGGGAGAGGTCTCTTCCACTGTTTTTTGTGACGTTTGGTTGTTATTTGGGGTAAAAGTGCAGTGCTCAGAAAATAAAGGCAGGGAGGATAGACTGAAGCGTGTGTTTTAATTTAGAGTCTCTTGCACTGCAGCGTGGCATCTTCCGCTATAGACACTGTGCTACATCTCACAGGAAAACCATTTTGGAGAGAAAATATTGAAACAGGATAGCAGATGATCTCAGAAGTTTTCCTTTTCCTCTAAAATGAAATTTTGATAAAATTATTGCTTGAAGCATTTCATTACAGTAAAAGTGGGCTGTTGCTGGGAAAGGAGTTTCCAGCATAAGCAAAGCCCAGATCCTCATACAACTCCTGCCTAGTGCAGCCCTGGGTCACTCCTTTCCCCAGTACAACACCAGGAGCACAGTTTGGTAAAGCCCACTTACATATTGCACTTGGTGTGTTCTTATTTTTAGCTTCTTTGTAGTTTTTTTGTGATCATACTGAGAAATTCACCGAAGTCTTACGACATTCACAAGCAATATTTTGCTAAGACAAACAGTGTATGGTTGGGATACTTCATTATGACTGTATTATGATGAAAGTCGATAAACTGAGATTATAGCAATGCAAGATAAAATCAGATCCACAGAATTCCCTGAGAACAACAGCACTGCCATCTGACCTTACTCCTGTCCTCTATACAGTCATTAGCAAGACTGTGCTGTTTATTTACAGCTTCCCCGGACTGCAGACCCAATCGTAGCCATAAATTCGATTTGCAAAACGTATCTTCACTGAAGCAGTTGTGTTTAGAATAACGTTACCAACATGCTTTCTCCCAAAAATCAAGGAATTGGGTGGCAACCTTGTATGCTTTGTCCACAGTTTTGATAACTCTTCCCAGTGATACAGTTTACAGTCAGGTTGACCTTTGCAGGTTTCACAGCTAAGGCAACAGTTACATAAAAAGGATGAATGAGCAACAACAAAAGAGGAAGGCTGGGATCATATAATCTGAGCACTAGAACTGCCTGCACTTATACTTTACTATTTCAGTAAAGGAGGCAGCACTGGAGAGTGGTTAAAGCTCAGGACTTTAGGCAAGGAAATGGAGGTTCTGCTCTCATTTCTGCGTTTTATTCCCTCTGTTGCCCTGTTTAAGTCATTTAATACCAGACTGCAAATGTCACCTAACTTAAATTAAAGATGCAGAAAGCGTACAATTAAAAAAAAAAAATCAAACTTGTAACTAATAGTCAAAATTACCCTGACTGGGGAGGGGGGCACACAGCAGTCAAGGTGATTTTCAATGACAAATGTGCCTTTGGATCCTACTGATTAGATGTTGATTTCTCCTCAGTGAATGAGAATAGAACACTCACACCATGCGAAGCATGTTGGATGCGAGTTGGTTTACATGACTGCTAACAGTTGGGATTAATATTTGTCACTAAACCAAAATACTGGCAACTACACAAGTAACAGGAAAGCATCACTGATGCTCAGTCTTGCTCACTGTTTATGCACCCCTCTTTAGTTTTTCTTGAGATACAAAAGGCTCAATTTTCACACAAACTAATTTAATTTTTACTAGAGATGGCTTACATGCCCATAACTATGGTGCCTAGAAGTGTTTCAATTTGTTGTGATCCTAAACCAGATCTGGGCTTGTCTGGAAATCTTCCCAACTGGTGACAGTTGGTTTTAACTGGATGTTCTTTCCTTGCTCTGGAGGACTTCGGGGTGGACACCTGGGATGGCTTAAGCCGCTGGATAAAGTTTGGGTCCCCATGAAGGAGCAGCAAATAGTCCTTAGTTTTGAGGCCAGAAATTCATACTCTCTTCACTGAGTTCTCAAAAACTGACATGCTTGTCCCTCTCTCCCAAGACTCAAAAGGAAAGGGATGCTGTTGGAGAAGCAGCAGGTTGGCCTCGCTGCCACTCAAGCCCACGGAGTTTTTGTTCAGCTGCTGTATTTGAGGCTTGCCTACTTCTGATCATAACCGTTCTTAAAATACCTTCAGAACTAACGATGTGGAGTATTGGCACACATAAATCTGTGGGGCTTTCTGAAACAGTTTTCTCGCAGCTTCGTTGACCTTGGCAGCAGGAAACAATAGTGTTTCCAGAGGAGGGGACTGAGTTTCCCTGTATGTTTGTTGTGCTTGTTCTTCATTCAGGATTTTTTTCCACTATCATTCGTTAAAATTTGTTTTATGGCCTATGTGACACAGGGATGCTGAATTAGTCTGATGTCTTTTGTAACTGCAGTAGAAGCAGTTTCCAGCCCATGTCACAGGAAATTTGCATGTTCTTATGAATAAAAATTAAGAAGAAAGCAGGGTGTGTGGGAAGACCTGGTAGTGGCAGAATCATTCCCAGCTGCTTTCTTGGTTGGAGAGTAATCATAAAATGAGGGTTTTTACCAGGCTTGTTTAGATGCTCATCAGTAGATTTTGGCAGGATGTGGCCACTGCCAGCTGCCTTGCTGAGTTATGTGTATGTTCTGTACCTCTGTAAAACTAATGATTAGGCTCTGATGAGAAAGTAAACCTCAGTAGGAAAGAAGGGTCAGCAAACCCCTAAAGTCCACTGTCCGCAGAGTCCCATTTCTTCGATGGGCTGGCTTTGTTTAAATGGTGTTAAGGAAAACTCCCCTTAGAGCCAGAAAGCCCAGTGTAGCCCCAGCCTCTGCAATCAGATAGCACTCTTTGCCTATCTGCAGGGAATGGAGCAGCTGAGGATAATGCTTGCACACAGGCAGCTGTGTATAGTGTTTCAAGGAAAGCTTGGAAAAAGATAAGATTCTCATTTTGTACCTTGACAAAGAGCTGCACTGACTGCAGGAGTCTCCATGTTACACTCCCAGCAAGTACAGCAATTTTCTGTGGTGTTGCTGCAGCACTGCCCTACCTTGTGTTATTGCCCTCCCTGTTTGTCACATCTCCAGCTCCTCAGAGCTGGGGTGCCGTGGATATGCCAGTCCTGGAAGCCAAGGGCCCATAGGACAATTTTCTGAGTCTCTGCAAGCAATGGGAAGTCAGAGCCCAGGCAGGCAGCCTTTACTGCTTTTGCTTGAAAGCAGCAAACAAGTAGGAAAAATATTATGGTTGTACCTGGTATGCAGCAAGGCTTTAAATTTGAGCTTATTCGACCAGAGGTTTGCAAACGTGGCCCTGGGAGGGTTGCAGGGGGAACTGGCTGGCAGCCTGGGGCTGTATTTAATTAGCAAGGAATGCCCCGGCCCCAGCTGCATCCCCTGCAGGAGCCGCCATCCACATGGCTACAGGTGCTGTCCGGCGGGCGCAGGGACTGCCCTTCCTCAGGCACCAGCGCTGCATGGGGCAGCTTGTGCTGCATTTGGGAAAGAACCCGTTTGGATATCCCTGTCAGGACAAAAGGATCTCTATTTTCTGTTGTTTGTTCGGCCAGTGATGGCAGGCAACATCCTTGGATTTAGGGCCCTGTCGCCTGCTTCGTCTCATTAGGGATGAACTCCTGGTTGTCAAAGCCTTGGTGGATCCACCTTTTTTAATGCTTCTTTGATTAATCATTTTGGGGAAGTCGGGCCTGACTCTGACCAGGCATCAGCTGCTGATATTCCTGAGTTCATCTGGAGTTTCAAGTGATTGATACCTCGGAGAATTCAGCTCAAAGTGCACCAGCCGAGACTGCCTAGGGCTAAAATACCCACAGTCAAAGCCCATTAACTGAGACGTCTGTGTTTCACTAAAATACTCTTTGGAAGGCTGAGGCTAATTTTCCCTTTGTCTCCACTCTTCTGGAGTGTTTTGCCTCAATGCACTGAGATGTAATATATTGATATGATGTTTGTATTGTTGGTTTTGGTTTTTTTTTTGAAGTAGTTTGATGGCTAAATACTCTCTTTAGTGCTAATTTCTGAATTTTTTTAAAAAAGGTAACTTCTATTTTTATGGTCATTGTAGCTTTATTAGATGACTCTGCTTTTGCCTGGGACATGATTCAGGTAAGCTCCTATTATGTATATTAAGGAGTAATTTAGGATTTCAGTGCATTAAGTTATGCATTTTCTGCTACGGTGGCTCTTCCCAGAGAACAACAGGAACCTTGTAGCACTGCGCATCTCCCTGTGCTTTACTTCTGATCTAGGCTTGGTTTTTTCACAACTACTTTTTAAAGGTTTGTTCCTTTATTTTGCCTCTATACATCCATTCTCCTGCACTGTAATTTCTCTCCTGTCTGTGTTCCTTAATGTGTGTGAGCACTGAGAAGAGCTGAGCAACTGGAGAAGGGCAAAGGGGCTGTGAGCCCTTCGTAGGGAGCCCCAGGGCATTGCACTGAGAAATCTTTGAAGGGCACACTGCAGTCACAGTGCCTGTCTCCACAGGAGACCCCCATCAGCAGGGGTGCCCAAACCACTGAGGGCCCCCCTGCCTCAGTGTAAGTGCACCACTTGCCTCAAAATTGTTCATTTTGATGTGCTCCAAAGCTGAGAATCCAAGGCCTGTGGTGCCCTCGAGTCACCAGCAGCTCATCACACATTTTCACTATGCCAGACTCTCCCGAGCTTTTGTGGCCTTCCCTCTTGAATTTCTAACCCTGTTTCATTGCTTGTGTATGTGTAAGGTGTGTGGCCAGCACTGATCACCCGCCATCCCCTTTGCCCTTCTCCCTTCCCGGCTGCTTTCTGCTCTCTTTCTTTCCTGCCTTTCTGCTGGACAGTGTTTTGGGGGAGCAGGATGTGTGTGTTGTGTGTTGGGAGGAACAGGGAGGCTGTGCAGGGACATGGAGTGGGTGGCAGGGGGACAGGGCTGCTGGGCAGAGGGACAAGCTGCCCGTCAGTAAAAGGAGGGAGCAGGATGTGTGTGTTGGGAGGAACAGGGAGGCTGTGCAGGGACATGGAATGGGGTGGCAGGGGACAGGGCTGCCCGTCAGTAAAGGGAGGGAGCAGGATGTGTGTGTAGGGAGGAACAGGGAGGCTGTGCAGGGACATGGAATGGGGTGGCAGGGGACAGGGCTGCCCGTCAGTAAAGGGAGGGAGCAGGATGTGTGTGTTGTGTGTAGGGAGGAAGAGGGAGGCTGCACAGGGACATGGAGTGGGTGGCAGGGGACAGGGCTGCTGGGCAGAGGGACAAGCTGCCCATCCCTGGCTCGGCGGCGCTGCAGAGAGCACCTCGTGCAAGGCTGGAGAGGTGTTGTGGTGACAAATGAGCATGTTGTGACATGGGAAATGGCTGGCACAAACTTCCTGTCCAGGGGGATTTTCCTTGCAAACACAATGGGTTTGGCTGAATAGGGAATAGTTGAAGTTTGCAAATGTTTGGAAGAGAATTGGCATTATTACAGCCTTGTATTTTTTTCTTAATAAAAGGGTGGGCATAATCATAATTCAAAATTCTTATCCTTTATATGAATGGTGCATATAAAATCTTTTACTGAAGTTACTATTTTTTAAAAATAAAATGGAGTGACTTCAGGGTGGAGTTCCTGGTTTTTCTTTTTGTTTGTTTGTTTTTCCTTGCTGTCTGAGGTAAATTATTACTTTCACTTGGCTATGGAGAGCAGTTGTTTGGTTGTCTTGCCTTTCTTTCTTTTTTTTTTTAGAAAGTGCTGAATTATTACTGGGGACTGACAAGCTTTTTGGCCAGTAATGGAGGCAGCTGCATTTTCTACCCTTTAAATATGAGATAAAAGCTGCAATTAAATACCAAAACATAGGATTGAAATCTTCCTTGGTTCAACCTGAAATTTGCACTTCACTAGCTAATGCAATATTCTCTCTCTGCACAACTGTAAGTGTGGCTGCTCTAGGGAAAAGGGGAGAGGGTTGGATTGCAAAGCTGTGCCAGAAGCAGCTCCTGCCCTCCCGGGAAGTCTGCTGGGAGACAGAGCCGGGCAGGAGAAGGCAGAGCCCCATTTAGTGCTCAGTGCTGATGTGCAACCCTCGGGCTCGTGGCTCAGCACGGAAGGACAGGAACTGCCACGCTGCTTCCAGGAAGAGCCAGCAGCAGATGCTCACCGGGGAGGGAGAAAAAGGCCACGCACAAAATCATCTCGGCTTGGTGCCTCCTCCCAGCTTTGGGATCTGCTTGGTAAGGGTTCGAAAACCTGAAAGTCTCACCCAAGCCATGGCGTTTATTTGCTGTAGATCGCACTGTCCCACATGAATCTGTTTAATGCCTTTTAAAATCCATTTTCAGTCTCCACAACCTCCTGAGGCACTGACTGCCACAATGCAATTATGGACGGTAGGAAGGAGTGCGTCCTTTTGGGTGTGTTTGTTTAAACCTGCTGCTAAATGCCTTTGCTGGATGCCCCCTCAGCTTTTGTACTGCAAGAGAAAGTGAACAGTTATTCTGCATTTCCCTTCTCCATTCGGCATTTTACAAACTGCCACCGTTTCCCTCTGCACTCATCTTTTTTTCCAACCTGAAGAGCCTTTGTCTGTTTAATTTCTTCTTGTAGTGAAACTGCCTTGTATCTCAAAAA
>VWZG01009387.1:46016-65626 GCA_013396735.1 Grallaria varia | reverse complement strand
AAAAGACATCACTACTGCCCTATGTGTCCATTTTTATGGACACATTAGATTAAAAGGATCTTAGCAAAAGTAACAATAAGGCTATGGTGCATTCTTCAAAGGTGAAATAGAGTAATACAACACTGAAGTAATTACGGTGACTAAACTAAATTAGGGATCAGTAAGTATCAACCTCCACTGCATTTTATAGAAGGATATCTTCCAGATATGCCATTTGCCTAAGTTTTATGAGTTGCACTAAATTGTTCTGAAGATCTTGCCTCTAGGACTTTAGGTATGTTTACAGTAATGGTGTGCATTGTCAAGTACCCAGCAGAGGCTTAAATCAGCTGATTTTACTTTCTGTGACAACTCCTACTAGAAATAAAAGGTTGTTTGCCTCTTCTGTTTTGAATTACTCTGTTAGAAGCCAGAGAGCTCACTGTTAAGCCACTACAGATTTCCTTTCTGTCTTTGGAACTACTCATATAGCGTGGCATTCCCATTACATATCTCAGATAGTACTGATATTTCTTGGTTTTAGAAAAACTTCATTCTGCTCATTTGTGAATAGTTGCTTACTCTACCCATATGGCTTTTTAATATTTGTCTGAGTTTGTTAATGTACTTTATTAAAAAAACGTGATTGAAAAGAGACACTTGTAATAGATATGCAAATTGAAGTTGTACAACATTTTAGCACTTTACTGAGTCCCTTGAAGTAGCAATAGTTCTATGCAGACTGTAGCTGTCAGTTCAGCTTAATGCTTCTGCTTTTCCTGTGAAGTGAAAGCACCTTTTCCTTCTCTTTTTTTTTTTTTATTTTTAATTTTTCTACTTACAATATTATCAACTGGTTTCTTATTCACAGATACTGCCCTACATGACTTTCAGCAATGATAGCTGTCAACAAGGCAATAGGAATAGGGAACATATCACAAGGTGTAGTGAGAACAGTAACACAGCATAGACGCATGAGTAAGAAAACTCAGAGGCAATGAAAAGAAGGTATTTATGCCTTGTTGTTGTGACTAAACTTGTCATCCAAAGTTTGCCATACCATCAAATTACAATCACTCTAACTGTCAAAGTTTTCCCGTTATGAGGGTGATTTGAAAAATTTTCATTGCTCAAAGGGTACAGTGTCCTCTATAGAGGGGGAAAAAAAAAAATCACAGGACTCTATTATAAACTCCTCCTGGAACAATAGTCACTAAAAATTGGAAGACCTATATGTTACAAAAGGCTTCCTTGTGAAGAAATCCAGTCATCTACTTAGCAATAAAAAGGACCAGGCAACCTGTACCCCATAAGCTAAACATAGCCTAAAAATTTACTCAATTACATTAGCAACTCAAGTGTTAAACTCACATCTTTAGGGTTTTGGATTATGTTGTTATTGTTGTTGTTGTTGTTGTATTTGTTGCAATTTTTATTTCTTCGCTTTGGGTTTTTTTAGTGTCATTTATTTTTTTGTGTAGACCAATAAATGAGTTTTGAAGTCAAACTTGACTCTCAGAGTAAAGAACAGTTTCCCATCTATGTACTTTATCTCACTCACTTCTCCATTAGGAAACCAACTTTCCTTTTTTGTTTTCTTTCTTATGTTGGTGTGACAAGAGATATTACATTCAGTTCAATATGCCTCTAGAAATTAGCCATGAATTATGACTTTTTTGCCCCTAGCTGGTTTATGACCTTCTGGAAAGGAAAAAAAAATATTTTTAAGCAAAATATTATAATCAATATTTCTTTGAATTGTGATGATAGAAATATAATTGGTTCAGGTATGATACAAATAAGAATAAAGCAGAAACACTGCTCTGAAATATTCCAGAACCAGAGTTTATTTCTGTAAAGATAATTTCTAGACGATGTATCTTGTTTCATTTTTTACAAGATTCGGGGATACAAGAAACAATGGGCAAAACAAGTGGCATTTAAGAAATTATGGAATAATAAAATAAATATCTGTAGGGATACTAATGGAGTACTAAAACACCAATCTTCTTTGAAAAGAAGAAGCATTACTCTTACCCCCTGTGAAATTCAGGAACCTATTTAATCTGTAGAGTGTTGTACCTGGATGTCACCCAAACAGTTTAGCTCTGCTGTGCTTGAAGTACAGATGTAGTAAAACCACATTGCTGCTAATGCAGCACTTACATTTAGTGAAATATTTATTGATAGGCAGGAAGATGAATTAGAACCTTTAGACTGTATTAAAATGTACAGGAAAAGAAGCAATGTTTTACTTGCATATAATTTTTAAAGCATTACTGTTAAAGCGGAGGCCAAATTGCAGCAGAGTAAATGAGAACACAAATATTTTTAAGTCTTCCTTAGTTAAAGACCTCCAATTTTTCTGAAAGAATAAGATCAAATGTACTTGAGACAGCATTTCACATGTAAATAACCTATATGCAGCATATGTACATAATCAGCAAGAAAAGCTTTTAGTCTTTTAAGACTCCTGTAAGTGACTTTTAAAAACAAATGACTGATATGAAAGTTCCATTAAATTTTCTGAGGGTTGGACCACAGAATTTAATAATTTTACATTTCTTTTTGAGTAAGTACATTAGAAGCATGAAGTAGAATTTGAATCATACCACATCATTCTAAGAAAATGTTAGATGACCAGTATTTTAATGTCCAAATGAAATACAAGACTCGTATGTGTTATATTCATATTCCATACAACTTATAGAAAATAATATTTATGGATATTTTCTGTGTTTCTCAAAGTATTATTCTATTTAGTAATATTTGAAGAAAAGTGTGCAATCTCCATCCAAAAGCTAGACAAACACTGTATTTGATACACAAGTGAATACAACTAGATTACAGAGAACTTCACAAGGTTAGAGCTAATTTGACCTTTACATATAACCTCTAAAAATCACAATAAATGTATTTTCTCTTCACAGTGTCTAAATCCAATCATTATTGCTTTCAAATTAGCTGTGCTTTCCCCCTTTCCCATCTCTTCCCCGACCAGTTACTTCACTGTGTATAAATTCATCTTTTTTTTTTAATTAACGTTTTGGTTTTTTTTTTTTTTTTTTCTGACAAGACTTCGTAGTTTTCTTCAGGATTATTTGTATCTGAGTCCTACCAGTTAAATTTGAGTGAACAGATAACTGGAACTCATCTAGCCATATCCTGCTTAAGGGGGAATTCAGGCCCTTGAAAACTTCCTACTGAATAACAATCAAGTCCAAATATACCTGTGAATGTCTACTCTGTAAATGTTCTATCCCTTTGGTGCATCCCTGATTAGTTAAAATGTTGCTTGGGTGTCTAATTTTGTCAATGCACCGTGGAGTTACTCATTCTGGTACCGTGGTCTTAGTGTTCTGCTGCAGTTCACATTTATGAGTATAGTTGACTGAATTCTATATCAGATCAGGTCAGGAGTACACAACTACTGTGATATTAGTGTTACTTCTTGCAGAATGATCAAGGTCATGACTGTGGTCTTCTCAGCAGAGGTTGAAGCCTTAAGCCGATGGCAGCTTCCAAATAGATGGTGCTAACTCACAACTCCCAACCCTCTCGCCCCATCCCCTATCCTCCCATTTCCCCAAAAAGTATTTTTTCAGCTTATAAAAGCAACTAGTCGAGTCTGGAAACAGTGTACGTTGTGTTGTTGTCCCTGAGAGCCAGGTCTGGATCAGAAAATGCTAGGCAGGTGAAGATGTCTAAGAGGCCCTGTCCACCAGCCTGTGTTAAAACTTTGTCATCAGTGTAACTCATCCGTTTCATCAGTGTAACTCCTCCATTTCACACAGATAAAAACTGCATTAATTCATTTATATGCCCCAAAGACTAAATAGAAAATCTGGAATTCTAGTAAAAACTAACATATTAGCATTAATATGTCCTTATAATTTCTGCTTGATTGACTGAATGCACTTCCTTATTCAGTTGGCTATGAACTAAAAAATCAATGAGGGAACACCTCGACTTTAATTTCCCAAAATTTATTATGAGAAGCACATTTATTTACAAATTTAGCCAGAAATCAGATGAGCAAAAGAAAAACATTCTTTAATACCTTCTGTCATTCAGTTGTTTTATGGAATATTCCTTTCTATTAAAATATACAAATTAATTATAAGATATAGAAACCTGTTCTCCATATTGTTAGTTTTGCTGTGTATTTTCCAAGAAGATAATATTCCAAAATAAGATGGAGGGTTGCTTTCTGTCTTGGATTCTGAATGAGGTAATTTCTTAAGATGTTCTGTGAACGATACTGTTCTTTCAGAAGTAAACATTGATCCTGGCCTAAGATTTATGAAAGAACAGAAAAAAGTACTTTCCTGGTGTTCAATCCACCTGCATGTGTGGTATGTACAAGCAGAGGAACCATATGCATATGAAGACATCGTACTTACTTGTTTTTCTACTTCGTTGCTGCATAAAAAATCTTGTTCTGGCATGATTCAGAGGAATGAACATATCATCCCCTGGAGAAGTCACAACATGTAAGACCTGTGAACTGTCAGTATATGGTGACTACAGTTAACAGTTAGGTTACAACTCCAAATTTTCCTCCACATTATCACATTTATTTGTGATTTCCATTCTTAAATAAAAATGCCTTTAATTTCCATCTGATTTGATTATTTGTTTGTTTTTGACTCTTGCAATCAATTCCTTTACTCTTTGATATGCAATTCAATTTTGGAATTTGAGTTTTGACTCTATAGAAATTTTAAAATTTAGCACCTTTTTTTTTTTCCATTTTTGAATCAGAATAAAGAGTGCAAAAGATGAATTTTTAGCAAAAATAATGTTTTGAGATAAACTTGATTCAGGGAAGGCATAATGTACATTTTCTATCAATTGTAGGCCAACAATCTAGATCTGTCCAACTAGCTTGGGAAACTGGGATGATGCCTGTTTTCTGGGCAGAGATCCAGAAAAACAGATAGTCAGCCAAGAAACGGTCTGCCCAGGAAACTGTACAGCCTAGGTTATTCACGGAGCCATGGAATTCCTGTATACTACCAGTTGTACTCTAGCTTAGCCAGAGCTCCCGGGCACTTGGGCAGCCCACACCCAAACAGGTGTGATTTCAAGGAGCCAAGGAAACCACGTGTCAGTCATTTGACTGGTATGTAAGTTGACAGAAAAACAAGCACTCATGCAAGCCTTCCAACCTACCCATCTGCTTTGTTTTTGTTAACTTTCTGTTAAGTCAACAAAGTTGTGAGGTAAGTCTTTAATTGCATCAGATTAATGATTTTCAGAGAAGAATTAGTAGCTGTAGAGTTTTGATCAGCTCCAAATATGGATAATTCAACAAGGTAAAGGAAAAAAAATTTATACAATTTTGCTGATAACCCATTTAAGTCCTACAGCACAGATGATAAGTTGAAGCATGCTGGAATGCAGCCAGAATACACTATCCTCCATAAATGCCCACTCAGAATAGCAAATCACAGGGATGTTTCTAAATTTGCATAAAATATAGTATCCTAAAATTATAAATTACCTATAACTCTTTGATAGCCTCACAGATAGAAGCATATAGGTAATTAAAAAAACTGACAGTGCAGTGACTGGACCTGTGACTCAAAAAAGTACTTAGACTTATCCTTACAAGCAACACAAGGCAACCATTAAAGTATTCTAAAGTAAAATACAAAGTACAAATATAATTTCCCAGATGCACCTTAAATTACCTTTTGATGATATACTGGCAAAAAATATTTCTGGTTGTTTTTTGCTCCTCCCCACAGTTTACAAGATAATCAGTGCATAAATACTTTCTGTGATGTTACTCCTTTGGATTGCTTCATCCTCCTTGTTTTGACACATCTAGGGCATGCAATTATTCACAAAGGTCATTTTCCACACAAGAAAAGGACAGTGACCAGAAGGCAGCATTTAGGCTGTGAATACGCCGTGACAATTTAATCAATGAGAAAACCCCAATGTCAAGAACCATCTTATTTCTTTGTTGACAAAGACTGACGTCTCATCAGTTGCTTGTAAAACTGACCAAAAACAGGTCAGAAAAGCAGCACAAAAACAGTATAAGTGCTCTAATGCACTAGACATAAAGGTAGAGACAATCTCATTTTTAAATGTTCATTTAAAAATTAACATGGAGAGTAAAGGATCATTCACAGAGTAGCAGCTGACATGCACTCGGTTTATGCCCAGCAAAACCAGTCGCTGTCCTTCTTAATTTGCAACTTCTAAAAGTAACAATCTCTTTTCTTTCTCAGTAAATTGCAATAGCCAGGTCAACAGAAAGAATTTAACTGAGGTTTAGTTGTCTAAAGAACACATTACAAACACAAAAATCACAAACTGAAATCCTAAAAACTCCATAGCGTTGCCACATAGTTACAGAAGCATTTGTAATGAATGGCATGCAGGCATGCCTGAAATGTTTGTAAAATACTAAATAGCTTAAATTTTAAATTTGATTATGAATCACAAATTAGATCCTTGTGTGTCTCCCTCGCTGGGCTCAGTCTGAAAAAGGTGCTTTGGGCTATAAGTAATACATAAAGTAGACTGAGCTCACTATTTACTGGAAGGTATAAGGATACTATTGCATTATTATCTTGAGCTAGACATTACTAGGCCACGTGCATACTTAGTGACACCTCTGCCCATGGGGCTGCAGTGGTGTAAGAGTATGGAGGAAGACAACACCAATTTCACTGCATAGTGTAGCCTTACACCAGCTTCTGACAAATGTAAAACACATGTTGATTCTCCTAAGAGAACTGTGCCTCCATCTCCAGTGTGTGACCTAATCATCATGCCATCTAGCTCTGTATGAGGGTATATTTATGCTAGAATGCAAAACCTAAAAAGACATCAATGGATGGAGACATTTAGAAGGGCAAGAGTTTAAGACATTTTCCACAAACTGTTAATTGACTATTTTAATAGATCTTTCAAAACTAAATGAATTAATCTAAAATGATTATCAGATAAAATGTATCAGATAGGTTTGTTGACACAACTGGACTGTGCTGATTTCTGCACACTTTTGATGTGCCATGAGTTTTTAATTAATGAAAGCACAGACCAGATCCTCTTTTGTATTTGCTTTGATTTTTTTAAATTCTCTTAGTATAATTTTTAATTATTTTATTTTCATTCTAGAAAAACAGGTGATATTTTATCCCCATCTTGGATGTACTTCACTTTTACTATTTAATGGTGAATATGGCGGTAATGCTAGGCTGACTGTTGAACTTAATGGTCTTAAAGGTCTTTCCCAACTTCAGTGATTCTATGATTCCATGATTTGGAGGCCTTTCTGTGAGCAGCAATGCGTGTGCAGAGTTTTAGTTTTGTATGACTCTTGGAAGCCACACCTGCTTTTTCACGAGGACAGCAGGGTGAGGCAATTCTTGATTCTGGTTATGCAAGTGTTCAGACTTTTCTCTTGCCATAGTCAGATTTATCACAGATACAGGAAAGAAATGGATACAGCTTTGTGTTTTCTCCTCTCTACAAGGACCCCCCCACAGATGTATCGTTTGCATTCTCTGTGGATTACTTCTAAGTGGATTTAACCTCCAGGGAATGGTAGTACAGGAAAACTAAAACTGTGGTTCACAAACTCAATCAAGTTGTAAAACTAAATGCTTCTTGCACTGCGGAACACATACCGAGGACGTGGTCTTTTTGCATGCATCTACTGGTGTGCAGAGAGTCATTCGCTTCTCAAGCCTGACCATTGCAGATGCTAAAAGAAGCATATGGGTAGTCTGAGATTCTAGGGCAGCTCTTTGATCCACAGTATCTAAAACTGACATTACAATAATGCCCTTCAAAATAAAAATCTCCCTGCTTTCTACTAAAAATTTTAATCTAGACAATCCTCATGTTGAAAGAACTTGATGATAAAAGTGATATCTGCAAGGACTCCAATATTACTTTTGCATTCATAGTAAATAATTTAAATATTTACAGATGTATAGCTGTAATTACAAAATGAATGTGCAATGCAATATATTGTCCTGGCATAATGATGACTTATGTTAATAAACTTGTTAAATTTCAGAGGAACAAATAAGTTCTGTTTATGTTAGCAGAGAGAGAGCATGTTATCTTATGCACATGTATTTGTGTAAGTTGGAATGGCCGAGTGGAAAAGGACTGTAAATAGGTAGTAAGTCTGAAAAAAGAGATGTTAGGGGGTTTACCTAGGTATTTAAACAATTACTTAGCTTCAGAACTACATTTTGGTTACACTATCACTGACATCTCATGACTTTTGATTGATTTATAAAACCTTACTGACAAATTTATTAGGACTTGTGCGCAATATCCTGCCTCCCATTACTCACACAAATAGAATTGGAATAAGTGTAACACTTTTCAGTAAGACTTTGAACATTATCCTCTTCACAGTTTTTACTATACTTTGAAAATATTTAAGGTGTACTCTGGGTGCCAGAAAAAATAGTTTCATTATAATTACCTGCAAAGGCTTCAGGCTGGGGGTTAAACTCAAAGGTTGGTTTCATGCTACATCTTCTATGAAGTAACTAACAGGATGCCTGATAGTGCTCAAATTTACAATACCAGTGAAAAAATAGACTGCTAAGAATGGGATCTACAAAAGCCAGTATGACCACCCAGCATGCTCATTATTAATATTGTCAAAGCAATCAGGTATGACTTTCTTCATCAGAGTTTACGAAACCGTTCTTACATAGGATACCCTGACATGCGATTTAACATCTTGACTGAACCGAAAAGAGCCCAAAAGTGGACATAGGTGAATGGGTTGTAATGGTGAATAACATGATCCATCCCAATCTTTAACTGATGTAGAAAAACCTGTCATCCATCAGTACTAGGCCTACATTCCATAGGTACCTCATTACTTAACTTCAAAAGGTGTCAGGGCACACAGCTGTACATCTGTCTCCTGAAGTGTCACATCTTAATTTTGATGTGCTAAATGCCTCAGCACTGTCTTGCCTGACTTGGATCTAGAAATGAGGCCACAAGAGTACGGTGGAAGTCTTGTTGTCAGTGCAAGGAATAAGCACACAGTCAGACTGCTTGTGATGCACAGGTGAAGAAACCATCTGCTTTTCCTGAATTAGCTTAAATTAGTTCGGGTGGGGGAGCCTCATACATATTCACAAATATCCTATTTTCTTCAAGTTAGAGCATTTCCAAAGTGACAAAGAAGTCTTCGTCATATTATGTTTGTTATAGTTAGTAATCTGTGAAATAACACCACGTAGTATCAGCAGCACAAAAAGGTCCTTGCCCAGCTACTTTTGCTTTACAAAGGCGAAGGGACAAGGGAGAATGCTTTAAAAAAGCATGCTTACTGGCTAGGAAAAAAGGGGCGAGATGCCCCTAAAGAACTGATGGTTAGCTGCTATAAACAGCAGATGAAAAAAAACCTATGAAGCTTATTCAACAAAATAAAGTTTTAGCTGGGAAGAATATGTCAAGTTACAGAATTCAGAAACAGAGGTAAAATATGATAAATTTTAATAACAACTGAATGTTGAAGCTCAGTGCCTAAAAACCGCCTAATGACTTTCTCTCTTCTAGATTTAAGCCACAGTGTTACTAGTGGGAAAAAAGGGGAAAAAAAAAAAAAAAAAAGCTAAGAGACAATATGGAAGATAAAATAGATAGAATATGAGCATTACATTCACAATCAGATTTAGGGAGGGATTTAAATCAAACCTGAAAGAGATAAAAAAGTTATCAAGTTTCCTTTTTCCTTAGGTCTGCCCAGAACAACTCTAAGGAAGCTGAACCTCAGTGTTTTCTTAAATCATTGTACTCTAAAGAAATAATCTGGCCTACAGTTGGGATGGTCACATCTGCTTCCTCAGCCTACACACAAACACAATTTGATAAGAAATTTTCAGCAAAGAAACTTGAGAAAGAAACTTTATGCTAATTTCGTCAAAACCAGATCACTAGCAATTTTAATGAGAACTGGTCTCTCAGCATCCAGAATGCCTCACCACCTCATTGGTATGGTTCTGTGACTTTAGCAAGAACCCTGACAATTTTTTACCATTGTAACTTTCTTTTTAAAAGTTTAAACAGGATCAAATTACTTTCAGTATTCTTTTCAACTGTTACTGGTTTTATCTGCAGAGCAAAGCTCTACACATGGTAGAGCACATGGGCGATGGAGGCGCTGAACCCCTTCAGCCTACAAGGACTTTGCACAGCATTTCTGTGGGTGACACAGCTCAGTTCTGCAGAGAACTGAGTGGTGGACTGTTCAGCAAAGTGCAAAGTCCTGCACCTGGGGAGGAATAACTTGATGCATCAGTACATGCTGGAAGTAGATTTGCAAAATGGAGTTGGCAAACCTGTGTCCTTGAGGCAAAGAAGGCCACAACTATTCTGGGCTGCATAAGCAAGAGTCCTAAGAGCAGGTCAAGGGAAATGATCCTTCCCTTCTCAACAATGCTATGGCCACCACTGGAGTACAGTGTTCATTTCCAGGCTGAAAGAGTATAAGTAGAAATAGAATTGAGAGTCCAGGAAAGAACAACATAGATGACGAAGGAGTTGGAGCTTCTCCCATAGGAGGAAAGGCTGAGAGAGCTGGAACTGTTTAGACTAGAGAAGAGAAGGCTCAGGACAGATCACACCAATGTGTACAAATATCTGAAGGGAATCTGTAAAGAAGATGGAGACAGGCTCTTCCAAGAGGCATCTCTTGATGACAGGACCTGAGGCAGTGAGCACAAACTAAAACACAGGAGATTCACGCTGAACAGAAGAAAAACTTTTTCATGGTGATAAGTGACCAAACAGTGGCATAAGTTTCCTAGGGAGGTTGTAAAGTCAATGCCCTTGGAGATACTAAGATGTTCTCTGAACATGGTCCGGGGCAACTGGCTCTGTGTACCCTTGTCTGAAGAAAGGGCCACCTCAAGAGAATTCTTTGAACCTCAACCATTCTGTGAGTTAGCAGACCGTGTTATTTTAGATTAATTCAGTAGTGGAAGTGTCTGACTTCTTATTTTTCCTTTTTTTTTTCTACTTTAGTAGACAATTATTAATGAACCATAACCTGTTTACCTGATTATTTTTGCTTCACTTCCATTAAGATGACTATACACATGCATGAACATACATGCTTCCCTGAAGATATGCTGCTAACAGTCTTCTGCAATATTGTCTTTTAGCAATATAGTTTATATTTTTTTATAAATTTCATAAGAGCACAAGTAGAAATAGAAACATTTTAAGTTTTGTTACAGATATGTTTCTACTTTTCCAGATCTTTTCTCATGTGGCATTCCTACTATCACAAATATTACACAGCAGCCTACTTAAATTATAGAAATTAATGCATGAACTGGTAACCAAATATACAGAGCATATATGCAGACTTCACACCTTCAGTGTTCCCCAGATGTATCATCAGCCTGATATGTTTTATAGAATACAGAGAAGATCAACCAATCTCAGGTGTTTTCCTTTCTCCTTCTGTTGGTTTACAAAGCAAGCTTTAAATACTCTGTTTAGAATGCGAATAAGACATTGAGTGGAGTGCATATTTTAGCTTGCATTTATATTTTCTGTTCAAGTGCAAAATTGTTCTTTTGCAGAAGGCTATGGACCTTTGCTTAGAAGATTGTACTTTATATTTATACTGGGAAAAGGGCAAATTAATTGATTTCATTTTTCTTGAATTAAAAAAAAAAAACAAACAAAACCACAAAACCCAACCAAACAACCAAACAACCAAACAAAAAAAAAACAAACAGAAAATGAGGAGGACAACCAGAGTATAAAAGTTCTTGTTCATTTACAAATTCTTTTTGTAACATAGCTCATGACCATTTACATGTTTTGTTTGTATTCCTGTTTGTTTTGTCAGTTCAACATAATTCCAGCAAACATAAGCTTGTTTCAGCTCTTTGTGAATTCACAGTAAAATTTAATTGCATATGTCAGTTCATACAAATCTCAGTGCACACAGTGATTGCAACAAAAGGAGCTGATATAAAAGACAGTGATAGGAAGGTGAGTAGGACAATATATGAAGAATATGAATGTGAATATTACCTATAGACAATCCGTGCTAAATTTTGAGCTTTATAATAGATATTATTTCTCTTTTCTGAGTACTATAGAGATACACAGCAAAGGCTGACGATAGAAGGATACAGAGGTTAGATGTAAGGAAAGTTTGTAGAGGTTTAATATTAAGAAGCTTCAGAATCAGCATTGGTGTGAGAGTGGGTATAAATATGCAGTGGCGTTTCACCTGTGAAGGAAACTAAATGGTGTGCTGGAAAGAAGGAAAGGAAAAAGCCACAACAAAATAAGAGAAAAAATATTGAAAATACAACAAAGGGAGAACAAGAATATAACCAACTTTACGTGGTCTTAGTGCTATCCTTAATTATTTTCAGGTGTTCATAAAAACAAGAAAGAAGCATCTTAGAAATATTAAGGATTGGAAACAAGAAAACATGGAAAGAAGAAAATGAAGAATAAAGTGTTTTTTTCTTCTTCTTCAGTCAACTCAGAGTCTTCATATTAGGTTAGGTATGAAAAAGATGTTGGAAGACTAATCCATTCTTGACAGACATTTGTCTAATCTGCTTAGAAGTACCTTCAATGACTGAAGGTTGACAGGTTTCTTTGGCAAACTTTCTAGTTCTTCATTACCTATTCCTTCCAAAATTGTTTTCTATTATGTCTTATACTAGACAATGATTCTTTTTTTCTTGCAATTTGAGCCCATTACTTCTTTTCTGATACAGAGAGTCTATAAACCCCTACTTTGAAATAGTATTTTATTTTCTTGAAATCTATTAACGCATCCTTCCTAAATCTTCTCTTTATTCTAACTTTTCTTGAAGGTTATAATATCAAGACGTTGAATCAGTCTTTTTGCTGCAGTTAGCACTCTCACCAATTAGTATATATTCATTACAAAGCCTGGTAGAGGAAAATTTCACATAATACGCAAGTGTATTCATGAATACTGAATTTATTAGAAAGATATCTGTATGCCTCTTGGAGGCCACAATAAATGCTTTATTAAAATGTCTACTTCTATTTTTCTTTTATATTTTAACAATACTGTGATGTTGTTGACACACAATCCATGAGGTCCTTGCTGTTGGCTCATGTTGACCTTGACAGTCTCTCTAACTTGGAGACCTGCAGAGCTTTTACCTAGACAGTTGTTCCCTAGCTTGTACATGCGCAACTTACTATTTCTGCCTAAGTGAGTATCTTGCAGTTGTTCCTATTGAATTACTTCCTATTATTTCAAGCCTACTTCCAATTTGTCAAGATCATTTTAAATTCTATTCCTGTCTGCCAAGACACTTGAATGCTTTCCTGAGGCTCGTATCATATGTATATATATTCTTTAATCCAGTATCCAGGCTATTCATACTGAAGATGCGGCATAGCATGTTCAGTTTACTGAAGCAGTCTTCTCAAGAGCAGCAAACAGAACTGAAAAAGAAAACTAGTGAAATATGGTATACAAAACAAGTGTATCAGTGGGGGGGAAAATTCTAGCAGAAAAAGAATGAAAGCAAGCCTACATATGGACTGTGCTTCATGAAAAAGTGTGTCTGGATAGTTCTGTCTTTAAATAAGATGATCCTAAGTAATAGTGATACTTTGTTTTGTTTTGTTTGTTTTCATAGCTAGTAGATCTGTAAAATCATTTTCAGACATCAGACATCTTCAACAAGCAAGATAACTTTCTTCTAGTCCTGAAGATTTTAGTTTATCTGAGTATATATACATAGACTATTGCATGTGTTGCAAAATCATGTATAAATAAAAAGGACAGTTCAGCAGCTGACATAGAAATCTATGTTCCCCTTTACCTAGTGTGACAGATTATCCAATTCTGCTTGCCTTTTGCTAGTTTCAACCTCCATGGCAAATAGACATCAAGATGTTACTTCCTCTATCTAAAACAACAGCAACAAGAAGAAATATGGCAGTGTTTCTCCTCTGTTTTATTTTCCATTCTAATCTTCTTCCTTTCCAAATTTCATGATATTAATACAGTTGTAGTAGAGGATGACTGCAATGTCAGTGTATTAAACATGAAATAAACAGAAATCTATGGTGCAGTCAAACATCCCTACTCAAACTCCTCTCTTCTATGACCGCAGCACAGGTTGTAGAACCATGAGTGCCCTCAGATGAGCAATAATTGATCAAAGTCTTTAGGTACACCTAATTTTCCTCTGCAAACAATGATCACAGATGAATTATTTAATATTAGCCTTACATCAGTAACAGATATAGCCACAAGGTGTGTGTAAAAATGTGTCTTAGTGCTTTTAATTGAATGCTATGAGCTTAGTGCAGCCTCTTCATACTGGCTATTACTTCTTTAATACAGTCCAGATTTAATGGAAGAAAGTTTGATTAAAAATCATCAGCCACAGTCATGAATCATTAATCAGCATATTTTCTTTCTCTATATATTTGACTGTCATATAACAGCTCTGCTCTAAATCCTATATATTTTGCTGCTTCTGAGCTAATTTAATCTCTGCTCTTGGTAGCATGAAATTCAAGGTAACTGTAGTTTATTTTGTTTTTTCAATTGTGTATTGCACTTTTCTAAATTAAAAAACATACACAAAAATCATACACAACTACCACCACCATGAAAAAAAAAAAAAAGAAAAATAACTGTTAGGATGACGTCAGGCACAACGCAGTCATTGTTATATGCAAAGATAGCCATGACATTGTAATGGTGAAAACTACAAAAAGAGCAGTGTCAGATTGATAGGATTATATCCTCATGTTGGTACATGGGGAGTAACATAGTACATACTGTACCTATGTAGATTGTGAAAGATTCAGGTTAGAAAAGATAAGAATCTTCTATTTAATGTATCTTAAGTTAGATGAAATTCAGCTATCAGGGAAAAATTCTCATTATCAGTTGTAAACTGTGGATAGGCAACTGTTTGAGGTTAACTTTTTATGTTTATTTGTAAGCTTCTGTCCCTTTGTCTACTAAATATTCTAATAAAATATATATAGCTACTCTATACATTCTACCTACTCCACAGTGTATTCAATACATCAAATTAATAGAATTTCAATTGTAGTAGAAAAACCTTACACACTGGTAATTATGATTAATGCACATGGGATACAAATTCTAGTCATACCAATGGTAGAAAAGACTTTTAAATACATAGCAGATGCAATCACTTTGCTAAGGTTACTTTTAAAATGTCAGCATTTTGATTTGAAAGGACAGAGCATTAACATCTGTTATTTTTGTTCAGTACTTTCCCCTATACATGTCTGTATGCGCAGTTGTGTATGTGCCAACATGCCTGTGTGCAATGGTGTGTGTATATGCACCCATGTCAGCTTGGCTGAAGCAAAATAGTACCCATTCCTCTTTATAGAAAGAAAATATAAAATAACCTAGTTCATAATTTCACTGCCTTTCAGATTTGCTATTTTCACATGTATTCGTTTAATTTTTGAGTTGAAGCATTGCATTTCATTGTGAAAAATAAAAACTGTAAAACACAGTAAAGTTCAAAAGTGAGCAAAATATTTATTAATTATGATTATAGCCTACCTCCTTGCGTATCTGAACCACCAATCACAAAACAGGTTCACTTTTCAGGAAAGATTTTTTTAATACTGCAGCTATGAAATCTATTTTTCATCCATTAATTTATGATGTTCACAAAAAGGAAGATCCTAATAATATTGTCACATTTGTTCACTTTATAATGAATAAGTGCAATTTTTAAGTTTTACTTGGTCATTCGGTGCTGCCCAAAAGTGGACATAGGTGAATGGGTTGTAATGGTGAATAACATGATCCATCCCAATCTTTAACTGATGTAGAAAAACCTGTCATCCATCAGTACTAGGCCTACATTCCATAGGTACCTCATTACTTAACTTCAAAAGGTGTCAGGGCACACAGCTGTACATCTGTCTCCTGAAGTGTCACATCTTAATTTTGATGTGCTAAATGCCTCAGCACTGTCTTGCCTGACTTGGACCTAGAAATGAGGCCACAAGAGTACGGTGGAAGTCTTGTTGTCAGTGCAAGGAATAAGCACACAGTCAGACTGCTTGTGATGCACAGGTGAAGAAACCATCTGCTTTTCCTGAATTAGCTTAAATTAGTTTGGGTGGGGGAGCCTCATACATATTCACAAATATCCTATTTTCTTCCAGTTAGAGCATTTCCAAAGTGACAAAGAAAGGGGCTTAAACACTTGAATATATAAAGAAAATGTAAGATGAAGTCTGTATCATATAGTGTGTGCATCTGAGGCCATTCATTTGCCACAGTTTCATAGAAAAGGATAAACTTTTGAAACTTCAGATAAATGACAGAACCCAAAAAATAGGAGAAAGCAGGTAACATTTCTACTATAGTTTTATTCCTGCTTAACTACTCTTCTTATTCCTAGTTCCCTTCCTTTTAAATTGCTAGTTTTAGTCCTGATTTTTTCCCACATTTTAACACAATAATAGCTTCAGTCATCCTAAAATTTTCTTCAGTCATTAATTTGATTTTGGTTTCCTGCACCTATTTTCTAAAAAAAAAAAGTAGATTTTACTACATATAGTCATAATTCTAATACTTATTTTTGTTAATATAAACAAATGTTTCCTTCATTTTCCTCCATCCTAAGTATTTCTTTGCCATGAAAACTATTGTATGGCACATATATGAGTACTTTCTGGTTTGACTATGTTGTTTCAGAAGGCAATTTAGATTTCTTAAGAAGATACAATACTTCCCATTTGTCTTCTGGCATATTTTACTATTCTCTATTTGTTTCTGATTTCACATTTTACTGGTTATTTTAATTTTTCTGATTGGCTTCTTTTTCTCATAATACAATTTTGATGCCCTCTGCATTTTCCTTCATATGTCCATTTAATCTTGAATAATTAATGAAAATAATCATAGCTCTCTAGGCACTGATTTTGGCAAGTAGTCTTATTGTTAGCTGTCAGCTTACAAAATGTAATGCTCCTATGAGGGCAGTTTCAAAAAGTCACAAAATTCAATTATTCACTTGCACAGAGCAAAAATCACAATGGCTTAATACTTTCCTATAGTGGATTTTAAATTTTGGCATTAGATCACAGTAAGGCTGCAGCTTTTCAAAATCTGGCAAAGTAAAGGAGAGTCACCAGATGGAGTCCTCAGGTAACATACTGAAATCAATGCAGTTTATTAATACAGAAGTGTTTGGGTAGGCTGTGTATTAATCTCAACCTTCAAAAGCAAACCAACAATGACTTGCCAGATTTTGGAGTTCACAGTAAAAGAGACCCTGGTAACTGATGAAGTTATTTCACATATTTGCCTAGATTTATTTTAAAGGATCTTTGGAAGGCTTATCTACCATGTGCCACTCTATTCCTCTTTCTTTCCAGCCAAATAGATAGAGTTCAGCCTTCCCATTTAAAAGGAGTCCAGGCCGAATAATTATATACTCCAATTGTTCCCCATCTGCTGCTTGCTTGATCTACAAATGCCTTTTCTTGTAGCAGGAAGCAAACAGCAGAAACTGAGCTGTTCAGAATTTCCATCTGGTAAACTGTAAGTCGCTATGATCCACCACTTAGAAGAACAAACAATTTCTGCATATAGTTATGTATAGATTAAAACCTATAGAAAGGGCAAATTATTTTAAAAATTAAAATTATCTCATTTACACTAGCTTAGTGCTAAAGGGTAAGCAGAAAAAAAAATTAAGTAGCAGATAAGATGCCTGTGATACCTTTTTTTAAGACAGAACTCTGCAAGTTAGAATAGATACTCTATCCTTGGAAATGTAGATGATAGCTTTATCTATATGGTACCAGGGAACTCCAGGAAACATTTCTTAGGATCAGATCCATATTTTTTCTGATTTTGTGTTCCTCCAAGGTTTTTATACAGGGGTTATTTATTAAAACCACAATTCCTAAATTTCAGAGCTATTAGAAGAACAGAAAAGGTTGCTATGTCTAAGGCTTGAAAAAAAGTGATACAAATCCGATTTCTTTTGAATGCATCTTTGGCATAATACAAATATCTCCCAGCATAAATATAACTTTCTTCTTCTTTATGCTTCTATATATAATGACAAAATTAACAAAATGCAAATGTTTAAATTTGGGGTTAGAATTTAATCTTTTACCTATATTTTTATTTTTAGTTATTATAGAAACGGACTTTTCCTAGTTGAATTAAATCTTTTCCTTGAATTAAAAGGAAAAAAAAGAGAGCTTTTAGTCACAACATTGATTTTTTATTTTTTTTTTCTAGCTAGGCAACAACTTTTCAAAATAAGTTATTTTCACAAACAAAGTTTAATCTTTTTCTAAATAACTGGAGTGTTTTAAAATATGTTAATTTATCTAATTTATCAGTTTAACATGCTATAATTTAAAAGATTTCTATGACTATGAGGCATACTGGAGCAAACCTACCTAGTAACATTTTCTGGAAGACAGCAAAATCACAGATGTATGCATGGAAGGAGATAAAAACCCTGCACACCTGATATTCCTTATAGAAAGAAAAGGAAAAAAGAAAAAAAAAGTGGGAAAATAAGAAAAATAACATATATGATAGATATTAACATTTTTATTAGATTATATGTTTAATTTCTATTTTTTTTGTCCCACTTGCACAGACTAGCTACTATAAAACTATCAGGAACATCACCGCATTGGGAAACAGTGCCCAGATTCTGGCAGTGGGGGCTTCAGGGTGGCCTTGGTGAGGAGCGGCCAGGGTTGTCCCGTGCTGGACAGAGACAGTTCCAGCAAGCTCCAGCTGATTCATTGCAAGACATGGCTAGGTGCCACAGCCATGGGAGCCTCTGGGAAAACATATTTAAGAAATGGTAGAAAACACTGTACAAAATTAAGAGGATTTAAAAAACCCAAAAGTGTGAGAAACATGAACATGAACATGAAGAAGGACATGAGATTTTGCTGGAAGGTACATCAAGGAATAGGGATGCCAGAGAGCTGACAAGGAACAGCCAATCTGGCTTCACAAAGAGAAAATTGCGCCTGACTTATCCGGTGGCCTCTTACAATGGAGTGATTATACTAGTGGAATTGAAGAGCAATTTATGTCATCTACATGGATTTCTGTGGCTGGATGGCCACATCCAAAGAATTGCAGTCATATGTCCAAATGAAGAGAAAAGTGCTGTCCCTCAGGGCTCTGTACTGGGACTGTTACTGTTCAACATTTTTGTTACTTATATAGACAGTGGGATTGAGTGCACCTGCAGCAGGTTTGGGGATGACACTAATTTTAGTGGTATGGCTGATATATTTGAAGGAAGGGATGTTAACCAGTGGGATCTTGAACAGTTGGAGAAGTGGGTCAATGTGAACCTCAGGAAGGGGGTGAAACAGTGGAACAAGTNTTTTTTTTTTTTACTGTGTCTTACCATCCTTCCCTTTTTTAACTGGCAATGATTGTTTTTTCCCCCCAAGTCAACTCTGTTTTTCCTGTGATGATAACCGGTAAGCAAACTCAGTTTTTCTATCTTGAGAGTAAAAAGGATTTTTTAAAGTAATTTTAAAGGGTTTTTTTAAACTATTTTTTATAGTAAAAACTCCTTTTTTTTTTTTTTTTT
>VWZG01009387.1:24319-42302 GCA_013396735.1 Grallaria varia | reverse complement strand
AAAAGCAACCCAAACTTAAATATATGCCTCAAATATAACATGCCTCAAATGAATTCCAGATTGCAGAAAAATAAATATCTATACATTCCACATAACTATTGATATTTTGTTGTCAAACATTTATTTTACAAAATTCTAATGATGTTCTGCTGCGGTCCGAGGGGAAGGGAGAAGGCGCAGCACTGCACAATGGGTTACCACAAGGTCTGAGATCGTGATGCAATGCCAGTTTAATGTGGGTTGTACCAGAAGTGGGGCGGAACATGAGACAGACAACTAGGGAAGCGAATCAGGATAGGGACACAGGCAAATGGTGGGGTGGGGTGGAGGGGACTGGGGAAAAAAAGGGTGAATGGTAGCTGACACCTCTCTGCAGCTTATTCAACCCATCAGAGGGGGAACGGAGAGGCAGAGGAGTAGGCAGTAGGCATGACTGGGGAGTGCAAATCTCGAGAAAGCATGCACTGTACATATCCATAAACACAGGATAAAGGTAAAGTCCACACAATGAAGTCCTTTCATTCACTGTATCCTCCACAGCATTCATTTTAACTGTTCTAGCTTTTTTTTTTTTTTTTTTTTCATAAATCATGTAACAGGTTAAATTGTTTTTTGAGCTTGTCCTTAATTAAGTACAAAAGTATTTCCAGCTGGAATGATTATGCTTAATCTTCTGTGTTACAGAGGGAAAGTAATCTAAAAGACAATGGTAAGTATTTGTGTTTCTACCTTGGTTTAAGTCTGTATTATCAGCGTTATTGAATAATAGAGAGAAATATCAGAACATAGCTCACATTGTCCAAGTAAGTATTTCTTGATAAGAATAATACCTTGCTGAGTAAGCCATTATCATTTTTAGTAGATGGAGGGTTAACAATTTAAAAACACTCTTAAAGAGTGAATGCAATTGTTCCTTTGTGACTCCTGCAAGATGTTTTCCTAGGATGGTATTTAAAATAAATTGCACAGTCTAACCTTAAAGAAAGGACAGGGCATTCTGGTGCTGGAGAGTGTGCTTTCTTGTTCTGTTCTAGTTTTGTTTGAAGAATTTATATCAATAACAGGTTCACATAATTGACCTTATACTGTAGAGAGGAAAAATATTCTAATTTCACACCATTGATAGAAAAGACCAGTTAGGTCACCAAGGTCACAGGTCTTTGAACCATCCTCACTTCATGTCCCTTTATTTTGTTTTCCCAACAAGCTTATCCACAAAGCTCCATTTATCAGGAAACATCCTATCAGTATGAGTTGGAGATCTGAATGTAATTTCCAGGATAGCCAGAAGTTCACATGCTGGCAAGTACCATGCAGCCACTCACTCATCCACAGCCCCCAACCCCACGACCAACCTCCTGCCCCAGTGACGAGGAGACTTAGAAATAAAAGCTAAACCTCATGTATTAAGATAAGAATTGGTTAATATTTGAAACAAAATTAAATAATGGTAATTATAAATAACAATAATATTGATAGTTGTAATGAACAGAAGAAAGAGGAATAAACCTAAGAGAAACAAGTCATGCACAGTACAATTGCTCACCAGCTGCTGACTAATGCTCAGCCCATCCCCAAATATCCCAGACAAGCATGCCCAGATTATATTCTGAACATAACATTCTGTGGTATGAAATAAGGCGGGGATACTGTCCTGGTTTCAGCTGGGATAGAGTTCATGTTTTGTCATTAGCTAGTATGAGAATAACATTGATAACACACTCATGATTTGGTGATCGCTAAGGAGTGCTTACCCTAAATCATGGGCTTTTTTTTTCCCAGGCTCTGGCAGCAAGCAGGTGCACAACAAGCTGGGAGTGAGCATAGCCAGGACACCTAACCCAAACTGGCCAAAGGGAAATGAAGAAATTATTGTCATAGAAGAAGCATAGGACTGTTATATAGAATAACCTCATATTCAGTTTTGCTCTACTTTACCCCTCAGCAACCACTGAGGATATATCCAAAACATTGCCTTTTTAGCTTCTCTTTGTTCTCTTAACCTCCAGAAGATTCCAAGTTGGGAGACACTGGCACTTTAGTATAGAAGAGATAATTTCAACTTTAGACCAGCTAATTATTCCCATATGAAATTATCCTTTGTGGAGGTTGTTATTTAACTGAAGGTACATTGAAATCTGTGTGCCCAAGCTGAAATTCAGTGGTGTAGTTAGCATTTTCACACTTCAGATTTTGAATGATCCCAAGTGATCATAGTCCTAACATTTAACTGTCCCTCCAGAGATAAGCAGATCGGATAATTCTGCAACTATAAAATTGTGTGCTGTGGTATGGCTCATTATTGCCCAGGGAATCAGAGATTGTATTCACACAGTGTTAAGGCAGGAAAAAAGTTTCAAGTCAGCAGTCCAAGTTACTCCAAGCTACCTGCCAACCCCAACCAGTTAATGTTAGACAGCTAAGCGTCTCAGAGACATCCATGTCACCACAGAATTCCCTAGAAGAAAACATGTAGCTGTTTGGGTCAGACACAATGTGCCTAACCCATTTGAAACCGCAGATAACACAGTGAGGATCTGTAGTAAATAATTCCATAGGGTTGAATTTCCTACAGGGGTATTCTCTGAGAGTCACTTGGTTGTGGATTTAGTATTTAAAACATAGGCAAGGAATATATTTGAATTTAAGACCACACCCATGCAAGAACATGTGTTCCATAGCCTGAAAGCTACCACATAAATTTTATAACACATTCCTAACCTGTTCTGACAATTGATGTCTAATAGCTTCACTACAATATTATGAGAAGACATTATCATTGACATGGAGTTGAACACAGCCAGACAACTAATGAATAAATACCTGGTTTAGTGTGTATCTCAATCCAGAAAAGGCTGACACTTTCAATGCCCAACAGTTCTTTCCAGATTCACTTGTCTTATACCTCCTTAGGAGATACTAAAATGTCATATGATCTTGCATCATGTTCTTTAAATTCTTATATCACTAGTATAGCAGAGTTCAATGTATCTTCATATTTCTTAAAAATTCTGGCATGTAGATATATTATTGGCTTAATGGATAACAACTGCTGAAATACATGAACATTAAAAATGCTGTCGTACGTTCAAAGTAGACATCTGACTTTTTTTTTTCAGAGACAATAAATTCTTCCCCATTCCTGTACATTGTGTGGATATTTTACATAAAATGTGTTAAATTTAATCACTAAATAAGATACATTCTCTGTGACTATTTATGTGCAACTCAAACCCACTATTGCTTCTTTTTTTTCTTTTTTATTTTTAAAACTTAGCACTATAACCCCTGAAAAGAGAAGAGACGTTTGTCATGGAAATACTTTCAGAACTTCAACTACCTAAACTCTGTGACACTGTTATGTAAGAATTAAATGTGCTATCTCTGCGCTGTGAAAAGCAGAATTCCCAGAGGGAAGTTTCAACTAGATCACTATAAGGTGTTGGAGAATGTTCATTGATGATCTGAGAATTGTTATTCACAAACTCTTTCAACAGATCTTCTCATCACTCCAGAATTTTAAAATCCTTATTTATGTCAGCAGGTCACGGAGATAAAGTCACATTTCTCAGGGAAAAGGTTATATATACCATAAAGTGGGTGAACATATTTCTCTGAAACTAATGCAATTTTCAGTGTCATCTCTTTTACGTTAAGGCATTTATGTAGATTAAGAGGGCTAAAGCAATTTGTGTTAAATCACAATAAATGGATGCAATTTACAATATCTGCACCAAGATCTCTTACTAATTTTTTTCAGTAAAGAACCAGTAAAAGCAATTTTTACAGTTTCACTTCTGAATATTAGAATTGCTTGTGTCTACAACCTGACTACTGAAATTTCTTATGCTAGGCAATACGTAAATAATGGAAGATGAGTCAATACAAAAACTAGGACTGTTTCCTCATCCTCACTTGTACAAGTAGAAGAAATGATCAGGGGGTTTTCTTCATTTGAGAGAAATTATTCTTTGTACATGGGCTTTTACACTCCTGCTATTGAAATCAGTACAGACAAAAACATGGAAATGGTTCAGGTGAATCTGTGTCATTTTAATTTAAACAGAATAGAATATATTTATAAGGTCACTCCAAGTGTTTCAGTCAAAGGAATAGCTAACAGCATTCCCCATGCACACCTGGTCCTGTCTAAAATATCCAAGGAGGACCAAGAAAAAAAGAAAAAAAGGCAAAAGGAAATGAAGGGAAATGAAGGAAATGTGGGCACAGATAGGCGTCTCCTTTATCTTTCAGCATTCTGAAAGCAAAATTGAATTGTCCTTCTTAATGGACAAAGTATTTTGAAATGGAAATTAATATTTTAGCCTCCAAAAACTATATTTATTTCAGTTATCCTGTATTTACACTCTTGACTTTTCTCAGGGGCCTGTGAGACACTGGATTCTTATGTTAATTATTGAGTCTGACCAGCTCAAGGGTGTATCTGTGTGTTGGGGGGAAGGGACAGGTTGAATTTCACTCTGTCCTAAACCCTAGCCCCTTGGAGTCTCCTTGTGCAACTACTGGAGTAGCTGTCAGTCAAAAGCAGCCCAGGAGCACTGACCTGTACCACAAGTGGAGCCCCTGCCCCTGATGCAGAATGGCTGGCACGTGGGGACCATTGCCCACACCACTTCTCGAAGCCCCTGACCCAGCTCCAGGCTGGCTGGTACATCAGAAGTCCTCTCTGGAGGTGGGGGCTGTGCCCACAGTGGGGCCAAAGCAAATGACAGCAACAAGTGCTCTCAGTCCTTGTTTGGACTCTGCCATCTTCCTGGACTCCTGGTAGCTGGATCTAGGTGTTGTAGCTATAATTCCCTCTTTTTCTCTCTCTTTCTTTGTTTCTTCTTCTCCTTATCTCCTTCCTTAATATTTTGGGTAGCATAGAAATGGGATGAGTTTGATTTTGCTAATCTTTATGGGTTTGCATGTGCTAAATCAATGCTTTGTGGAATGTTTTATTTTACTTAAATGTTACTCTTTAATCTTTTGCCAAGTCCCTCCTGAGAAAACATGTGCAGCATTTCTCCTTGTGCTCTCTCTTAAGGTTTTAAAAGAACCGAAGGCTCTTCTAATAAGTTCAGGGGCCAAGTTATTGGAGCCTGGTGTAGTTTTAAAATAAAACCTCTTCCATGAGCTTGTAGTTTGGGTGCTGGGGTCTTACAGGCTAGTAGGGGATTACTTAGTGCAATAGTTAGCTCTCATGAAACAAATATAATTTTGAACAAAAAAAAAAAAAACATAAAGCCTACCAGAAAACAAGAGAGTAAACTTAATTTTCTTAAACAGGTAATATCTCAGAAATTTAATCAATCTTAGCAAATCTGTATAGATAGGACTAAAAGAGTTTGGTGTCTTGGTCAGAGTCCTACATAATTTCTTGAACTGAGTGTGATCTATTCTGCCTATAAACCAGCATTGCCTCTTCGTGCAGTTTCAGGCTGTTAGTGTTACCAGTCTTCCAGAACATTATAACTGATAAAATGTTATTCCCATTGACTGTAAAACTTTGAAAAAATTGATTTTATTAATTGTATTAATTGCCCCTTTAGTGACTTTCATCTTGAAAATATCCTTTGTTCAAGCAAATTTAAAAAAAAAAAAATGATCTGTCATAAACAGCAATTACACAAAAGTCTCTGAATATTCTATGCTTCCAAAGTATCAGCGACCAAAATTTATAAAAGAACGATTTGAAGTTAAGAGCCATGAAAGCAGACAAAAATTCCAATCCCAGGTTTGGTTTGCAGATGTGAGATTCCTGGGCACCAAATGTGGCACTCATAAGTAATTTAAGTATCAAAATTCAAGTCTATAATCCTCAAACATCCTGAGAAGAGATTGCTGATATGATTCTAGTGTTATAGTAGTTTTCTAATTGCTTCAACTGATAGAGAAACATTTACTTTTCTGATTCTGAACAAGAATCTTGCACAACCTGTATCTAGACTTCTTCTGTGACCATACTGGTATCATGTAGAAAAACAAACTATTCTAAGAACTATACAGGTTGCTATATTCTTACTCTTCATCCTAGACACTTACTGTTAAACACATTTAATACCATGATACTGGCCTAGAGACCCGGTATAACTGTTCTTAATGTTTCACAGGAAATACTTTTCCTCTATCTGAAAGCACATATTAATGCACTACTGCTAGTACCCAAAAGATAGCATTCATAGGAGCAAGGATGTGAGGTTCTACTTTTTTTCCTCCCACATATCTAACTTGTCAGCTTTGTTAAGTTGCTTATGATTAACTTATGTGGAAATTACAGGTATATTCTATTCAGTAGGAACTTGTTTTATAGCTCTACATCTACAGTAACTGTTCTATTTAATGCAGCTTTCTCAACCAGAGAGAACTGGAACTGAAATTCTAACTGAATGGATCCTGTCAGGATTTCCTCCACTTTTAGTTTGTTCTTTACCTGGCCCTGTCACTGTAATCCCATTTCCCCAGAAACATCGATAAAGATTTTTGTTTTGATGAGGCAACATCATAGTTTAACAACATTTTTCTCTTTAAACCATAGATGTAATGCACTTTGAATTGATAATCAATGTTTATATATTTATAAATTTGCAGTTAGAAATTAGTTATTGTTTATGAGAAGCATCTGTTCTGCCTATATTTGGCATAATTGTATTTGGGATAATATTTGCTAACTGAGAAAGAGAGGGTGGATTACAGCAAAGCAATTCTGAGACTATACTGGCTGTCAAACTGAGTTATAAACCAGTTTTCAGTGTCATTGATCTTTATATGAAAACTTCTAACACTCAGTAGAATCACCAGGGAATGCAACTAACCTAAGAAAAATGATTCCCTAGTGTCGCTACCTTATTTTTCCCTTTCATGTGACATGGCAGAAAAGTCAACACTTTCTCTTTTGTATGCACTAAACAAGGCAAGTTCATGTAGTATTAAGATTCAGAATTTAACATATTGGTAGGTGACAAGTTTGTGTTAGGTGCAAATGTCATCTAGTTCATGTATACCTTGGTGATCCTTCACTTGTTGATCCTTTCTATGAGAAATCTTCTTTGCAGTCATCATAGGTTCCTTTAAAGTGAAATTAGCAGCTAAAGCAATTTAATGGACCTATATTTAATGCATTTATCTAGTTATCCATTAAGTTATTGGTATATTTCCAGATTTTCACAAGTGTGAGACACTGAAATTGTTTGTGGCTTAAACTGCATTAAAATCACTGACAGACTCTTGTCCACTATAGCAAATTGTGCAAAAAAACCCCTGCTCACTGAAGCTTACTAATTTGAACTGTGAAGGGAACTTGAGAGAAGATAAAGGACATACTATTATCCCAGGAGAATATATCCACTAGTGTGAGTGACTGGAATGCTGATGGCTCAGACAGTCAAGATGCACACTGCCAGTGTGCAAAGTAAACACCCAGGTGCTGAGGGGGTGCATACCTGACACTTCAGGCTACAAATTGGATGTTAAACAAGATAAGGAAAGAGGCAAATCCTGCTAGGTGGGATAGTGTTTCCTTTTCCTTACACAAATGACTCAGCTGTGATAACGCCCTCCAGGGAACTACCAGAACCATTCACACATAGCCTGAAGATACTCATCTCTGCTGATGAGCCATAACTGAGTCACCTGCACTGATGTAACAGGCAGCTGTAACCTCTTCAAAGGTGTTAAAGACTCCTGAAATGTCCCCTATTACATCATCCCTTGTAAAACTCCCATCCCAGTGAAGATACTGGGGGAATTTCCATCTAGCCTAAGCCTAGTAAAAGACCACACTGGGACTTCTCTTAACACTTTATTTTCTTCTTCATCACATGGGACTTTCATTACCACCCTGGGCTTCATGGACTTCTTTCTTCACCACACAGTCATCCCTCATCACCTTGGACTTCACTCACCAATAGACTTCTTCCCTCATCACACAGAACTTACCTTACCACCATGGCTTTTTCCATCATCACCCTGGGCTTCCCTCAACAGATCTAGACTGAAACCATTACTTTGACAAGACTGGGCCTCTCATCACTGAGAAGACCACAAGAACAGGATCAACTGGATGCTGTCAGAATCCATGGAGTGATGCTATTTTTCCTACTTAATCTGTCTCTCCCCCTTTCTCTACCTCACACTTACTGTTGAATAAAATCTGTACTACTGAATTTGGCCTATGGTCTTGTTTGCACCTTAATTTGGACAGAGGCATCTCTCTAATAATTTTAAAGATTCTGATCTTAACAAGTGTCAGCTTATTGGGCAATTTTATTTTTTTTTTTTTTTTTTAATATCCCTGCTGTTTATTTAACTTAAGAAAACATGCAGGTATCAGTGGCAGTATCCATAAACAAGCAATAATATTGAAGAAAACAAAAGAAGTCTTCATTTAAAACAAAACAAAAAAATTAAATAATCTAAATCAAAGGAAAGTTGGAAAGGATACTGAGTAACATTCGCAACCTCTAAATTAAGGATTTCTATTAATTTGTTTATAAATTTACAGTACACAAAGGTGCCTGAGACATCTTCATGGAGCTGGTAGACCCTAAACATCATCATCATCCTAAAACCTGATTTCAATGACTGAAGAAAAGAACAGCACTAATAGCATCCTGAATGGTGGTAGATGCCCAGTTTGAGCAGCTGAAATAAGCACTAGCAGTCTGAAATATCTAAATATGAGCAAGGTATCTAATTTCTTATTACAGAAATTCACTTACCTATTATACTTCTACAAACTCCTTCACAAGACCTTCCACAATGACTTCTCAATTAAGTAGAATCAATTTTGTCTGATTAGATGATTGATGCCACCAAGTACAAGGTAAAGGCTGGGAAGTAAGTAATGGGACCATATGTCATGCAGGTAGACTAGGAAGAAATGAATCACTAGTCACATCAGCACTGCCAAAAGAAATTATGAACTCAAGAAATTATCCAAAAAAGAAATTGATATCCCTATTGCCTTTATGGTATATTTGCGGCTAATCAGGGACTATTTTCAATTTTCCATCGATAGCCCAGTCTGAGACAGCCTAAAATGCTGTCTGACATGTAGACACATTATAATTGCATTTTACAGGGATGACCCCACAGACAGATAGCTGGTCAACCTGAGATTGGTCCCTTCAGACCCATCAAAATATGTGGTAACTGATTAGCTAATCTTAGTGTTCACAGTGCAGGCAAGACTAACAGGGACTATGACAAACAGGATCACTCATATAAAGTGTGCTGGATTGTCCCACAGTCCCACAAGGGCTAAATCTGAATACTGGAATGAACAAAAATACAGTAGACAAGATGACTGATTTCTGTTCAAAAGGCATTTCAGGCATAGCCTCTGGACATTCGCACTTTAGACAGCTTCCTACAACTTAACACAAGTCTAAGTGCAGATATTGTCAGGGGTTTTTTTTATCACATTCATCTGTACATGTGTTGGAAAAGACAAAAAGTGAATAGACAGGGGAAACATCACTTTCTATGGTTAAACTAATGAAGAAAAAGATGTGAACAGTACTATATTTTACAGATGCAGGCTGCTATTTCTAGTTCTAAATGAGGTATTTATAATAACTATAAATTCACACCTTTACGTCCAAATAAAACAAAACAAAGATAATTTTTTACCAAGTGACATGCTCCAGACCACATAATCAAATTTGAGTATTTTACCATTTGCCCCTCATAATTGTGTGGCCACACCTACACATTCGTGCTATTACCAGTACATGAAAGACACTCTACTAGGAACCGTGCCAAGTTATTTTATGTAAAAGTGCTAAGTGAAACAGGTCATTTCTTCACAGAAGTTTGATAATGATTGAGCTAATGATTTGAGCCTGCTTTATGCAGCCTTCTTGATTGCTTGTTCTAGTCACATACAAAGCAAACCTGGCTGTAGCTGGTAACTCAGCCATAGAATTGTAAAAAAAGCTTTCTTTGCGATAAAGAAAATACCATTGAAACTGTGGTGGTCGCAATCAACATTCTTCGTTTAATACTGTAGAAACAAGAACACTTTCCAATTATCTTTGATATCTTCAAATATCTTTAGTAGGCAATGAAGCAAAGATACATGAAATCTGCCCAAGAACATGACCTAAATGGAATGAAAGCAGCAGTGAGAAGTTTATATCTAGGTCCATGAGCAGAAGTATCAGCAGAAATAATAGAAAAGTGCAGAAGCCAGGTAGTAGCAGTAGAATTCAGGGCAGCATGTAGGCTTTTGAGGAACCATATGTTGATCAGTAGGAAAGATATAGGAAATAAAAGTGACATCCCTTGTTGTTTGAGTCATCTTGTGTTAATGAATAATAATAATTTAAAAAAAAAAAAACACCACACAAATTTTGTGTCTCCTTTATAAACAAACAAAATGTCATCAGAAACTCATAGTTAATCAATTTCTTCTACTGGAAACAAAGCACTGAAATCTGAGCTCTGACAAGTTGCTGAGGTCAAATGAGGTTACGTTATAGGAGTACTTCCATAGCACTTTTTAAAAAGTGTAAGTAGCTAAAGAGAAGACAAAAGATGAATAGTAAAAGTTTAAAGTGTTCTGCTGTGAAATCGGGCACTTTATTAATTTCAATTTCATTTAAAATGTAATTGTTACTGTAGTGTATTTGCTGTATTTGAGGAGTTTTGCTTGGGAAAGAAGTTGGTAACCAGAAGTCTTATAGTACAAGTGACAGAACTTGAGAGGATCATATTGTCTCTCCCACTGAACACATCAGCAGCAAAATTATTCTGCCTGAGGCACAGGAAACAAATATGGTTAAGTACAACACTATTCCTGCTATGGTCTCTCTACTGTCTTCAAGGACTGTCATGTTTCTGACACAAATTTCTTTATATGTTGCTTTTTGTAACAAGTCTTTGTGCCCTTGTACACACTCAGTCTGTTCATCTGCATTCATAGCTATGCACTTTCAAGACTGGAGGGACACACAAGGACAGTAGTTCTTCCTGAAGATCTAGTGCTATTTTAAGGAAAAAAAAAAAAAAACAACTACCTTATTCCCTAAGAATGCCGAGACCACTTGCATGCTCCGATTTGATAATGAAAATAAATGTATTACTGCCTTTGACTTATTCTCAGTAAAATTAAAAATATCAGAAGTATTCATTAATACTCTTATATTTATCTATACTCTCACATTTTACACAAAATTCTATCATTCAGACTGTCTAAGGCACAGGGAATAAATTTCCCCCTTGGTAAAGATTAGTACTAATAGAAAATAAACCTATATCATTGTTACTAACAGTCTTTTATAGAAAACTGTAGTATGTGTTATGCTTTATAAAGGTAGAAACATTTTGAGTTTTCAAGGTTACTTAAGCCAAGCGAAAGACAAAGAAAATTATTGCATAACAAGGCACGGGGCAGTTCTCATGAAAGCTGAAGAGCGTTAATTTTCACAAAACAAGCAGAACTAACTTACACTGTGCATTTTAAGAGAAGTCTTAAAAAACCCCAACCATACAGATAAATACAACGTTCTTTCTAGTTGCACAGATGCAAAGTCTACAGTTGGTAATCCATACCTCTAGTTTTACTTGTTCTCAGTTGATCTCATTTAATTTTACAACTGGTTAACAAATTGTCTTAGTTTAGAGTGAGCTAAAACAATTTAGAATTCCTTTCTCAAAATTGACCACACCTCTTCTAAATGTAAAACAAAATTTTAATTTGGAAAATGTGTAGAAGGAAAGATAACAGTTTTTAACTACTAAATATATTTATATATATATAAATCACCNGTGCTTCAGGAGAACTGTAGCAACTCCAAAGCGATGAAAGACTGTCTGTCCCTCTGAAGCTCAGGGCACACTGGGCTAGGAAAAGGAGGCAGGGAAAGAAGCCAGAACCCACAGGAGTCCCTTCTGAGTTGGTTTCTTCTCCAAACCGCCACCACCGAAAAAAGTGAAAAGAAAAAAACCAACTCCCAATACAAACAAAAGACCTTTCCTCCCAGGTATCAGGTTGGAATTCAGATCATTAGCCGGGGCTTTGTTAAGGAAGGTGTCAGCTCCCAAAGTCTATGTCGGTACGGAAAGAAAAATTTCTGAAAAATTCTAAAACTGTAACACAAATATATGTAAATTAAATCACCATATTTGAACTATTAAAACATTTATATCTCAAAAAATTCCAGAAAAATGTGCTTTTATTTAGAAGGAAAGTCCTGGTTAATCATCACAGCATTTTTTATTATGCTTTCTGTTATTTTCTAATGTCTACATCCTTACACATATAAATTAGTAAGCACATCATATACTTTGGTCTCTCTGACAAAATAAGCCCTTAACTTGGTCCATCTTGTTACCTGAAAGTGGGCTATGGAGCAATCTAGACTGCAAGATCCTATAGAAATTGTCTGTCTGTTACTACTTTGTCAAAAGCTCTAAATTTAACTGACATAATTTAGTGAGAGTCTTCTGGATATTGTACCTGTACTGCAGTACGACTGTTATATAACCACAGATTCTTACTGGTTTCCTCCCCTAAAAATATTGCTACTGTTTCTAAATTAGTTGATCCAACAAGATATTGATGAAAGACTCAGTCTGTTCTTTGTAATGGAGTGGAAGTTTTTTCTCACTCTATAGCTAATTTATTTGCGACCTGTTTTCTCACAAAGCTATGTGGTCAATATGCTATTACAGTGCACATATATTAGAAAAACATTTGGCAGCTATGATAAAAGTGAGTTTACAGAATTTCCAGATAGCTTCACATTTAGCATAAAGTGCATGGTGCTAATTTACTAACCATTAAGAAATTAGCAACTTTTTTAAAGGAGTTGGAAACTCCAGCCCATAATTTCATATGTATAAATAATGCTTAAAGCTAACTGTATATTAGATTTGTTATAGCTAATAGTGCTAAAAGTACTTAATCAGGGTTGACTCTCCCATTAGGCTTTTTATGACCATAATTAATATCATGTAAGAGGACCAGTTCTGGACTTTAATATATACAATTTTAATGTACTGAACAGTTTGAACCCAAGAAATTATCAGTGAGAGAATTTCATAAGATTTATGCAACACTGGGGAGTACCAAGATGTTATAACCAGCAGTCAGCTGGTGAAAATGTGTTATTTTGCTCCTTTTTACTATAGTAAAGTGTTTAAAGGTTTTTTTGTACTCCTTTCCTCTAGCTCATTCTCATACACCAACACACACTACACACATCAACCACACAGGCTGTTTTGCAAGGATGGTAAAAAACAATCATATTGAAACTAATGAGTGAACGTATATTTTAAAAATGTGGAAAAAAATTCCCAGATTTTGTCACAGAAGTTTCTGAACAATCATCAGTGGGCTGAAACTGTTTTATAGTATTTTGGTATTTTCTTGAGAAATTTCTTTACCTGTTAGTATCATGCATACATTCTGAAACAGCTGAGAGAAACTATTTGATGTGGTGCATACATCAAAAATAATAAGTAAAACTATTAATTTTTATATAGAAATTTTATATTTCATCCCAAATGTTTCAAGTGCATCTACAGCAATGGAAAAATACATGTTCAAAGGGCTTTTATGAACTCATTCTCTATTTATAACAAAAGAAGGTCTTCCATTATTTCACACTGGTTTTTCAAAACTTTTTTCCCCATAATTTCCACCATAATCAGAAGTCTTCTCTTTACAGAAATGAAGAGTATGTGGGTGCACACATGTATATGTAGAAATTTTCAGACTCACTGTACATATGCTCCAAACCAGTTGCTTATGGACGAGCTTCACTTTATCAGCCCAGCATATAGACACCTGAGAGTGTAGACAAACTTGCATCAATCTGCAGGCATCCATACAACAGTGCTTCCAGACTTTCTCAGAACATAGTATACTCAACAGGGAAGAACAGGAAGCATCTGAAATTGTACCCATCTACATTTTAATGCTGGGTAAGTGGAAGTAGCCAAATTCCACCAGCCCTAACCCCCTATTGGAATAATTAATGAAAACCCTTTCTTTGAAAGGTTCAGGGCCACTATGATATCCAGGACATCAACAGAGGCTGTTGGAAGGAGGAGAGACATTGGAACAAGTTACCCAGAGAACTTATGGGTGTGCCATCCCTGGAAATGTTGAAGGTCAGATTGGAGGGGCTCTGCCCAACCTGGTCTAGTGGAAGGTATTCCTTCCCATGGCAGCGGGGTTGTACTAGGTGATTTTTAATATTTCTTCCAACCTACACTTTTCTGTGATTCTATGATGCAGCTACAAGTGAAGTGAGTTCCATGAGATACCCCAAATTACATGACTCCTGCATGCTAGCAAATGAAATTAACAGATTTCTGAAATGAAGCCTAGCAGATACAAATTGCTTTTAATATTTTGACTTTTGGAGATATCCAGTTACCTAAATTTCCTTGAATGATGTTATTTTAAATACCCCAGGGTACTGAGGAAATCTAAACATGCTGAAAGATATTATGGGGTCTTAGAAGAGACATGCTTTAAAACATTTTAAAATACACTATATGCTAACAGTCAGGCAAGTAAAGTGTGTCCTGAGATAAACAGCTGCATAGTGATCCAGAGAAATTCTGATGGCACCTAACAGTTTCATAATGCTGTGTCTGGAGCTGGGTTAACCAATAAGTCCATGATTCATTTGATCTTGATGCTTTTTTAAAAGCAGGTACTTGAAACTTTCAGCCTGATTTTCCTGTAATTAATGATCCTTTTGAACTTGTCTGTAGCTATGAAGGATCCATAATCAGTTCACAAACTGCCTGGCAGGAGATTCCTAGGCAATGGTCCAGTGGGTCCATAAAGTTAATCTGGCTACAGGCCCATCAGAAAGTTTCATAATATAGAGATGCCCATGTTCAGGCAGTTGCACAAGAATAGATGCCAACATACTTAAAACTCTGAACTTATAACAGTAAAATTCTCCTAGTCAACATTTTTATACCAAACTCAGTGTGGGTTTTTTGGTTTACTTAAAGCGGTTTCCCAGACAACACAGGAAACTCATATTCTGTGACTTATAAGACAGTTCAGAAAGACATTCAGTGGAGTCCTGTCTGTAAAGCAAGAGAAAGACAAAACAAAACAATCATAAGTATAGTCTTCTGAACTGAGACGTTTTGCTTCAAAGCTTGGTGAAATTTTTTTTTAAAAACCCTGATTTCGCATCAAATAGAAAAAAAGAAAGAACTAAAAAAAAAAAAAAAAAAAGAATATAGAAAAAGAATACAGAACACACCAGATGTTTTATGTTTTAACTATAAGTTGCACTTTCCTTTTGGTATTGGGAACTTGTTTTACATTTGGCAATCTTCCTGAATGATCAGATGCCATGAAAATTGTTACTCTTATTTAAAGTTGATATTACGGCAGTCTACCTAACTTTTGAATACTAATCAATGATTTTGATTTAAATTTCCAACTTCCTACATTTACATGGAGATATAAAACATAGTTTTTAATAATGTTATTGTGGTTATAAGAATACATGATTACCAGTAGAATTATTGTTAATTAAAAAAATAGAATAGTCCAAATATGTAATAGGCACCCTCTACTTACTGTGATTGCATCATCATAACATTTTCAGAATGAAGTTGCACTGCTGAGGGGTACATGAAAGATACACATGGTCTAACTACTTGTGATACAAAGGAATTCTGTGTCAGACTTATGTTTGTATGTTAACCTTGGTTAAAAAGAAACAAGTATACAGAACACAAACCACTAGTCTGAAAAGAAGCTTGAAGTATCATTTTAGTTTCTCTGAGATATCCAAGGTATAGGAAGCTGGCAGATACAATACAGAACCCATGGGAGTTGTGTGGAGTAGTAGCTAGTGACTATTGGAGATACTTTTGGTCATTCTAAATGTAATATATTTGGTTAAGGAAATTAATCCTCTTTGTCTGCTGTTCACTTCATTTGTATAATTTACCTTTATTTGGAGAACTGGAGGATAAAATATGGCTGTCAGCTGAATAGTAAGAATTGTGCCTTAGATATGTCTTGACAGAATCTGATATTTCATTTGCTCATGTCAAGTAGTCTTCTATTTATCTTTTTTGATTGTACTATGAGAATGTTTTGAATATCAATTTTTATATGGATTCATAGAAAATGAGTATTTGGGAAAGCTTACATCAGAAAAAAGCTATGAACTATACTAGATTTCAAGCACAGAACAATGTTATTTGAATCATTTTAGGGTAAAGATAAACAGGTAAGCCTTTGAGCTGTTAAAATGCAGGAGATCACCATAAGCTTGTGCTGTGGTAAGTAAATAGGTAAATTTTATCAGAAATACCAAAACTGTCTGGTAAATAGGAATTTTGTTTTACATACAAAATGTCAAGACGTTAAAGTTTATTTTCATTTCCCAACAGCATAAAACTGAAATTTATCAAACAATCCCTACAAAGACAAGGAGGTATGAGGGTACTTGCTTGACTTTAGGAGGAGCAAAAATTAATTCTTTCTTTAAATAGCTTAGTGTAGACATTAAAATTTTAGTCACTTTTGAGATGATTAGCTGAACCACTAAGCCCATGATCTGTTTTACGTAGTAGCCTTTTATAATTAAGAATTTCACCCTGAAGCTTATGAAAGTTTCATCATAACTAGTATTTTCTGTGAAAACTTTTTACTTCCATGAAGAAACATATCTTGGGGAAAAGAAATGGTGGAGAAAAGGTAAAAAAAAAAAAATCTTAAAAAGATAAAGTAGAAAAAGGTTAGAAGAAAGGTGAAAGAAGTCTCTGACAACAGTCATTAGCAAGCAAGAAAAATTACTAGATGAGCAAAACATCAAAAACTTTTCTTGAGTGATACTTCTGTGCATTCTGGTACTATCTGACTTTTAGTGCAATACAGCTGTATTAGTCCCACTAGCTAAGAAACTGCAGAAGAATGACACTGACTACAACCAAAGTGAGACACCTCACAATTCTACATGAGTAGACTAAAGGTACTAACTACCCCCACCAGAAGAACAGGTGAAATTTCTGTGATACTCTTATCAGATAGTCCTGATGAGAGTATGTGCCTCTTCTGTGTAAGGACTGTATTTAGGGTCCTGCAGATAATGGAACCTTCATGGAGCTTAGCTGTTGTTGTATGAAAGTGAAGAGCCAGCTGTTGCTGAGCATGGAGAGCATAGGAACCTGCTGAGAAAATTTAATAAGTGCCTTAAGATAAAAATCTCATAACTGAGTTGAGTGGTACTATTTTTGCTGGACAGCAAAAAACATCTCTTCTAAGCTCTGAGTTTTCCTGTGTTTGCATAGACAAGGAGCAAACAATAGAAGGAGGAGGAAGCCATAGCTGACTATAAAAATTAATTTGCATTACTGCATTCTCACTCTATTTGGAACCTGAGTATGCTAAGACAGTGCTAAAAATGAGTCTCTCTTGAAAACTTACCTAATCATGCACACACATACTGGCTTGGTTTATTAATTTTGGATTTTCAAAATTCTATGCATTATTCCCTGCTCCTTTTCCTGTTATGGAGTTTGGCTGAGGTTTTAAGCTATTTTTATATGGGCACCATGCATAGAAATGAAAACATATTCATGCACATGGCATGCACACACACACATATATATATATATATATGCATATTTATACCTCAGGGAGGCAGTTATCTTCGCCCAGTTCCTTGATGAAGACTAGATTACATGGTGTCTGATAAGTGTTATACAAATGCCAGTGTTTTAACCAGGTCTCTCATTGCTGAAGCAGATTCCTTGGTCTTTAATTCGACTAATGCTTTTACCCAGGAAGGCTCCTTACTCATTATAGCTATCAACATTAACTAGATCAACTGAAACAGAACTAATGTACAGGATTTCCAGCCTATTACAAAGCATCTTTAAATCAGATAGATATAGGAAACTAATTCAAAGCTACGATAAAAATGATCATATGTAAGCATTATTAAAATTTTGTCTAATTACACAAAAATGTACAACTCAATAA
>VWZG01009387.1:3935-24291 GCA_013396735.1 Grallaria varia | reverse complement strand
ACTCATAATAATTTTTTTAACTTATTAGAAAAATGCATGAGAATCTTTTTGTGAATAAATGCACTAATTCAAGTTGAAAGATTAATTTGTAGATAAACAGGAAGGAAAAGCAGTCTGAGGCTGTTTTAGATGTAATGAAGACACTGTCAATGAAATAATAGATTATGCTATTGAACTTTTTCACTAAATTTTATGTAATGTTAATTAACACTTTTTATACAAAAATAAGTAGCATCATCAGCATCATGGATCATAACTGCATTGAAAAGACTTGTTAAAACTTCATAGTATATGGAGATGACATCCCACAAGACTTGCAAATAACATTTATTCAAATTTGATAAATTCTCAGTATGCCATGGACCCAAAGAGTATACCTGGGGTCAAAAATGGGAATGACATCAAGTATCCTTATTGATTCTGTAAAGTTACTCTCTAGTAGCTCTCAGACAGCTCTGGACAGTTACAACAGAGCTGAAGGGAGGGAACCTAATCAGAATTATAATCAAATTGAACAAATGCATGATACTAGGCAAGGGACTATGGCAAATTTCCCCAAATATAAGACCTAATGTTTTTAACTTCAGTAGTCTGAAAAGTCGTAAGAAAACACTTGTGTCGTCCATCACAATACCTAGAAAAACCTGAACCAAGAAACTAATTAGTCAGGTGAACCGTTCTACGAAATATTAATGGGTTTCAGTTTTACTATGCCTTCATTCTTTTTTTGTCAAGCTCCTGCTCTTAGCATTCTGTGACAAATAGCAGGTAAGAATAACAAATGGATAATATGAATGATAACTATATTCTTATCACTTCTATTCTACTCAGCTAGCCTTGATGGTTTTGTCAAAGGAAACCTGAATTGAGCTCACAGACTGACACTGCTAGTTTGGCTGGCTCTGTAAAATGTAATCAGCTATCTTTGAACTGCTGACTGGAGTAGAGTTTTCTCATTTTCACCTATTTATGCAAGTACAGGAAGAACTTGAAATTCTGTAACCTTTGAAATCAACAGGATAAATGTTTTAGCCTTCCAGGTCCTGGATAATAAGAATCTAAGGGAATTAAATTAAAATTTGGGGGTATATAACACTTGCTTTTCTGCTTTAAATACAGGAAAAAAATGTATTAACTAGTGTTCTATTTCCTTATATAAAAGAAGTAGAATTGGATAATGTATCTGAAAGAAGGAAGGAGGGTGAGAAGTAGCAAAAACAGTAAGATTTTTAAAGTAAATAAAATTTGGCCTACAATTTCCTCAAAAGTAGTACTGCTCTTGTGTTCACCAGTGAAATTAGGTGCCATTTGGAGGAAAAAGTAATTGGTCTTCCAGGTCACTGAAATTAAGTGGCCATTTACATATAATACAATAAAAATAAAAAAAATATATAAATAAAATCCTAAAATAAGTATCCAGATTATAAGTAATACCTGTGTAAAAACATTTGTGCTGGTTTAAAAGTAAACCAGCAGGAGAAATGAATCCAACTCAAAGGAGTTTGGAAGTCAGAACTACAATTTAATAAAAAAGATTACAATAGATATACTGATACAAAGGAAAATTGGTTTCAGCCCTTAAAACCCAGTTGCACAACCCAGCCCCCTGGGGCACAAACAGTATGGTGCTCACCAGCTCCTGTGCTGAGCACCACGTGGTCCCCCTAAGTCCAAAGCAAAAAGAAAAGGAAAACCTGTTTTCCTTCCAAAAAGGTTGGTGGTCGCAGTCTGGTCAAGAGTGGCAGTTACAGTCCTGTTGAGGTTCTGGTCCTCCTCTCAGTCTGCTGAGTGAGTGAGTGCCCCAGATCCCCAGACCCGAAGCTTATATATGCTTCAGTTCAGATAGGAACACCCAGTACCTCCCCCAGGGTGAGGGGTTTCACACTGGGAAATGTACTCAGTGAGTCACAGGATATTTTGCTCTACTTGATGGCCCATTAGCAGACATGACCCCTCAAGTTGGGTGTGAAGGTGTTAATGATTCCCAGAGGGGAGTTATCGCACCTGAATCATTGGTGTGAAGACAGGGAACCTTCTTATCTCTTTTCTCATACACCCAGTTCATAGCCTGAGGTGCCAGGTGTGTCCTGGGCAGCTGTTGCAACCAATGCCTCATTAACAGTTCATGATAAATGGCAGAGAGGGTATGGAATACGCAGTTCTTGTTATACCCACACAGTGATAAACTGGTCCCAGCCACTATAACTAGGACAACATTGAATAAGATTTTGTCAAGTAGCAGGTCTGAAGAAGCATTTTATTACTTAAAAGATTTGTGACAAATTCTGATAGAAAATGTTATACCTTCAAAAACAATTTTCAAATTAACTTGTATATTAAGAAACAGATTTAATTGTAAATTCTAAGAAGATTCTATCCATATTCGAAATCTCAAACAACAAAAACTGGTTGTAAACAATGCAATTTTGGGAAATATATGATGTACTACAAATAAGTGCAGTCCTTCTTTAAATGCAAACCCGTCCTTCATTGTGAAACCACTGTCAATGCCTTTCTGCTTTCTTTCCTTCCTTTATGTCATTCATTGGGAATGGATACGGGGGAGGGGTAGAAGAAAACAAAAACCAGATACGTAGTTGCTTTACATTTAAAAAACATTATGTTATAATATCTAGATTTCACATAAAGTCTTTCATCGGGACCCACTGTTTTCCTTTCTGAACTAATTCAGATCAGAAAATGAGAGCATCTGTACCGTATCTGTAAACAGCAGTGCAACCTACATTTCACTGACAGTATCCAGGATGTTTAGAAGTAAAGAAATAGACAACATCCAGAATCTTGTTTCCATGGAACATTCCCCTCTTCAGCTTAGAAAGAAAAAATCTTTTTATTTTAAATTAATTCTTTATTGCTATCATTGCAATATTTAATTTACTAGTCTTCCTCATATCCTTAATTTTCTCTTCTTTTTCAGTTACTTGCAAAAAGTATATGGGTGGTAAATTGACCCAACATAAGTACATAATTTTATTCAGAGTTAAGTTCAGTCCAACCACATTTTAAACAGCCTACTCCTACTTCCACAAGCCTTCACCCTTTCTTTTCACCAGTCAGTTGTCATCTAAGGGAAATATAATTAACAGGAAGATATGAAAACAGCACACACTACAGAGACTAAAATGCTCCAGCATAAACTGGACTTGTGCCATACCTGATATTTAGCCCACACATATAAAGACTGTGTTACTGGGTTACCTATACTGTAGAATAATAAAGTTCTTTTATTTCATAACCTATAGGGCAGGGTAAGGTGGGGGTGCAGGGGAGGGAAGAATAAGAAAAAAAACATTGCTGTACTCCTCTAGGGATGCCTTAGGATACATGCATTACTTTAAGACTGACAAAGGCATTCACAACTACAGTGACCAAAATGGAAATATTGCCATTAATGCCCCCTTCCTTGCCTGTAAGAATAAAAGGGGTGAAATGGTAGTGTATATCATGACTCCGAATATATATCATGCACAAATAATAGGTTATTACCTTTAGAGAAAGGCTCACCAAAGAGATACAGCAGCTATAACCTTTGACAATGCATCTTACAACGAGAAAGGAAAAGCAAATACTTGATAATATTCACAGAATTACATGAAAAAATAACTTTCAAAGTTTTCCACAAGGCGTCACTAAAATCTATACAGAAAGTTTCCATAAGATGCAGAAGACATCAAATCTGAGTGATGTACTTGATTTATTATGAAAACACCCTGTGTGCAAAGTAGGGATGTTTGATGTTTAACTGCTCTAGAAAGCCAGATTTCTTAAAGGAACCACTAACATCCTGTTTCTAGTCTGAATAACATGGATTAGTTTAGTCACTGAAAAAGTGTTTTTGGTATGTCCAATCTGCACTTTATGTTTCAATTAGCAAAACTCCATGACAAATACATGCTGTAAATGCTCATGTACATCTGTATAGACTAGAAATATGTCACCATGCTGGTTTAAAAGTAAACCGGCAGGAGAAATGAACCCAACTCAAAAAATTTAGAAGTCAGAACTACAATTTAAGAAAAAGTTTACAATAAATACACTGATACAAAGGAAAATTGGTTTTAGCCCTTAAAACCCAGTTGTACAACCCAGCCCCCTGGGGCACAAACAGAATGGTGCTCACCAGCTCCTGTGCTGAGCACCACGTAGTCTCCCTGAGTCCAAAGCAAAAAAGAAAAGGAAAACCTATTTTCCATCCAAAAAGGTTGGTGGTTGCAGTCTGGTCAAGAGTGGCAGTTACAGTCCTGTGGGTGTTCTCATCCTCTCAATCGAACGAGTGAGTGCTCCAAGTCCCCAAATCCCAAACTATGCTTTGGTTCAGATGGGAACGCCCAGTACCTCCCCCAGCGTGAGGGGTTTCACAAGGTGCAGTTTACTCAGTGAGTCACAGGATATCTTGGTCTACTTGATGGCTCATTAGCAGACATGACCTCTCAGGTTGGGTGTGAAGGTGCTAATGACTCCCAGAGGGGAGTTACCACACCTGAGTCATTGGTGTGAAGGCAGGGAACCTTCTTATCTCTATTTTCTCACACACCCAGTTCACAGCCTGAGGTGTCAGGTGTGTCCTGGGCAGCTGTTGCAACCAATGCCTCATTAACAGTTCATGATAAATGGCAGAGAGGGTATGGAATACGCAGTTCTTGTTATACCCACACAGTGATAAACTGGTCCCAGCCACTATAACTAGGACAGTCACTATCCACTTTTTTTTTAGTGACTTAAAGAAACAATGATGAAATGAAAAGCTTTTTAAAACTGAGGCATTCAAATAATTTAAAAAGTCTGATGGTTTAATTAGGACCAAATAATGGGAAAACTGGCCAGTGAAAGAATAAAAACTGTGTTTCTCTGTGCCTGTTACAATATTTAGTGCATGTGTCTTATCTAACAGAAGCAGTTATAAGCCATCTTAGGCATTCTTACCTTAAAATTATCTTTTAATATAAAAATTTGGTTTGCTCATCTCCACATAACTGACATTAGATCAGAATGAGCAGACACAAATTCTTCTTTACTTTTGTTCAGAAATTATGTCAGTAAGCTTCAGCATACTCTTCTGTGATATTCATTGCTATTATATCAAGAGATTAACAAATGGTTTTGGAAAAACAGCATATTAATGAGAAGTTTTTCCTGAGCACTTAGAAAGATCACAACAAATAAAACATACTGGAATAAATAGATAAGGCATTTAGGCATCTACTTAAAGTGTGTAATTGTATTCATTCAAGTTCAGATGCTAAGTCTCCACATATTTGATTAGTTGTTGTAATGATTGTTGCAAATGTGAGTGTACTTAAATAACCTAAAAAATCTTCACCTCTTTTATTTATTTTTTTTTAATGTTTTAGCCTTTAAATAGAAATAAGATACTCTACAATCCTGAAAAAGTTCCTTCAGAAAAACAAGCTCTCATTTTAAGTAGGAGCATAGAAATTTGCAAGTATCTGTCAGTTTACCCATCTGTCCAGAAAAAAAACCTGATTTTTTCTTATGTACTGACAACTTCATCTTGCATATCTCACTTTAATATTTTTGGTGGGGTTTCTTTGCTTTGTTTTTGGTGTTTGGATTTGTTTTCTTTTTTAGTTTTTCAGTTTGTCTGTAATGTTTCTTTATATTTTGTTTTATTTTGTATGGAGAACATCAGGAAAAAAGAATCTAATTTTATACTTTTTGCCCCTTCGGGGAATAAAGTCATGTTGCTATCTTTCTTATTTTTTCTTTTCTTCTGGATCAATAATCCTTCATCCAGGACTTCAGGTGAAATCCTCCTTTTAACCACTATAGTTACAGAGAAAATATCACGTCTGAATAAACAGAGCCTCTTGGGAATGCAAATAGATGCTTTGTTTCTCATTATCTCTTTATTTCCTTGCTTGACTGATTTTGCCTATGCATGTATGGTAGTGGGAAATTAGAAAGATCTTTCAGAGCTTGTTCAACATTTCATTCAATATACAGCAACCTTAAGTAAAAGCAGAAAGCCACACTTACTTAAACAGGGATAAAAATTACTTAACCTATAATAAATGCTTCTTTAAAACATTTTCTTAAAATGTCTGTATTGTTTGTGTAACTATCCAGTGCTCAGGAATAAAAATTTCTACCATACTGCAAGGCTTTCACACCATTTAGTACATTACAAATAAAAATGGAAGGTGTGAGAAAGCTACAGGAGATAGTAATTCTAAGAAAACCATTTTTCCATCTCTAGTAATCAGTATATAATTCTTTCAGAAAGTATTAGGTAATCTTCATTTGAAGATAAAATTCAGAACAAGTCTGTTAAAATAATCTTCATATGAACTTTTGACCAAAGGCATAAGGGACCAGGGTAAGGGACCTGGCAGGAGGACCTGGAGAGGATAATATAAACCTATGTTTGATAGTATCAAAGGCAGAACTGTTTCTGAGAGAGTTCCCAGTTGTTAAAGTTCCCTCTCTGAAAGTGCTATTAAATTGTATTTCATAGAATATCCTGAGTTGGAAGGAAGCCACAAAAATCATTGTGTCCAGCCCCTGGCCCTTCACAGGACAAGTCCAAAAATCACATCATGTGCCCTGAGAGAATTATGCAAACACTTGAATTCTGCCAGGCTTGGTGCCATGACCACTTCCCTGAGGAGCCTGTTCCAGTGCCCAGCACTCTCAACCTAAATATGTCCTGAACAACTTCATGCCAGTCCTCCAGAGGAGGTCTTCTGGTCACCAGAGAGAAAAAATCAGTGCCTGCTTCCATTCATGAGGAAGCCATAGTCCACAATCAGGCCTCCCCCTCAGTTTCCTCTTCTCCAAGCTGAGGAAATCAAGTGACCTCAGCTGCTTCTTATACAGCTTGCCCTCTGGACCATTCACCATCTCCGTGGCTCTCCTTTGGACATTCTAATATCTCTATATATTTCTTCTATTGTGATGCCCAAAACTGCACACGATATTTAAGGTGAGGCCACATCAGTGCAGAGCAGAGCGGAACAGTTACCTGCTTTGACCGGCTGGTGATGCTTTGTCTTGATGCCTAAAATCCTGGGAAAAGACTCAGAACAATATTAGTGGAGATAGATTGACAAACTACCTTTATTTGGAAGCTTCCGGGTGCACACCCAAAGTGTGCGCACGTGTGGTTCAGTGATGTTACGGTTTTTATAACTTCCAATAATTAGCATATATGATATCTAAAAACCAATGTGTGGTACCCATTTCCCCTGGTGTCCACCCTCTGAAAGCTCAGAATTGCCTCTTGGAGCCCCTCCAAGGGCTCTGGGCCTTCTCTTCTGTTTTGTCTTCAAGCTATCTTGCAGGTGCTTCTGCAAAGCATCATGACCTTTGGAATGTGTGAGAAACGTACTTTAGTAACTGCTAACACCACTTAATATGTGAGCAAGAAAACTTAAAATCCTAAAACTCTAAAGATCTACAAACCACCCAACCTTTAGGCATCAGTCTAAAGTACCTCACGATGCAGCTGGCCCTCGTGGGTGCCAGGGCATACTGCTGATTCATTCAGCTTGCCATTGGCCATGAAAAAGCATGGGGGACTTAGAAGAAATATTACATAATTCACTCTTTAATATTTCTTCTTTCTTGTTGCTTAGCTGTTAAAAAAGACACCAGGCATTTGGACCCAGATTCCTTCTGTGCAACTGGACAAACACTTTAAATTAAAACCTAAGTCTTATGTGGAAGAATACTGGGCCACAGACATGTTCGGCCTCCACAGAGTGCAACTGTAGCCCTGAGAAAACTGCAGAAAACAGCACCTGTGTCCTTGGGCCAGGCCTGGGAAAGCAGAAGGAGCTGAAGAAAACAAGAATAGCAAGAGTGTGTTTTGAGACTTGCCAGCATGAGGAGAGGTGATGTCCACCTATTAGAAGAGGGACTAAGACTGATGGACAAGAACACCTAGCCAGTGATGGGTAGCAGAGACACTTACGGCCAGTAGTAGAATAGTATAAAAGTTTAGCTGTGTGTGAATAAAGGGTCTTTTGCCTTTACTTTTCCTGACAAAATCTGTCTGTGTGGGTTTTTTTGACTGTCACTACAATCGCAACAGCCATACTTTTGTCCAAGGAAAAAGAGGAAAAAAATTTTCAAAAATTATCATCAGAGGTGGACTTGTAGGAATATGCTGTGACCTTTCAATGACCGTGAAAATAACTTAGGTTGACTACAGTCCTAATATAGACAGAGAGATTCTCAAAACACTTTGTTTGAATTGGGTATCTGAAACCAGAACAAGCATTCTGGAGGAAAGCACCATTTTCCTCCTTTCTGTGTCTGTAAAATGAAAGGGAGCTTTACAGAAAGTCCTGCGTATAGTGACCTGATAAACTCATTTGAAATCTGAGACGCTCTTAGTCTCTGTCATCAAGAGGCTGTCTGTTTCTTCAAGTACTTGGAAAAATAGAAGGTAATTACAGTATTCCCGAGAAACAAAAACTGGGTGTAAGAATGACCACCCCTTTTTTTCTGTCATCTTCAAGGAGAAGGATATAAATATGTAGAAGTACTGGATCCTGACTGTTTTCAGGGTGGTTGTGTGCATCATCATCACAAAAAGAAAAGGTCATCTGCTTCTCATAAATAATATTTGAAGTCAGTCAACAGTTTAAAAATTATATTGCCTCATCCTAACGGAGAAAAATTTAATAGCAGAGTCTCTAATATTCCCAAATATCAGACAGCCACAATGCATGCTGCATCTACTGAAATAAAATGTATTCACTCCTACTGGTTCAATGGTAGGAGTGGAGGCTATTCAGGCAATCCATGCAAAGAAATCAATGACCCAAACCCAGCACTGACATTCTAATCTGAAGACTTCATAACCAAGAGAATTGCTTCATTAGCACTGAACACATTACCACTGGTTTAAATCTTCTTCTCCTCTTTTTGACATCATAATCAGAATTAAATATAACATCAATACAGCAAAAGCAACTTCAAAATAAAGACTATAAAGTCAACACATAGTTATGTGACTTAAGTAGCTCTATTCTACCCAAATTTTGCATTTTGTCCTCTGTCACGCAGGGTTCAGCTTATGTCCTGTTTTTACACAGATTATATCATATCCTCTTAGAGGTGCTTCAGTTGTCCACAAAAATATTTCTATTGCCTCTTGAAAATACTATTAAAGTCCTCCACTTGTGCACGTTTCAGAACCTATTTCTCCCACGTACTCATGAATACTCCTCACACAGCCCCCAGCCTAACCCTACTTTCATTCTTGTAGAGATTTCAAGATACCTTCATAATGTGGAATAATTCTTGACTTACAGACCTGTCTAATTCTCCTCCCCCTTTGCTGTAACATTCTCAAACTCTGAAATTCCCAGAAGCAACTATTGTGCGAGAGTTCATAAGAGTGTGGAAAAGTAAACCCAAGAACAGAACACAGAATGGTTTCCTGAGAAGGAAAATACTTGACTGTTTGTCATACAGAAATTACAGTGATTTATAGATCTGTAGATTTATAGATTTCAGTGATAATTCTGCCTATAATGCTGTGCAGCACAGTTTACATTGTAGAGGCAGAACAAGGAGTATGTATGCCGTGACACAGTGTACAGATAGGCAGAAAAGTATTTTTGAACTGTAGAAATTCTAGGCAATTCTTCGAATGGGAAGGAATAAGAAAGCATTGCTATGATGAGAATTGAATAGTATTCTTTGGTTCACACTCAAAGGACTTCAGGAATCCAGGGTCAGCTGTGAGATTGGATTACTTACCCAGAGCTTTATTCAGTCTGGATACTCAGTTGCAGTCCTGTACTATTTTAACAACCCCTTAGATCAAATAGAAAGTCATTCACAATTGAATCTAGTTAAAAGAAGTTTTGCACCAAGTGAAGTTACAGTAAAATATGATTTATAAAGTATAATACTAGAATGACAAAACAATCATAATCCTCACCATGACTGTAATTTACAAATATATTTTCTGACATGCTATGTTTTTGAAACTCATTAAAGTAGTTTTTAAAAATCATAGTTCTGTGTAAACCTTGATGCTGCTCAAAAATTAACTAGATCATTAAATTAGGCCTCCATTTCATGTTAGGTAACTTTGAAGCTCCTGAAAATAAGGCTGAAAAACAAAATGGCTGACAAAAGAGGAAAAGTTGCACTTCCAAGTTACAAGTGATCCCATCCAAAGTTCTAGTACGGGATTTGTACGCTTCTTTCTGTTTGTTTTATAGGAGTCATACACACCTATTTTATGATAAGTAGTTATCTTTCAGGTACCTGACGTTAAGATAGATAAAGCCAAGGGTAAATGACCTGTTCTGAACAACACATTAGGTTTATGCAGTTACATCTTCAACTCATTTCACTGTCTAATTACTTGTGACAGTTTATGACAGAAGTTACTCCCACATCAAGGAGGCTGACCATGTTGTTTCAGAAGACCAGCAGTCTGCCTTACATTGAATCCAAGTTTAGGTGGCTTCCCACCAGATTAATTGTCCATGCAGGATTATACTGATGTTTTTTTAACGAATCCTCATTCATAAATCACAATCCAGCTGTTTTTCACAGTAGGATTCCTTATGATGAAGAGCTATTACCAGGCTGGCACCTGCCCTCGTCACTTTACATCTGACAAAGTCATTTTGATTACAGTTACTTTCACTTACTTTGAAGCAGTTTATATGTAGAAATGACATGCAGATGACCAGAAAGGTCTTCAGAATACTCAAATCAGTTCTTGACAGATTATGTAGGTCAAGAAATTATACACATGTAAATTCTTTGTAAATACTCAAAAGTCCTTCTTATGCTACAACAAATAATCAGTAAAACAGAAGAAGAAAGTTTAATGGATAAATTAGTTAGTAAAAAAAGCTCACTAACACAAGCTTTTATATATTATTAATTATTAGCAAACATCCTGTTCACCTGACCATGAAAGTTATATCATCTTGACCATCTTGCAAGCTTAATTATTTTAAGTGCACATTTGCAAACAAATATTTTTTTTCTAATTTCTTCTCATCTTCATAGTTTACCTGGAAGACAAAAGATTCTGGAGAGTTTTCTGAACTCTTACAATTCTCCTTACCCATGATTGTTTTTATGTAAATACATGAAGGACCAAAATTATCCCAGCAAATATTAGAAAACTAACCTTTCCCTTTCTTGCGGAAGCAGCGGAGAGAGACATGGAGCATCTCTAATTGATACAGAATTTTGGAACATCAAATATCCCTTTAGATTTACATCAGGCAGAAAAGAAATCTGTGAATTCTTGCTTGGTGCTCAACATTAGGCAAAGAGAACCTGAGCCTAAAGGTTTGCAAACCTGCGTCTAACCTGCAGGACATGTAAGATTCATTCCCCTAACCCAGACAGACCAGATCAAGCACTATTTGGATCCCTTTCTGGCTAAGCACCTCCAAAATTAATCAGAGGAAGGAGGGAGCTGCAAACTTTTTGTCAGCATACAATCAGGTTACAATATCCTGACAGTATAACACCCACATTAAAGAAATACATAACTAGACTGTTTGTAAAATCAATTTTCCACACAAACAAGAATCAATATCAAGATATTTTTCTATAAATCCCTGAAAATAATCAGGTTTCTGAGAAATTATGTGCAAAGCACAGTATGAATTCCAAAAGGAAGACTATTAAACTTCTCCCAGATCATTTTCATAAGTATATAAACTCTTTAAATTGCTTAGTTTCTGTGGCGGAATCATATCAATCAGTAGAGTTTTGTTTAACTTCACAGTTAACAGGCAATTGCAAGAGGACTTTTTAAATATTATTTTGTGTAATTTAGACAACAATTGCACTAACTCATTTCCCACTGTTATTTTCTTTCAGTTTAGGAGGAAAATAGTTTGACCTACAATAAAGATTCTCTTGGTATTTTGTCAAATTTATTTTATGCCAGCAGCAGTCACTGATTTTAATTGAATGGAAACAACAGCTCTCAGCCTGTGTGTCACATTGCTGGATTTTGTATCATTGAATTTCAATCTGGTTTCTCTGGGACCTGCCAAGTGTGGCTTACGCCAACCTCTGAGTCTCCTTGCTATACTCCTTTCCAGGGCAGTATTGTTTGCCTTTTGTCTGTTCTCTGATTAAATTGACACCATTTTACCTTTCGTGACTCCTGTGTCATTTTCTGTTGACAGCATCTAGCAATGGTAACAAACCAGTGTCCTTGTGGAAGGGGCAGAAATCATTGATTGTCTGGGTGTATTAATGCAGACCCTTTAAAAGTCGTGCAGACACAGCTTTGTGCTAACTGGCAGCTGAATGGGGGCTAGCAAGAGATGCTATTAACCACAGATAACAGTCAGCACCTTCTTTTCACTACCAATGTCACTTTGTACCATTTGAGGGACAGTTGGTAGTGAAATTTGTTAAAGCAATTCTTCCCCTCCCTATACACATCCTGGACTGATGCTATTTAAGGCAGAAGAGTGGAAATAGTTTTCTGATTAGACTGATGTTGGTAGGATGCTCATATAATTTCCAGGGAGCTGAAACACTTAATTCAATCTATCTGCACCTCACTGTTAAAATCTCTTTAGAACAACAAGATAGGCCCTGCTGACATGAGAGGTTAAATGTTTACCGTGGATAGGGAATTTATAATTGCCTTTTTAGAAATGAATGATTAAAAGTGGTTACAAGAAGCACCTGGCTATATGTCTTATCCGTAAAACACAAGAGAGATATAATAATTATGTCAAATCCTTCCACTACAATATTTTTAAATGAGATAGGAAGACGAAAATACCAGACTCTTAAAATTACAAACTTTATAAAAGATCTGCATTTAAAAATAGTGTCTGAGAAGCACAGAATGGGTTTTGTTCAAGCTTATATGCTGAACATGAAGCACTTAATTAGCCTCACTTCTGTTCACCAACATAATAAAACACTTTTTTGTTATATTTGCAAATGAATTTCAGCATGTTTTCTAGATTAAGGAATTTTCCAAGTGTTAAAGTCGAAACTACAGAGGGAACTTTGTCTTCCTTCTGCACAGTTTGCATTGCCATGAATAGCATAAACCAACCAATGTAGTTTAAACTTTCATCAACATTCTGAAAACACAAGTGTCCTCATATTTTCCATATAAACTAAGCATTTAATCCTAGTTTTAAGTCACTCTGTAAACAAATTAAAATAATGATGACAAATCAACATTTCTGGCCAGAAATTATGTGGTATAGTAGGATATTCTAGCTCATGCACGGTGCCACATCGAAGTAACTGGCTTCCCCACTATAGCTATCTCACATGGCCACCTCTAAGCACTACTGAAATAAATTCAGTCTGTCTGCGTTCACCCATTTAAACATTTCCTAATTATTGCAAGATATTATAGAAGCCGAAGGGAAGTGTAAATCCTCACTGACTCTTGGAATACAAGTAGGACCCACATATAAATAAGCAGGACCTACAAATACATACCATCACGAGATTAAGTCAAAAGATCATATGTGTTGTATATTATTTTGAGGATAATTAAAATGTCACCTATGACATGATACATATACTATTCCATAAACTCAGAAGAGTGATATTCACTTTATTGAGTGCTTTTCTTCACAACAGTTATTGTTTTGCTCCACTGTGGCAGAGTAATGCCTACGTAAGTTACTATTCATTACCTGTGTTTTTTAAAAAAAATTATTTCCTATTATAAAAAATGCCATTATACTTTTTTAATATTGTTTTTTAATAGCAAACAGAGCTTTTGTTTTTGGTAAGGAAAACATCAAAACAAAGGGAGTACTGTGTCATTTGTATTTATATTCACCATAATAAGATTCATTCCAGTCTTGACAAAGAGTTAACTCTATACTAGAAAAATACACATCAATATACTGCAATTCTGCATACATGACTATAAATTATTACTAGAATGCTATTGCAGAAGAGCTCTTCAGTTGAGATGCAGCATCTCAACAATTGGGATTCTGAAATGAGAATTCAGTGGTGTGTATGCTGTTTCCACATATGGGACAAAAAGCAAATACTCAAAGCATCATTTTAAGTAAATGAAATAATTAGTTATGCTTTTGCATATTGATATTTTTTTGCTGTTGAACTTGAAATACCCCACTGGATATCTCAAAATAAGCATTCCTACAGTAGTAAGGATATTGCAATATTTTTCAGATGTTTGGGTGACATAAATGAAATAGCATCTGGTTGCAATCATAACTGATATAGATTTGTCAGACTAGTTCCTGATGGATATTTTTGTTGCTGTTTCTCCAGCTCTAAGAGAGCAGTAGTATCTATGACACTCAGAGGTTGCTGTAATTAAACTCTCAGTGTCCATCTGTGCAGAAGATTTCGTAATATTTTCAAGAATAGAATGTTTTCAGAGTTTGTGTATCTTTATTTTATCTTGTTAAGAGACATGTTACCCTGTGTAACTTTCAAAAACAATTTGTAAGGGAGTTTCCTTTGGTATGTTTCATTGAAACAGAAGGCAACAATTACCTACAGTATTTAAAGGTTAACTCAGGTATTTTTCCTCTACAGACGTATGTTCAAACTGTAAGAGGCTTCTTTTGTAAGAGTTAGTGACAGTACTAGAACATAAAGTAGGACAGAAAGAAAGGTTTTTTATCCTTTTCTTCTCTGGCATTAAATAATTTATAGCTATCAAATGTGTAGGCAGTGAAACTACAGTAGGAGCAGAGGCCGAACAATTGTAAAGACAGGAAAAAAAAACACCCATGGGAAAGAGAAGTTTACTGATTCAGTAGATAGCTGCATATCACTATCAGTGGATAGCTGTAGTAAAAGAAATTATGGAGTCATGAGCTCCTGAGTTGGCAGATACATGTAAAGTCCTAAGAATGACTGAAAACACTTTTGGACCTCAAATGAAAGTTCAGTGGGCCATTCAAGGAAAAGTAAAAAATTCAGGCCTTGGGAGTTACTATCAAAATAACACCAGGAAGTGGTGCTGATTAGAAAACAAGAATTCCGTTTTCCTAGAAACTTTTAAGAAGAATCCTACCCAAAAAAGAAAAACCCAACACAATATTTCTGTCTGAAAATGAAGTGCATAGAATTCTATACTATCAATATAAGATGCTATGTTCTAAAATATCTGCTTGAACTTTCTGTCTACATAATTGAGTTGAACCCCTTGTACTACCTCACTCAGTTGTGCTTTCACCATTCCAGATCTATTAGTCATGCAGAGTACAGACGTAATGACAGATGTAATGCTAGTTTTCATCCCTATTGCTTAGTGTCTTACAAAGACAAGAGGGGTGCTCTTGGTTTTGGCTGAAACCATCAGGCTTCTGATAGGTACTTCTGATTCAGAAATATATTTAATCAAATCTATTCTAAATTTTTCCATTAATGAACAAATAATTAAATGTAGCCTGATGCTTTTCTTCTTAAGCTAGACAAACACGAATTTTTTTCATGAAAAAAAAAAAAAAGTTGAAAAATGGGAGAGCTGTTTTGATGGGTAAGAAGTCACAAATAAATCTATTTTATCAATTCTAAATACTTTGTCAAGAAGGGAACACATTCTTCAAAATAGGTGTTTATAATTCATTATTTGACAGTCATCACCATTTGGAATTATTTGAACACCTATGAAGGTTTTTGCTTCCCTCACTAACCCATCTATCCTCACTTCTTCTGCGTACTCAGTGACACTCCAAACTTTGGCTGCTGTTTAATTTTGCACTGCTTTTAAGTTTCCTATAAGCTGCAGTTCTGCACAGCTGCTAGTGTTATCATTTGTCTGTGACCAGCAATTTTGGGTAGTTGGTCACTTTCACCATAAGATTAAATAAAAGGAAGGAGGAAATAATGGGAAAGCAAATTATTATCTGAAGACTGGGAGCTACAGCCATTGTTGATTTTTCACTCTCTATTATCCCTATGTAACAAAAGGCTGTGCAGCTAATGAGAAACTAGAATTTAAAATGTGATATGCACAATCAACTACCAGCTGGAAAACATCTCCCTAAGATTTAAATATATAATTAAAAATTAGTGACTTTGCAGGAAAAAATGTTCATAAGTGGTCCACAGCTAGAATTTTCTGTATCAGTTCCCACAAATTAATTTTCTCTGTTCTATTTTTTTCAGGTATATTGTATCATAGTAAATCAATAGAAACTGAAAGGAAGATAAAAAAACAAGTGGAAATTGGTTTCAGTTTGGTCCTCAGGATTTTTTTTTATTTATTCAACTGTATCACAACATGCCGAGAGGTGAGAGGGTAAGCTAAAAGAGTATCACAGACAGAAAAAAAGGAACTGGGGAACACAAAATCATTTAAGCCACCTATGGTATTAATAGAAATATAAGCTGACACTTTGCAAAAGGCCACTGTATTTCAAAAATCAGAAGTTTAGGAGGGACCATAAATGTAGATGTAGTCACTACTAGGACATCTTTGTTTGCTCTTCAGATAACAGTTTCTATTTTCTGAATGTTTTCTTCTTTTGTTTGTGATCAGTGAAAAGCATGCAATTTAGTCAGGTTTATCACTGATAACACTTCATATTTTCCTTCACAGCATGTCACAGATTCTGACAAATCTTTCATACAAATTCCTGTTTCTCTTCAAGTCTGCCTTCCTGTTTCAATTCTAATGCATCTTCACTTTCTTATTCTGAAGACTATAAATGTAACCATTTCATACTCAGCCTTTCTAGGTAGGTCCCACCTCCATATTTCCAATCAGTTCTCTATTAATTAGAATAATATCTGTTAATTAGAATCCCATCCTCAAGATATTTTCTATATCTTCTGTACAACTAAATTGTTATTGATGTCTTCCAAGAATTTGTGACTCAGTATGGCCAGGGGATTCATCTTATCCAGCTGTTGAAATCAACAATGCCAACTAAGAAATCTGACTGTCATTCAATGATTCAATTATAGTCAGTGGAGAAAAAGAAGTACTTAGAGTACAGCATTCACCAGCTGCGTACCAAGTGAGGAGCTGCTGTTACTAACTAATCATGTCAATCAATTGAGAAAATACTGTTGATGGAGGGAGTAAGTTTGGGTCCACTCACCAATTAGACCTGTAAAGGACTGTGTCTACTCTCATCACAGGATATGTAAAATTACTTTTGGCTAAATAATTGTGTGTATATTGCTCACTGGAAAGCAGTGAAACAATTTAGAGTTTTCATCCTACTGTGTCACATAACAACTTTAATTTACCTGATTTCCTTGTAGGTGGCATTGGTCAGAGAACACTGATAAAATTTAATGCGAGGGATACGCGTGGACACCACTAACTGACCAATATGATCATGGTAATGCCGTTTATTGTTGTGAGAAGACCCCTTAAATAACCTAGATAGCTTACACACTGCACACACAGTGCAAACCACCCTCTGACTGGTTAATGTGAATAACACACAACTCTATTGGTGTAAAATAAAGTCCTCGTGATCTCTCTCCGTGGCTGGTTTTTTTCAATCTTCTGCTGCAGCTTCACTACGTTTACATTCTTCTCCCTGTTGATCTCCACAGAGGCTTCTTAAAAGTAGCTTCTCACTGCAGTCTTAAAGGCCTGGCAGCATAACTGCATCTAAAGTTCTAGGGTCGCTCACATGTCCATTTTCTGCAAGAAATTTCCCAACAATAATTAACTTAGTTCAAATTTACACAGTCATCTAAAATTTTAAAACTGATGGTGACAGTTATTGTTCTTCTGGTTCTCTCCAACGTTTCACCTGAAAGTTAAAGACATTCTAGTTGCAAAAATTCTAGAAATGGTTTTCTTGGCTTGTAAGTAGCTCAACATTTTTGTTGTCCTAAAAGGCTACTTTGGAAAAGAGTACTTCATTTTCATTTGAGAAAATGCCAACTGTGAAAGCAGGCAACATGAGCAATTAACCAAGTAGGCCTTGCCTTTTATTTTTAACTGTTTATCAATCAATTTGCCACCCACAGCCTACTCTGTGGATGTGTGCGCATGCACAAGGTATCTTTCAGGGCTGCTCAAATTCTGCTGCGAAGATAGCATGGAAATTGTGGTTTTAATTTGCTTATTCTTTTATTCTACTGATGTGTTCATTACAAGTTCTTAACACAAACGAGAAACTGACTATGCTGGGATTAGGAATTCTAGAATGGTATGGTAACTGAGCTTCTGTTCTTATTAAATGAAGACTTATGCAGCCTGCAGTTGGGGACAGCTTATTTTAATAGGATCAGAAATTTTGTGTATTCAGTAACTGCAGCAGATTTTCTTTCAAAGGCAGTGGATCTGCACTCCTCAGCCTTTCTAGATTTACTGTATATATTTGGTCTATTAGAAAAAAATGCCAACGCTACCTTACTCTACTATAGATATACCGTTCCAAAATCATGAGTTGGGGCACAAGAAACCTATAGGCAACTATTTCCATGGCATCAGAGAACTAATCATCCAAGAATAATAAAAAGAGATGATACATGAGGTTTAAAGGAGCAATTTTCAGAATTTTTAAATCTCACCAGCTAATATTTAATTTAAGCTAAAATTAGAGCTACCATATAAATACAATAGTCAACAGTAAACCTAAATCAGAAAAAAAGTCAAGATAAGATTTCTAGGCTAAAGGCTAATTGCAGAAATTACTGAATGAGATTCTATGGCCCTTGTTATACAAGAGTTCAGGCTAAATGACCACAACATTTTTTTAATCTACAAAAGTAGGTGTTCTTGCCTTTTAGAGAGTATATCTATGGCATGCTAAAAATATTTTTTATTCTGCAGTTTAGCTTTGAGGTTTGAAAGATTTTTCTCTTCAAACCTTAAGAAAGTAATTGATACTTTTTTTTCTTATACCTTCTGTCTTTGAGTATATCATTATTTTTAAATAAGAGAAAGGCAGTGTACAAATTCACACACTAGACTACTGATTGGAGACCCTGCTTTATCATCATCATGGAGTGATCCTAGCCAGCTGCCAGACCCCTATGCAGCTGCTCTCTCATTCCCTGCTTCCTCAACATGACAAGGGGAGGAAATAAGATGAAAAAGCTCACAGGTTGAGATAAAGAAAGGGAGATGATTTCCCAGTTACTTTAGGATGTGAAAAAGAAAACTCAGGGAATATTTTCATTTATTATTAATTTAAAACAGAGTAAAATGGTGAGAAACAAAGACGAAAAACTAAACCCCTTTCTTCCACACATGGTTTCTTCCCAGGTTCGGATTCACTCCTTTATTACTGAATCATCTACCTCCTTCTTCTGAATGGCACAGAAGAGATGGGGAATGGGGGGCTGTAACAGGTTCTCTCTGCTTTGCTTTCTCCTCACACTTTTGCCCTGCTCTGGCATGGGTCTTTCCCACAGGCTTTCTTCAGGGCCTATTCATCTGCTGCAGCTTGGGGTCCTTCACAGGCACCAGTGTGGCTATCTGCTCCCCAGTGGTCCTTCATGGTCTGCAAGGGACTTGTTGCACCACTGCCTGGAGCACCTATTCCCTTCCCCCCACATAACCTTCTTTTCTCACCTTGGTGTCTGCAGGAATTCCTCACTTCTGTCCTCATTGCATCTGCAGTACTTCTAACTTTTCTGAAATATGTTCTCACTGGGATGCCACCATCAGGGTTTGTGGGCTTAGCCATGCCCACTGTGTCTGGAACCAGTTGTGTGGGACAGCCCTCTTCACAGAGGCCACCTCTGAAGTCTCTTGCTGCCAAAACTTTGCCACCCATACTCAATAGTCATTAACATCTTCCCTGACTGTTTTTGACAGTTTTGACTTTTTTTTTTTTTCCCCTAGAATGACCCAGCTGAAGAGAGATGACATGGGGGATGCTACTAGAACTCAGAAAATTATTCTATTTGGCAGGGTTAGCAAGTATTCTTCTAGTGTCACAACTTCATTGTTCTTATGGCTAATAGCAGGAGGTGATACAGATCGCTCAAATGTCTTTTGTAGTCCTTGTACACCATCCTTGCATTTACATAATTTGAGTAAATGGCAGTGAAGAACTGTGATGGACTGCTTAACAGAGGATTATAGTGTCTTTATTCATCCTGAAGCGTTGTCGTAGTTTGAAACACAAATCGCTATTAATGTGGTCATTTCAGAAATCTGTTGCATGTAGAGAAGTGCCAATAAACAAATTTCACACATTTTATTTTTTAGTTTTTTCTTTCTGCATGTTTTGCTGTTTTGCAGTTTGAAGATGTTTAGATTTGTAGCAAAATGAACTGCAATCTACATCTCTGTATAGGGAAAAAAGTCAAACAAATAAATTTATCTAAATTAATCTAGAGACTGAATCTCCCAGCAAAGTAACTAGCTTATATTCTCTTATCAAATGCTCTCCACAGAGATTTGTTTTTTATCTTTTTT
>VWZG01009386.1:0-32979 GCA_013396735.1 Grallaria varia | reverse complement strand
CAGTCGCGGCTAACTGCAGCTTAACCCTAAGAACTCACCGGTCTAAATTATTCCCTCGCCCATAACTGTGGCACTCTCTCACCTCATTCCATGGGTAGCAGCTGCTACCAATTTGTGGTTTGTGGGTGAGCAGGGAGACTGTATCTAAAATCAGTTACATGTAGGGTTGGAAGTCATAGGCGTTTACACTTTGAAAGGCAAGCAAAAGTCCTGCAGTATTTCCTCTCCTTTCTTTTGGACTTCTAACCCTCTGACTAAGGTTATAAACAATTCTTTCTCCAAAATCCTGCCTGCCTCCTGTTAGGCAGCCCCAGCCTCACCTCACCTGGCATCTCTGGGTGGAGCCCATATTTTGGCATATGAGCCAGGAACAGATGCAGAGTCAATCATTTGTGATATATTGTCATTACATTACCTGCTGTTATATTGACCTTATGATTGTAAGGCATCTTTTAGCTGGTGACTCATCAAAACTGAGTATTTGTCATGTGCCCCTTTAAAATACAAGATGGTCCAGCTCAGGACCAATTTGTGTGTTATTCTTTAGGCTGTTCCAGCAGGGCCTGTGTAGGAGTGGTCTGTGTAGAAGACATGAAGGAACTGCCTGGAGATCCTGTATTTTGACCCTGCTGCTGATGCTATGAGAATCACACAGCTAAAGATGCAAATACAGTATCTCTCTGTAATTTAGCTTCATGTTGGGCTGTCAAGTTTTCTTGCATTTCTTAAAATTTTGTGCCTTTATTTCATAACCTTACAATGCTGTACACCACTAACACTTTAACTCCTTCAGTTTAAAGTATCTTCTCTTTAAAAATGAATACTTACACAGAACTTTCCCACACACCAAAACTGATGAAAATGGGGAGACAAGGTTGTTCTATAAGAAAGGCTAATACTTTTTATTTGCAGTTCCTTTCATGTTGTGCTTATGGAAAGTCCTTCCTGATCAAGCAATATCCCCAGAGTGTGAGACATTTTTAACCTCACTTGCTACACTGTGCTGAAACTGTCTACCCTGCAGGCAGAATCAAGAAGAACATACAGGTAGAGACCCAGAGACAAAAACAAAGAACTGAACAATTGCAGAGCATTAGAATAAACAGGCTGCTTGCACTGCTGCTTTCTTCCTTTCTGTTGATGTGGTGATACTATTTCCATCCAGAAAAGGAAGACTGCACTCAGCAAAGGGAATTCCCATTCACAGTTTGTTACATCAGCTTTGAGTTGATTCCAGATCTCATTGGTAAGGGCACAGCAAGAGGAGAGCGAAGGAGTCAGCTCTGAAGAAAAGAACTGCTTGAGAAAGGGGGGCATTCTTTCCAGGCACAAAAGAGAAGTGGGGTAATAGGCTGCAGTATGTTAACAGGCTCCATCACCTCGTCTCCGGCTTGACACCAGAACTCCACCACCTCCCCATGCTGGCCACCACTGGCCATAGTGCTGAAACTCCACGGACAGGAGGTGGAAGAGGCGGAGGAGCACCTGGCAAACTTGAAGTTTACAAGTCTTGCGCATGCAGACAAATGATGAGGAAGTCTGTATGTTGGCTCATGCTTAGGTAGGGGCCGCAGTCAGTCTGCGCAGGTTTTGCAGGTAAAACTTTAGTAGGGTTTCAGCTACATGGGCAGTGCTTGTAGCTGGGGTATCGGTTCAATGCAGAGAAGCCTGGATAAGGAAGCGGGGCATAAGTCCAGGTTTGATTATGCAAAGAGCATAGATTGAAGTGTATCCAAAGCTGCACCTATGTCCTGGGAGTGGGTCCAGGCAATGACAGAGTTGAGGATCTTGTATATTATGTCTTCTTATTCCTTGCAGCCAGTGAAATGGTCACGTTCCCTGGCCACCACAGCCCCACACAGCAACCCTCCCACCCCAAAACCAAACCAAACAAAGCAAAGTGAACCCAACCCTTATACTTTTCTTGTTTAATAGTGCTTTTTTAACATTAAAAATCAGGTTCCCTGTGCTCTGTTTCAAATCTATCGCATGGTGTTAACTGGAGTAATTGGAAGATACAATACAAGAAACTTTACTTGGGATCAGCAAGGAACTTGATGAGGCTGTTAGTTGGATTTTGTAGGATAACATGACTGTGTGTGCTCTGCAAGGTGGAAAATACATGTGGGAGTTGGAATGTTTTGTATCCAGAAACCTCAGCTCTTCAGGTCACTTTTAATGGATATCCTTAACCATGAGTTGTCACTGGAAAGCAGGAGCAGACCCAGTTTACAACCATGTGATGATTATCTTCCCTGCTGGCTAAGCTGCAGAGAGGACAGCTGGGAGGAATGTGCTGTGTAACAGATTGACTGCATGGACCCTCCAGTGGGATACAAGAGAATCATTTATTATTTATTACAAGCCTCTATTTATGCAGTAGCCAGTTTCATTTTTGGTCTGTGAGCTAAGCATCCTTGGCCTATCAGCAAGCAGTACTTGGTCCTATCAAAGCACAGTATACATACTTCCACCTATTAGCAACTAACATTCATCTTTACACCTATAAGCTTTCAAAGTGAGTCCTTCCTCCAACAATCAGCTTCTTCTTCTGGTTCACTTGACGATCACATGCTCTGACTCCCTGCTTATTTTCCAGGACCTCAGAGCATTTTTGAAATGCCTGGTTTGCTTCCCCTGTTAAAGTTCTGGTGGAAGATAAGACAGGCTCACCTTTTAGCAGTTCAAATAAAGGATTCAAGTCTTCTGTAGAAATGCCCAGAATTGGCTGGAGCCAGCTTATGGCTTCCCCTTGTTGTTAAATCGAGATCAGCATTCACTGGCCCAGTGCCTGCTCTTGCCACACTTGGAAAGTTTCTCAGAGGGAGGTTTTTACTTCCTCCTGCCTCATTAGGGCAGTCTTTCTAAAAATGGTCCACCTCTCCACATCAGTAACATCCCTCCTTCTTTTTACCCCCCTCCCCCTCCAAGACACATAATTGTGCAGCTAGTTCTGTGACTAGTGAAGCAGTGTGGTGGTCAGTACAACATATGTTTTGGCAGGCCCATATGATACCAGCAGTGGTGCAAGTTTCCTGTTTAGGGATGGTTTGCAGAGCTCGCTTATGATCTCTGTTTGCATTTTCAAAGGCTAATTGCTTAAAAATCAAGTCATGAACATCATCAGTGTCAACTTGCCGCCCTAAAGCAGCCTGTAACTGATCTAAAAATTACAATTCTGTTGGATCTTGCAATACCTTCGCAAGAGACATACTTGTGTCCCTGTCTATTGCAGGGACTTTTCGAATAGCTTATAAAGTGAGTTTAGTAATGGTGTTATAAATATCTCTGAGGTAATCTGCCTGAGCCTCAGGGGCTGCATGCATTCCCTCCCCGGCCAAGTAAGCATAGCTTATTCCCTGCTGTTGAAAGGCATGATCTATAGCTTGAGTAGTACATTTTTCCCAAAAGTCAGATAGCCAAACAGTATACTGCGTTGTTGTTAAAACCATTTTCAACAAAGACTTCCCATTATGCGGTACAAGTACAAAGGAGCTACTTAACACTTCTAAAATGGAATACATGTGGGGTCTCTCTTACTAATGGCATGGTTCTTTGATCATCTTGTAAGACAAGCTGTGATATTTAAGCGGTTGTTGCTGCCAATAAACAACAGGGCATGCTGTCACTACCTCCCAATCTCCAGCATTCTCTAGGCATTCATCCCTATTGCTTAAACATTTTTACACATGCGCTGAGCATTAGTGGAAGGAAATAGCTCTCGTTCCAGGTCGTTCCGTGTCGTCCCCAGCTCAGACGGATCATCAGAATCAGTGTTGGATTCCCTGTTTTTCAGGAAGATGAAAGAGCATGGTTGAGGGGGAGTAGTATGCACATTTTCAGGCAGTTTATGGCTGTGTTTCCCCTCCAGGGACAGCTTTGGGCTCTTAATTTCATCTCCCATCACAGGGGGAACAGGGGGTTAGAGTCTGTAGCTGCAGCAGTTTCCGTTTCTTTTTTGAGCTGTTTTTAAAGTAGCCATGAGCATCCCCCATGTGGTTAAGCTGCAGAACCCCCAGCCTCTGCTTGCTCACAGAGCTTGTGTCTGACTTGGTGCCAAGTGACTATTTGGAAAGTCCCATGTTGTGGGAAATCGGGTAGATGCAAAAAAGTCCAATCCAGAAGCATCATTAACCTATTTTTGGACACTTCTCAGTTCTGTTTGCATATGAGATGTCACAGAGCATACAGGCTTTCCTTTTATTCCAGGGATAACTTCCCCCCTCATCTTCCCCAACTGCTCACCTGTGTCTCAGGTGATTGGCAGCCATGTTGCAAATTCCTGCTCACAGTTGGAGTCCATTACTGGACGAACGTCTGCCTTCCCAACATTTTGCTTGGTCCGTGTTCTAGGACACCATTTATAACGATTGAGTGCATGGACCCTCCAGTGGCATACAAGAGAATTATTTATCATTTATTACAAGCCTCTATTTATACAGTAGCCAGTTTCATTTTTGGTCTGTGAGCTAAGCATCCTTGGCCTATCAGCAAGCAGTACTTGGTCCTATCAAAACACAGTATACATACTTCTACCTATGAGCAACTAACATTCATCTTTACACCTATCAGCTTTCAAAGTCAGTCCTTCCTCCAACAATCAGCTTCTTGTTCCAGTTCACTTGACGATCACGTGCGCTGACTCCCAACACTATCAGTAGTCATGTCCTCCTACATTTTGTCATCCTCAGCTTCAGTAACCCTTTATGAGCTTTTTTTTATGATCCTCCATGGTGCTGCTGGGCTGAGCATTGATGTGCTCACCAGTCCTGTGCAGGTATGAGGTAAGGCAGGGAAGGACTGCCCACCTTCGTCTCTTGGAGTAGGCCAATCCTTGGTCTTACTAGATGTCCATTTTCTGACCCTCTGCATTTCTCTGAGGCTCTTAGACTTTTTTGTTGTTGTTGTTATTTTGAGTATTTATGAGACTGTTTCTGACAGCACATTTTCTTTCTCTGGGTTTTGTTGGGGCTTTTTTATTTGCTTATCTTGCTGATTTTAACTTGTGCTCCATTTACAAGACTATTTTCTGACTAAAGTCAAGGCAAGGGCACAGCCAAGCCTCAGGTCACATTCAGCTGAACCTCAAAAGACATAAANCTAGCTGCCTGCACGAGAGGTGCAAACCCCCCACCCCGTATTTCCACAGACTTATTGTTCAGGTTTTTTTTGGTTATATAGCTGTTATCTGTTCTGTTCTGGTGGTTCACATATACATATATGCATATATAACTATATTTAGTGGTTAAGAACTGTTATCTCTCCTTCTACATTTTTCCTTCACATTAAAATTTTGTTCTAAATTTAAAAGAGGCGTGATCTTTTCTTGAGAAAGGCATTCAAAATTGTTTTGGCTTTGCCCTAAACTAAGACAATACTCAAAAGTAACAACACCAGCAAAAAAAAAAAAAAGGTAATTTCACAACATCCTCAGATGGTTTACAAATGATGTGCAGGGATTGGTCTACATGGCACTGAACTGCAGCCTGACAATCTTTATTGGTTCTACCTGGCAGCCCTGAGTGAATCTGTAGGGATTGTTTGGGAAAGAAGAATGTAAATGGCAGAACTGAACTCTAGTCAAGACCCAAGTGTTGGAAATGCTGTAGCTAAGAGTTGTTTTTATTTCACACATTAAATTGCAAAAGGCTGAGAAACCTGGAAGACCAGATTTTTATACAAAAAGTGAAGAAAAAGGGTTGCGGTGTTTTCCCCAAACCTGGAAAAGGCTGAGGGGCTTCCCCAAGGGGAAAAGAGGTGAGAAGGAGGGAAAGGGTGCCTGTATTGGATTTGTGTGGCCAGGTTTTGGTGGCAGGGGTGCTAACAGGGATGGCTTCAGTGAGAAGCTGCCAGAAGCTTCCCCCGTGTCCAACAGAGACAATGTAGCCAGCTACCGGACAGACTCACTGCTGGCCAAGGCTGAGCCCATCAGCAATGGCAGTAACACTTCAGTGATGATGTATTTAAGATGGAAAAAAAAATTATTGCACAGACATAAATTGCACTCAGAGAAGAAGGGAGTAAGAATATATGAGAGGAACAACTCTGCGTACACCAAGGTCAGGACAGAAGGATTGGGGGGAGGCTCTCCAGCTGCCAGAGCAGAGATTTCTCTGCAGCCCATGATGAAGACTATGGTCAAGCAGGCTGTCCCCCTGCAGCCCATGGAAGTCCACATGGGTGCAGAGATCCACCTGCAGCCTGTGGAGGAGACCCACGCCAGAGCTGGTGGATGCCTGAAAGAGGCTGTTGACCCCATGGGAAGCCTGTGCTGGAACAGGCAGGGACCTGCAGACCTGTAAAGAAAAGAGCCCACACTGGAGCAGCTTTCCTGGCAGGATCTGAGACCCACACTGGAGCAGGCTGTTCTTGGAAGGACTGCACTCCTTGGAAAAGTGACCCATGTTGGAGAAATTAATGAAAAACTGTTGCCCATGGGATGGGTGCATATTGGAGAAGTTCCTAAAGAACTGTCTCCCATGGCAGGGTCCCCATGCTGGAGCAGGTGAAGGACTCGTCTCCCTGAGCAGCAGCAGAAACAACTTGTGATGAACTGATCATAACCCCCATTCTGTGTCTCCCTGCACTGCTGGGGGGGAGGCAGGCAGAAGGTGTTTTCAAGCTTTGTTTTACTTCTTATTATACTGCTCTGAAGAGGAAAGGTGTGCGGAAGGAGAAGTGACAGGGTCGTGCTGGGAGTGCGCTTGTGAGGTGGGAGAGACAAAATAAGGTGTTAGGCTAGGAGAGGGGAAGGAGTGGAGGCGCCTCACCCTGGGTGCCCAGGTGAGGTTTGATTCGGAATGTTGTATAAATTGTATAAAACTTCAACTCAGGTAGAAGATTCTCTTCCTTTTCACCCTGTCATTAAGCTGTACAATCACTTTTAAATTGTCAATTGTTTCTTAAAGATGGAAGGTCCCATTGGTATGATGGAAGGTTTCGTGGTATGGTTTTGAATTGGATAACGATCTCCTTCATTCCTAACCTCCAGACTGCACTGCCTTTGGAATACAACCCACTGGCCAGTCTTTGCCACTATTCCTAATGAGGAAGAAAGCACATTTGCATTTCCAACCAGGCTGAAATGAAGAGCGGGGCAGACAAAACATCCTATGGAGATACAGGCTTTCAGCTTTGCCTCTGGAGGGTTTTGGCTCTTGACCATTTGATTCTTGTTACTAATTGCAGTCTCTTTCCCTGGATGAGAGTCTTACTCAAAAGAAAAAGCAGAAAGATCAGTCAGTGTGCTCTGAAAGCTGTCAACAGAAATGTGAGGTGAGAGTGGTCCCAGCTGGAGCAGCCTCGGCATCTGCAGCCCCAGGTTGGCAGAAGGCGCTTGTAGCAGCAAGTGGCAGCAGACTGGCCCTGGGTGCTTGCCTCTTCCTGGGTCTGGATTGTTCATTCCATATGAGAGCCAACTGGAAGTGGCCTGCTCCCAAGAGAATCACAGCCATGCTGTGAACTGCACAGAATGTTGGGATTGGCCACCTTGAGTGCAGGTGTAGAAGGGCAAAAGAGGGCAGAGTAGCAGTGTCCACTGCTGGGGATGCCTGTTCTCCTGGCAGTCTTGTAGTCAAGTATGAATTAATCATTACTGATTTCCTGGGGAGCACAACAGGTCCTATTTTTTCAATGGCCAAATAACATGCTGAGGTGAGCAGCTCTGGTTTCCTAAACTGTGGGAACCCCAGAGGGAGCCAAGAGAGCCACCAGGAACCTGCAGCTGATGTGACAGTGGCTGACAAGACCTGAGTGTGCCAGGAGCAATGGTGGCCAAGCATCCATCCCCCTTCCCCAAAGGAACCTTCTGGGGAGCTCTAGCAGCTAGGGCAGGCAAACAGGCTGTGGTGTGGCAGATTGAGCAGAAGAGTGTGCAGGAAAGGCACAGAAGCTCTGTCAGCTTTAGCAGGGAGCAGTGGTACCCAATGGGCATTAATCCATGGCTTCCCTAAGCTCTGCTCCCACCACAACTGATGCATCTGCCCAGACAGAGCTCTGTGGGACCCTGCTGCTACCCAGTTGTCAACTGAAGGCTGTGCCCTGCTCTCAGGCCAGTACCCAAAGGCAGCAGCCAGCACAGCTGTGGGAGGTGAGCCCAGGGAATCCTCCACTTAGTGTCAGTGCTGCAGGGGAGGTGAATAGTTACATACTATGTAGAAGTGTGTATCTATACACCTATATATTTATGTGACCACTTAGTGTGGTATAAATCAGAGGGTTTTTCTTCCAAGCTCTGTGTTCACAGCCCATCCTCATGGTCGAATCCAAGAACTTTCTTGGCTGTTCACTGTTTGAGGAGTTGGTGTGGGCCAATCCATGTTTGTGCTTGATGCTGTAATTGCCTGGGCTGTTGAGAGAGTTTTTGAACTTCTTTTTCCTTTTAGTTTTCCACAGTTCTGAACAGAAGGAAAAATGAATAAAGACTCTTTGGTTTCTGGGCTGTTGGCAACCTGAAGAGGAGCTGCAAGTCGCTGAGGAAGGAAAATGAGGAGATATTGTGAGGGAAACTCGTGGACACCACTATACGACTGATGCAATCAAGTAATGCCGTTTATTGTTGTGAAAACATCCCTTAAATAACCCAGATAGCATACACACTACATACACACTGCAAACCACCTTGTGATTGGATAATATAAAAACACACAACTCTATTGGTGTAAAATAAAGTCCTCGTGATCTGTCTCTGCAGCCGCTGTTTTTCAATCTTCTGCTGCAGTTTCTGTAAGTTTACATTCCTGTCCTTGTTGATCTCCACAGACACTTCTTAAAAATAGATTTTCACTGCAGTCTTAAAGGCCTCGCAGCATAACTGCATCTAGAGCACTGAGGTCACTCACATGTCCATTTTCTGCAAGAAATTGCCCAACAGGGAGATGGAGCAGAGAGGCCAAATGAATGCCCCACAGCACGGTCCCTCCATGTTGCCAACCATCCTTGCCACCACACTAGTCCAGAAGCTTGTTTCCTGCAGGATGCGTGAGAGGTTATGAAAGTTATTCCTCTTTCTGCTGGAAACTTGCTGCTTTTGACTTGTGACAGATTTAAATTTTCAAAGTCACCAAGAGGATGCTGAGGACACGAGGAGGATCACCTCTCATGGATCCCTTCAGCCCAAACATCTTACTGAAATCCCAACCTTCATAAGGAACAGTTTATAAAGGTCAAAATAACACAGATGGAGTTTAACCGTGTTTATGGATTTAAAGGTAAAGGAATTAAAAATGATGGTTTGTTTTCTAACTTCAAGGGTGTTTGACACAATGAGAGAAAAGAATATGCACATGAGCAGCCATCGCCTGCAGGAGAAGGAAGAGCCTCTCCCCAAGATTAAAGCTTAATTTGGGGGTTTACTGGAGGTAGAAAGAGTTTGATAGGGAAACTTATGAGATTGTTTTTCTACATAGCAAGGGTTATTGATTAGTAAATATAAGAGTTTTGGAGTTGCTATGTTTGGTCTTTTTGCTTTTATTAAATCATTAAATTAAAACATGTCACACTTAAAACAGACAGAAATTCAGAAAAGTAAACCCACCAATTGAATCAAAGGAATTAAAATGCCCAATTAGTTTTCTCACTTCCTGTAAGAAGCCATCCCGTGCAGGATGAGGAAAAGCCTCTCGTCATGACTCAGAGAATCCTGGGGTTAACGGGGGTTAGAGATGGAATAGGGAAATTAATGAGTACTGTTATAATCTGCTTAAATGTTGCAGAAAGAACTTTAGATTTGAATATTCCCCTGAGAAAAATTAAAACTCACACAAGTAATCTGTTGATACCAAAACTGATTTTATTAATTGCTAAGAGATGCAAAGAGAAGAAACAAGAAAAGGTTTGAAAAGGCTAAGATTACTTCTAGAAGCAGAGAACAGATACCACCAAAAACTACCTTTTTGCCGAGTTGGTGTGGGGAGGGGAGAGAAGCAGTTTCTGCCCCTTTTTTCTGTCTCTGCTGCTTTTTGATGTTATCTCTTTAGTTGCAGGGGGTCTTAGCCGCTTTAGTTGTCTGGAGTGCAGGCAGGATGTGTGGTTTTGTCGCTCACAAGGAGCCACGTCACAAGCCATACAAGGTCCCGATTCAGCAGCACCTTTTGGCCCGCAAAAATATGGTAAGGGTAGAAGGATAAGATATAATTCACATGTGTGGCATGGTGGGTCTCAGTTCTCTCCAGGTGGGCAGAGTTGCAGTCTCCGGTGGCAGGCAGGCAGCAGGTGGGGGCAGAGAAAAGATGATGAGGTGAAGGGGAGGTGGGGAGAGGTTCTTGGCTAAGGTAACTGGTTCTCTTTCTTTCCTCTTCCCTGATTTTCCAAATTTTTTTTTCAACTGTTATAGTGCTCAGAGGAGGTTGTACGTGGTTTCTTGGCACGTAGCCCTGTTCAGATGGAACAATAGAGGATCTTCTGTCAGCAAAACGCCAGCAGGAAGCTCTGGTGAGAACTTCTGGCAGAAAGCTGACAGAGCATTTTTGGTAGGAAGTTTTGACAGGCAGAAACAATGGTTAAACATTATTTATGTCATTTCTGTATTATCTGGGTGTTTTAAGTATTTGTTTTTGTCATAAACTTACTGTCATGTGCCACATTTCAGATGTCACCTGCTCCAAGTACTGTTGATTTTTTAGCTTTTTTTTCCTAATTTTTATTTAATTGTGTTCTGAATAGCAAATGTAAAAGGGTTTAGGTTGGTTATGTTTTATAATACATTTTATTATATGTTTTACTATATGGTTTATGATATATTTATATGATTTATCAAGTTTTAGGAGATGTTTTTGTCTTTCTTATATAATTAAACCCAAGTTTACTTCCTGCATCTTGCAAACACAGCATTGATTTGAAAAGAACCCAGGCACACACTTTCTTCCCCAATCCCTCACTCTGTAGGTGGGAGGTGTCAATGTGGGTCCTTTTTCCTCCAACCTGAAGAACTGTGGGATTTTATAATTTTTTCTTAAAAATCACAAAAATAAGCTTAAGACTGTGAAAGCATCGAGCCTGGGGACTGACTCAGGTTTAACTTGCTCTTGCATGGAAGCTCCTCCGCTTTCCAGTCCAAATGCAAACATTTCCTTCATTTTGCTATTCCAAACCCTTTGGCCGTGGGGTTCCCTGAGGTGCATGCCAGGGTGTTCCCCAGTTTATTTTACCATCCTGCACTGCTCTCTGTAAGGAAGGGAAAACTGAACATACTACCAAAATACAAAAACAGGGCCACAGAAATGATCAAAGAATGGAGCATCTCTCCCCTGAGGAAAGGTTGTTCAGCCTGAAGAAGAGAAGGTCCCAATGAGACTTTTCTGAGGCCTCAATACTTGCAGGAGGCTTCTAAGAAAGACAGGGATGCATTTTTTAACAGGGTCTGTTGCAATAAGCCAAGGGGAAATGCTTTCAAACCAAAAGAGGGTAAATTCAGATTAGGTCTAAGGAAGAAGCTGTTTATGGCAAGAGTGGGGAAATGCTGGCACAGGTAGTCCAGAGATGTGATAGGTGTTCTACCCCTGGAAACATTCAAGGTCAGGCCAGATGGGGATCTGAGCAACCTTATGTATTTGAAGATGTCCCTGTTCATAGTGAGGGAGTAGGACTAGATGACCTTTAAAGGTCTCTTCCAACCCAAACTGTTCCATGATCCTACCCAGTTTTCATTTGAAAAGCATTCAGACTGGAGATTAGTAGGAAGGGGGAGCCTTTGAGTTTAGCTGGAGATAACTGTTTCACTTGCAGCCACTTCATGTTTTACCTGTGGAAGTTCCTTGGCAGACTATTGTTAGAAACAGAATTGAGGTTTTGCTGAAGCCAAAGGACCTGTATTGATAAAGAAAAGGGAGGAGGGATAATTAAGTTTTAACGGTTGGGACTTAAAAAGGTGATTTCAATCTGGTTTTTCCTACCTTTGGAATGGGGCTGAGGGGTCTTAGGCTGACAGGTGGACCGGGACAGGCTGCGTGAGCCTCCTGGTACCAGCCAATGAGAACGGAGGCAGGAACTCCCGGCCGGGACAGTGTATAAAAAGTTCTGGTTCTAGCTGGCCTGTGCTTGTCTCCTGGGCCAGAGGGAGACACACCCGATTCTGCTGAATTTGTTAGATAAAAAGTTTAGTTTTGCTTCGATGACTTTGTCCCTTCTAAATTTTATTGGTAAGTGTGAGCATTTCTCACACTATCGGCTGCCTTCAGGCAGCAATTCAGAAAGTCCCACAGCAGAGTGGAGAGTTGCTTAGGGTTCTGCAGCTGTTGATCCCATCCACACTTATCATATAGCAGACATATCCCATTTCTCAAGGCTCTCCTCCTCTCCCCTCTGTCACTGCTGGGATGTGCTGCTGTATAAACTGCTCATGTTGGAGCTTTCAGGTGTGGGAGCGGTGGTTTCTTGAGATGATGGTGGCGCAGCAGCAGGTTCCATTGCAGAATGTGTGTAGATCTCTGACAAGAAATCAGTTTGTGTCACAAAGGTGGCTGGCAGAGATGCATTGTAGATTAGATCTCAAACACAAGCCCTTAGGAAGATGCTGTCGGCCACATCCAGGGATCTTAGATGGTTTTTGCTATCTACTTCTCAAACACTACAGGCAAAAACCAAAGGTTAGTTTTATTCAAGTTCACGTATTCGAGTTCAGTTTCCATGAATTTTCAGAAAGATGACTGAAACAATGAATTGACTGGATTGCAACAATACAGAAAGAGATCTGTCCAGGACTCCAGAACTTTGTTCCTTGATGCTCATGTGTTTTCATGGGTAACAAAATGACCCTTGAGTTGGTATGTCCGTGTCTGAAGAGAAGCAGGGAACTTTTCCCTTTTCTCATCCTGCTAGCAAAAAGTTAAAACCTACAATAATCTCAACATATGTGGTGGGTTCACCGTGGCTGAATGCCAGGTGCCCACCCAGTCGCTCTATCACTCCCCCTCCCAGCTGGACAGGGGAGAGAGTAAGAGTGGAAACAAAAAAACCAGCACAAATCGTGGGTTGCGATAAGGCAGTGTATATTGATATAGAAAGCAAAGCAAAGCAGGGTGTGCGCACGTAAAGCAAAAGCAACAACTAATCTCTACTTCCCATGAGCAGCAGGACCCCCCGACCGCGTCTGAGAAGCAGGGCTTCTAAATCTTGGTAGCCGGAGACAGTGAGTGCCTCCCCTTCCTGCTTCCTGCCCCAGCTTTTATATCTGGGTTGACGTCATATGGTATGGAATATCCCTTTGGTCAGTGCAGGTCAGCTGGCCTATTTGTGTCCCCTCCCAGGACCTTGCCCTTGACTGAACAGTGAGTGCTGTGCTCAGTGATAGCCAAAATATGGGTGTGTTATCGACACCAATGCAGAGCACAGCGAAGGCTCCTATGGGAAAACAAATTCTGGCTCAGCCAGACCCACCACAACATATCAAATACAAAAGGAAAAACATCAATAAGGGAGCCAGCTACAGCATGGGGAACAAAGCCAGTGATGCCCTTGCACACCTGAAAAGCACAAAAACATTCACCAAAACAAAATTAGGGCCATGGCCAGGGTTTTGTTTTGGGTTTTTTCCTAACTGCAGCATCTACCAAGTAGGGCAGGAAGTTCACTTTTCCAGCATCGTTCATACACACCTACCCCCAGAAGTGACTTCAAATTACCAGATGGAATGGAACTCAATTCCTGATCAAATTACAGGGACAGAAAATGAACGCACGCAGCCTTTCAACAATAAGGACTTCCCACTGCCCTGTTAATTCTGTTTGGCAAAATCTGGGATGGCTTTGTGCTTCTTCTGCCCTCAGGTGCCATCTCACTGAAGCAGCAAGTGTAACAGCAAGTAAGAACACATAAGCACAACGATTCCAGTTTGGATTACAGAACTGACACCAACCTCTGCATTAAGATGCCAGTTGATGGAACTAACAAATAAAATTAGACACATTGCAGTGTAATCTTGATAAATGGACCACTTGGATAAATAAAGCTAGAGGCCACTAGAAAGAACCATTGTACTTTTCTGCTCAGCACATGAACATACAGATTCGTCCTCTAAATCCTGAACATTCCTTGAATACCAACACTCAGAAGAGGTTTCCAACAAGCAACATGGCATGACAAAGTAAGAAATACTCATCCTGCTAACTTTTTAAATCTTTGTCCAATCCCTAAGGAAATGTAAGAGCAAACAAACTACTGGCAAGTTCAATGCACAATCCATGAAAAATTAAAGCTATAAATTTGGAACCCAGTGACAAGTGTAAATCATGCAATAGCTGCTCTATGACACAGCTGTCCTGAATAGATCACCCTCTATAGCTCATGTCCAAGGTATAAACTAGGCAGCTGGTAAATATTCCAAAAATGTAAAATCACTTTCCTTGTAGATCTTCTGCATTACTTTTCCTCAGGAAACCAAACATCAAACAGCAATAAGAGGCAGAAATAGTACTTACAATTCTGCAGCGTTTTCTAACACTACATCTGAAATTCCAGTTTCAAGGGAAATAATGCCCAGAATCCGAGGAGCATTCCAACAACGTCCTAATCACTTTTCATCACATGAATGTGTAAACCCATGCATTTGCCCCTAAGTTCTGTAGATACACCAAAAATTAAAGGGTGCAAGAGATTGTTTTAGAACATACATTCTTCAAACAACACCTCCTAAACTGTGGGTGGCAAAAAGCAAAAAAACCAAACCAAACAAACCAAAAACCCCCAAACCACAAACAAAACAAAACAACCGTCAGGGTCGCTGGGAAAATACGTAAGGAAGCGGGGGGAAAGATACCTGAAACACATGAAGAGAATAGTTGCCTTGCAGACCTGACTGCTCCGGCCCCAGCCGAACACCAGCGGGCCACAGGAGGCGCTTCCCGGCTCCACTCGGCACCGCCTCCCGGCCGCGCTCCCTCCCCAAGGCCGCCTTTCCCCTTCCCTCCGCCCCGGCCCTGCCGCTCCTCTTTCCCCGCGACGGTGACGTGGTGCTGTGCAGGCACGGCTGGGCCGCGACCATGTGGATGGCGGTGCTGGCGGCGCTGCTGACGGCGGCGGGGGCGCAGTACGAGCGCTACAGCTTCCGCAGCTTCCCGCGGGACGAGCTGATGCCTCTGGAGTCGGCCTATCGCTACGGGCTGGACCAGTACAGCACCGAGAACTGGCCTGAGAGCGTCAGCTACCTGGAGGTCAGCATGCGGCTGTACCGCCTGCTGCGTGACAGCGAGGCATTCTGCCACCGCAACTGCAGCGCCGCGGGGCAGCCGCCCCCCGCACCCCCTGCGTCCTCTGCATCCCATACCGCCGGGGCGGCGCTGGGGGAGTTGCGTCTCCTGGCCGGGGTGCTGCGGCGGGCGCAGTGCCTGCGGCGGTGCAAGCAGGGGCTGCCCGCCTTCCGACAGGCACAGCCCGGCCGCGACCTGCTGGAGGACTTCCAGCGCCGTGAGCCCTACAAGTACCTGCAGTTCGCCTACTTCAAGGTGAGCCCTCCCTTTCATCCCTCTTCCACTTCCCTCCCATCTCCCCGCTTCGCCTCCTCTCCCCAGCCCCTCCGATTCGGTCCGCGCCTCTCCTCCCCAAAACCTCCCCTGGTGCGGTGTGGTGACTCCGGCCGTGCCAAGCGCGCCCGTCGGTGTTGTGGTGGAGGGGGACAGAATCGTGTGTCCCTACACGTGGCATGTCCCAGCACGGCCTCGATGAGATGTAAGTGCCTTGTGCACCCAGTGCTAGAAAAGTCACCTCTCATGCCGACCTCTCACCTGCCCTTGGAGCAGTTTTCTCTGTGCCATGGCCTCATTCCCCATTGCTTCCTCCACTCCGGTTTAGCTGTCAGTTGTCATACATCTCACCTCCATTTCTCCCCTGCTTTCTGGTCAGGCTGTTCAGTCCTTGTCACCTTGGCTGCCCACTGTACACTTCATCATCTTCTCCTTGTCAAGCCTTTCAGTCCCTTCCTCCCATTAACCTCATGTAACCACCAGTGGGATCAGTGTATTCCTTGTCTTTCTCCCTGCTTACCCACAGAGTACCATTCAGCTCATTCTTCACCAGTTTTTCCACAGCTCATCCTGCATGTCTGCTAGATCAGCCCCTCCAGTTCTTCCCTGATATGTGGACACTGCGTCCTGCCTGTGTGTCCTGTAGTTGTGTCATTCCTATCCCTGCCCCTCATCTTTCCATCTGCCTTTGCTTTCTAACCTTTTCTGGAGCCTTTTTCAGACTCTTCATGTCACAGCTCTGCTATTGCAAGTGCTCTTCACTAGTTCCTCTCCCTCAGCGTGTCAACCTTGTCGACTTGCTTACTTCTGGTCCAGTTCTTTCAAATGCAGCAGCCCCCAGCCTGTGACTTGAAAATAGCCTGATGCCAGCAAAACTCCAGTTTGTTACAGCTGTGGGAAGAAATGAAGCAAAAATTGGCCACTGAAAGGTGACGCTAATGCTAGCCCTGGAATGATATTTAGCTTTTGCCCTTGGGTCATCCAGGACTGGGGACCCACACCTCTCATAATATATTTCATTCTGTTGCTCTAGCTTCTTTTTTTCTTTGATCCAGGATCTCACTGATTATTTTCTCTCTGCTCATCTTCATTTTCTCTTCTCTGTATCAAGGTCTGTCCCTCCTGCCATCTCTTCAGATACCACAGTTACTCACATTTCAGATGAACAGGACATCTGTGGGGGGAGAAAACAAGCCGAGCTCTTTGGTTAGATTGTTTTCTCTTTTAGGGATTTACTCCCAGCATATCCCAGTATACATTATATGGGGTTGTATGTTCATCCATTGTTTTTGAGATTGTCGCTTCAAAGCATGCATATTGCAAACTGTTTCTATGTCCTATTTTTAGGAGTGCTGTTTTCTCAGAAGTTTTTCCCAACATATGCAGGGAAATGTGTACTCATAAAACCAGAACAGTCTTGACATGCACAGTATCACACTGATGTCATTCTGTGCATTTAAAGCAATCCCTACGACCTTACAAAAAAATTCAACTTGATACATTAAAGCCTCTGCACAGACTCAATGGAAGGTACCAAGTGTTTCTTTTGAGTAATTGAGAGGGCAGGCATTCCTCGAATTCTCAAAGCCCTATAAGGATATGAAAATGACATCACCACGAATGTTTCCTTTTCTTGTCTTATGTTAACTATTAATTCCCCCCTTGTGGTATATAATAAGTTTGCAATGTATGGACCACAGCAAAAATAATTTCACATTTGCGATTTCTAATACAGTCAAGAAATTGGCAGATAGGAGTGTGAGAGGGAAAGTGGAGGAATCCCTGTCACTTTAAACTGTTTTTTCAGTCACATTTGCAGTAGTTTTGAGCAGTGTAGTTAGATGTTTTTGCCTTCAACGTTTGTTGTTAATACTGTGTTTAATATGGGATTGTAATCCAGCCCTGAGCCTTTATTACTCACTTGGGGACTTCTGAATGGGCCGTCTAGAGCTAGATACTGCTGCATCCAAAGGACTTTTTCCGGGTTGATGGCCTCTGAGAAAGGAATGTCCCTTCCCCCACTCCTCCACCCCCTCCAATAGCATTTATAGTATAGGAAGAAGACGAAGGGAAATGCCTTATGTAATTTTTTGGAGTGACCGTGTGTTTTTTCAGGTGAGTTCCACAGTCAAATTTTGCCACGTCTTAAGATTCTTGGAGTAGATGTTTCTGTGCTGCTACTTGCTCCTCTGGCAGGAGCTTTCTCAGAGCCACTGAGTTCACTTAGGAATGTGTTTCTACAAAAACCTTCATTTCTTTTTTAAGAGGTGAAAATTGAAATCAAGAGTGAATTATAGACTAAGTTAAAATGTGACTTGTCAGCCTACCAAAGAAACAGGACTACAGCATGCAGCACAAAAGAAACCAGGCATTTGACGAAAGTGCAGCTGAGATTTTTCTTTGCGTTTAGCACCATCTGGGCTGACTGGAGGCACGTAGTTTTGGGACAACCAGGAAGGGCAGCTGGCAGAGTTCCAGCACTGGGATGCTCATAGCGGCGCAGCAGCACGGTTGGGTTGAAGTCTTTCTTCGGTGTAGCTGTCTCTCAGGTTTCTTTCTGAAATAAAAAGATACCTTTTATGGATGCAGAGAGAAGAGTGTGTGTGCATACATGCCTGTGTTTCCTCCTTATAGTTTTAAACATACACTGTCATAAGCTATTTCAGATGTGAGGTGGGGCTCTGTATTGCCTACACATCAATACACCAAACAGGTTGATATGGATCTTGGCTTAGAAAAAAGGTTTTAACATTTTACAAATACCCAAGAATTCTGCTTTCTCCCTCACTCCTCCTAAATATGTGCACATATATTACATAATTTATGAAAATGTGTCATATATATATATATATGTTTAGATATGTATATAAAATAAAAAAATAAGCATATGCACATGGAAATATATACGTTTGGTATATGCAGTTGTAAGTGAGAAATGTGTACTTCACAAAGTATATCTAGTTGGGATTAAAGTTAGTTTAAAAATGGGTACAGAAAATCGCATAATTAGGACACAATTACTAAGCATGCCTTTGCAGTTTGCTCTGACTTTGTAATGCCACCAGGAAGATGTATTATTGTAATACTGTCCTTTGTGCTGCTAGGCAAATAAATGACATAAACACAGTGTAAGCATGGTCAGTGATGACTCCTGCCCAATATCCATAAATTAGCATTAGTACTTGCTGTGAGATTATTCCCACACAAGAGCAACATGTCAGGTTTGTGGACAGGGGAGTGGGAAGGGAAAAAACTTAATCTCTGACTTACAACCATCATCTATGCTATCTGCAACAGTAAAAGGCTTCTAAAATGAAAAAAAGTTAATTGGTGTAGGTAATGCAGCTAGGCATAAAACTGGGACAAATTGTATCAGTTTTACTGCATGATTGTAGCTATTTTCTTCCTGTAGCTGTTTTCAGTAGAAGTAAGTTTGTGTATATAGAGACTGTAGCAAAGTTCATTGTCAAAAAACTGGGAACATTTGAACTGGTTTGGTTGGGGGTTTTTCCTACTTAACTTTTTTAAACTCCTTTCTCTTCTCCCTATCCCTATTTAGGCTAATAATCTTCCAAAAGCTATTGCAGCAGCTCACACGTTTCTTTTGAAGCATCCAGATGATGAAATGATGCAAAGAAATATGGCTTACTATAAGAGCATACCTGATGCTGAGGAGCATATTACAGACTTGGAAATAAAGCCTTATGAGGTAGGCTTTTTATTCAGTGTTTGGTCTTTTGGAACTATTCTATTACTCCACTTATTGGGCGAGATTTGGGGATCTCATTTGCTTATGTGTTCTCAGTTCTTACTTTCCTTTCCCTCTTTTTGTCATTTCCGTCATCTCCATTCTGCCTTCTTGATGCATTCCGTAATTCTCATCTGTTCTGCACTTCATTGTTCCATAAACGAGTCATAATAAATCACAGACAGTGGCATATGTGAAAGCTACTACATGCACATCAGTGTTGGAGCTAAGCAGGTGCATAGTTATTCAAATTCATGAGTGCAATTGCGGCACACTGTAAAATAACTCAGACATTTTGTGTTAAGATTCAACTGAAAATCACTATCTGTGCTTTAGACTCACACTGTTATTTCTGTCCAGCAGGCTTTTCTTTTGATCAGAAACGGAATTACATACTGCGTTCTCTAGGAAATACCTGGTAAAATCCATTAGCCATCTGTATTTTTTGTCCTTACATTACCTGGAGTACAGCTTGTGTAGTCGTCCAGAAATGTTGAAACGGCATTTACTGCATTTGAATTTACACACCACTTCCAACAGATCAGTTACTGCTGGTTTTCATTCTTGCCAATTTTTCAGAATCTCTTTGTCAGGGCTGTGAGAGCGTACAATGGTGACAATTGGAGGACATCCATCTCGGACATGGAACTGGCTCTGCCTGATTTCTTCAAAGCCTATGATGACTGTACAGCAGCCTGTGAAGGTTCCCGAGAGATCACAGATTTCAAAGACTTCTATCTTTCCATTGCAGGTGAGTGATGAGTGGTTAGGAAACAGGAAGGAAAGATGCCCCCAAGGTACATTTCAATTTATCCATAGGATTGACTACCCAAGTCCTGTTCCTAAATTTGGGCCAATAGGACTTTATTAGATTCATGGAAAACTGCTTGAATTCTGGTTTACTTTTTTGTTCTTTTCCGTAACATAAATGAGGGCTATCAGGTAATCAGAACAGAGTTCTTATATTAACATGGTATTTCTGTGTCAGAATAACATAGATGTGTAAGTAATAATAACTGCCCCATCCAGGTAGCAGTGGTTAATCGAGACCGGTTTCTTGACCATCATTTCACTATCAGTTTGGCTGCCTTTGAGGCTTGGTCCTTAGCCTGCCTTTGAAGAGAGTTTTGGGGATTTGTGTAGGTCCAGTGATCTGTATCTCCTTTCTCATAAACACAGCAAGTTTCTGTTCTCTATTTTTTATCTTTCCTACATTAGAGTTTTACTAATAGGTGACATCTATTTCTTGCATGTACCTTAAAAAATTTCATTGCTTTGCAAAGGAAAAGGGACATCAGCTTTTTTCATTATTGTCAAAATGGCACATACACATTTCTTATGGTCTTTGGCAGCAAGAGAAACAAGTAATTTCTCCAGTGCTCCGGGCTCAGTGGTGTTGACAGTATTTGTGTGGAGAACACGGGCATGTTGTCTCAATAAACTTAGAAATCCTCTTGCATTTTTCATGTTTTTAAGTTGCCATAAGGAAAGCCAGCCCAACTTTTTGTCCTAAAGGTGTAGCATGTTGGTGAGGGGAAACTTTTGTGAAATATGTTCATACATGAGTAGCTCCAGTTTCTCATGGTGTGCAGCTGGTATTCACCAGTAGAGCTGATATGAAATAGCTACTGCAGGCCTCAAGGTTTGATTTACTATTGGGCAAAGCAAATCAGGAGTGGAGGTCGAATCACAGGTGGTAAAGCAAGAAACACAGACTTTGTTTCCCAGTTGGTCAGAGCCCTGACATCAGGACAACTCCCAACGCACTGCAAAGAGACCAGTGTCCATGCTCAGCTGTAACTGGCCCTTGCTGTTATCCTTCCTCTTCCTCCTTGGAAGAGAAGGACAATTCACAGTAGTAGTGATGGGAATGAAAGGAAGGAGTTACTGCATAATGGCTTCGTGGCCCTGTGTATACATTTCAGGAATTTTGCTCTTGAGATAAGAACATTCAAACTTACTTGCACTGCCTGGGTTGAACTGTGCTCCTGCTGCAAGGAGAGATATTCTGCCTCTGAGATTTTTACTGCAGAAAACAGATGTAGCAATAAGGCTTTAACCAGAAGTATTTGGGGCTTGCAGTAGGTGTGTATTTATCCCTGAGCAATGAGTCAAGTTTGGAAGTCAGCTGTCCACATTGGATGGGATCACTTCACTGAGGGACTTTTGTCTCTGACTTTAAGTGCTGGCTGGAATTGAACACTACTGTGTCTGGAGATTCAACTGCTCTTGTAAAAGATGGGTCTGGAAATTTCATTTGGCCAGTTATTTTTAGTTAGCTTCAGCATTCTTCATGCTAGGACTTGTCAGGGATGAAAAGTGTTCTATTGTCTTGGTCAGAGACTTGCTGCATAAGCTTAGCTTACTTGCTTTCGTCTTCCTAATGAGGCTAATAGGTAAACTAAGACTTTTTAAATACTTCTTTTCTGTATTGTTGCCAAATGTGATATTCCCTGAAATGTTTGATACTCTTGGTTGGAACGTTTCTTGTAACATATTTTCTTAAAGATAAAATCACCTGTAGTCCTACTGCATTATAGCAAGCATTTTCAAACTGGGCAAGTTTGTGAACTTAAACATCCCTGGCTGGAATTTTTTCTGTGATGAGTGGCATATTCTCCTTTCTTCTCTTTTAGAACATCCAAACTGCAGGCACAAAATGTGGCCATCTCTGGAGGTTTATTTTACAAACACATTGTTGTACTCAGCAGCATGTTGACCTTACTCATTTAATAATTTAGTGAAATTGCAAGGGCTTTCAAAATGTGAAAAAGAAAAGGAAGCACTGCTAAGCTTACAATTAGGAAATAACGCAACACTGTAAGTCTATAAAACCCACCACCACAATGCTGCCTGTAGGTGTCAGTGAAACCTAACTGCTCAGTTCTCAGGAATTCCAGATTTGATACGTTTAAAGCACGGGTTCTTGTGGAAGGACTGAGTACCATTACTTGATAAGTATAATGGGGTTGTAGATTCACAGTACCTCCAAGCAGGGTCCAGATGCACAGGACCCAGGAGAGATTATAAAGCCAAATTTTAATGGGTAGCGAATGGGAGGGATTATACAATTACTACATGTTAGCCATATCCCTTGCTGCTGTTTTCTTTCTTCTAGATCATTATATTGAAGTCCTTTCATGCAAAGTGCAGTGTGAGAGTAATCTGACGCCCATTATAGGAGGCTTTGCTGTTGAAAAATTTGTGGCCACCATGTACCATTACTTGCAGTTTGCATATTATAAATGTAAGTAGTGATTTATTGTGCTTAAATAACATTGGGATGATTTGGGACAGATTCCATTCATAATCTTTTCCCTCTAGTTAAAATGCTTTAGACTGTAAATGATGGCCTTGAGAATCTGCATTTTAACCTGTTCCAGGACAGAAACTCTGAGTTTCCTGATGTCTTTTTCTTCCTGTATTAGTGTAGTTAGCAGTCATGGGACTTAAAATGTTCCATGCTCGTAAAATTGTCCATGACAAAATACATTGCAGGCCCCTGTGTTTTAAGTTATGCATGGTTGTGACTGGTCTGTGTTAGAAAAAGGAGACAGTTACAGAGTAAGTGTGACCTGATGCATCACTGCCCTTCATTCTGTATATGTTACCTACTGCCAGCACAAGTTGTTAGCAATTTTCAGAGTTTCATATAAATATCAAATGTTTATATAAATGAAAAATGTTCATTGTATGTATTTTAGGAGTTTTAGATGCCTTTTTTGAAGTAACTCATAACATATTAGTGTCAGCCACTTATTAAATATTGCAATATATGCAATGGCACAGACCCATTTTGTACACCTGTGTAGAACAACTCATGGTTTGTGCCAAGAAAGCCATAGTGGTCAAGCTGTCAGACCCCATGGTTGTTGAGCAGTTCAGTTGTATAGCTCTAACAATATATTTTTTCTTAAACTTCTAATTTATTCAGTTAGACAAAAGATTGCACCTTCAAAGCAACACATTTAACATAACACCACTTATTCTATTGAATAAATACTCATTTTTCAATTTACTATTCAGAATTTCTTCCACAGACAAATGTACAGAGTATTCTATACCATTTGCTTTTCCCTAGTGTATCCTTATAATCCTGTTAGAATGGAGCTAAATGGGTTTTGAAGAAAGAGGAGACCACTTAACAGAAATTGTAGTGTCTGGTGCTCAGTGTTTATGTATTTGCTGGGTAAATCGTTTGATGAATTTTGTGTTTTCTTGAGCTACTTGCACTGTAAAGAACACATGTAGCCTTAACAGTATTCCTGCAGGCTCTGACATCAAAAGGAAGACACATCAGCGATGTAGCATCAAGCCATTATTGACTTTTGCTTATGTTGTTTGATTACACATTTTACACATTGACTCTTTCCTCTCTGTCAGTTCTAGTACAAAGAAGTGGGGAGGGGTTTAATATACTTATTTTTCATTTTTGTAATAAATGCCCCAGTGTGTATCACTAAGCTGTGGGCTGATACTGGGATACTTGGGAGGAATATTTGACAACGATTTTCATAGAAAACCATCAGAGCTAAGTCCCCATTTATGAATCATGGCATTACCTGTTTCAGAACACAAAAATTGTATATCCTGTCTGGGAAGCAATTTTTTTTTCTATACAGTTGGTGGGGAGGTGAAGTATGGGTTCTGTTTCCATCTGAGTTTTTCAGAGCTTAGGTAATAGTAAGAATTTGTTCATTTACCTTACATGGATTTTTTTTGGTGTGTATGTTTATTAATTAGTGAATGACATGAAGAATGCAGCTTCTTGTGCTGCTAGTTACCTTCTGTTTGATGAGAAAGATGAAGTAATGAAACAGAACATGGTCTATTACCAGTACCATAAAGACAAATGGGGACTTAAAGAAGAGGATTTTCAGCCCAGATCAGTAAGTGAACTCCTTAGACACATTCAAATATTCCTCTGAAACTCAGTGGATAAGAGGTTGGGAAAATGGGGATTATCTGTTGGTTCTGGAGTTAGACACATACTGTTTTATTAAAACAGAAAGTTGTACAGAGAGATGTACCATGTCATGTAAACAGTGAATGTCATTATGGTTCTTCCCTTTCTGTTGAAATACACTACAATAGGATATATATATAATATGATGACAAATAAACTTCTCAGTCACATATGCATACTTATATATTTATGTATCTCTATAAATAAAGCAGCTGACCCCTGAAATCTCCTGATGAAATCTCTGAGTAACATTCAGGCTTCTGTGAATCATTATCTGCCAACATGCAGTTGCCCACCCACTTGTTATTTCAGGTTCTGCAGGCATTGGAATGTGTCTCGATATGGTAACTCCAGCTAAACAAACTTTCCACTGACTCCATTTAGAACATAGTTGGGTGGAGGAAGACAGAAAAAGGCTCAGGGACTGTACTGCATCTAATTATCTAAAGTAGAATGCTTGCTGCAGAGAACCCACAGTAAAACATCAGTCCATCCAGCAATGATTGTGATCTGGCTTTGAAAAACTACTCTAAAAATGGGTTTCTATGCTGTTCTTAAATTTCCATGTCCAAAGAAATTTTACAGCCTGGACTGTGACATCAAATGGGATTTTCTCTCATTTCTTATTACCAGGACTTCTTGTTACACCTGCGTGACTCCTTAGGTATCAGTCATATGAGCTGTACAACTAGTTAGTCATTAGCAATTCATGTTCCACAAATGAAACATGGCACCTTCTCTTCGGGCACAACTTTCCCATGGAAGAATCGTTTAACTTAACCTAGCTGTACCAACAGTAGACATCCCCCCAGGATAACATTCCAGTTGCCTCTTCCATGTTGCTTCTTCAGATGCCTTAGTCACCAAGACTTCTGCTGGCCCAAAGGCCCTTGTTTCTTAATGCTGCATTAAACCCAGTACATCTCTGCAGTGCTCAGGTGGCTGACCTTATGCAGAGCAGTGCATTTATTCCTCTTTAAGTTGAACTGATTTGATAATTACACTTTCTACCACCCAGGCCAGTCTGCTCAAGTCCAAAACTCCATTTGAGTTAAGTAGGGTTTATTTGTGGATGGCTGCTACACGCAGCACCCACAGGGCCAACTGAGACAGAAGGCAGCAAAAATGCATTTAGTACTTCTAGGCAGCAGCAGCGAGTCTGGGCTCACAGGGGAAAGGCTCCTTTGTCACTCCTTTGTCACTGTTTATTGGTGGTGGGAGTGAGGGGTAGCAACAGTCTGAAACTGCAAACCACAGACAAATTTGGCATACATATGCAGAGAGGACAGAACAAGGGCCCTACACATGAACTCTTAATCTTTCATTGATAACTTCTGTATCTGGGGACTACAGACAATTTCATTTTTAAATACAAAATATTAAATGCATACAGCTGTATTTTCTTGTGCTTTGATCTATGTAACTATGAACAGAAGTTGCTTGCTGTCCTAATCACTTGCCATGAAAACCATAGTGCCTCTGGTTTATTTTCACCAATGTGGCATTGGGGTGACAGCAGAATTTGGCTCTGCCACTTATTTTTAGATGTTCTTGTGAAAGAGGGAGTCTCCTGTTTTCCTCCTCAAAAGGAGTTGAACAGGATAATGAAAGCAGATTGAAGTTGGTGTTCACAAACATGAGAATATGTGACGGAGCTACGCTGTGCAGTCCAGGCAAACAGGTGAGAAATGAGAAGGGGCAGGTGAGTGACCTTGCAGAATTTCCCTAGCCCAGACTCAGGCTGGGGTGGTGAGTCATTATCATGAAAAATAGCTTAGTGTCTCTTTTTCCCAGAACTGCCTGCTGCCATAGGCCAGCACACAGGCAGACAGAGACTTTGCCATGCAAAACCCCACTGGAATGCAGGCACAGGCTGCTGCTCAGCTCTGGCAGCATCAGTCCTTCTTCTCAGACTCACCAGTGCTTTGAAACATGAGAAAGAGGAGTGTGCTTTGTTCTTCTCAGATTGATGGAACTTGCGCTTATGAAGATCCACAGAAGAGTTTGGAGACACTGCTTGCTATTTTGCTGTTTCCTTTCTCAAACACTATAAACCCCTCCTAGGATCTGCATTCTACTAAGTCTGGGTCTGACTTCACTAGAATAGTTTCAGGTGACATATGATGACACTCCTCTATCTTGCTACCCTGAAGTAACATAGACATTTTGGGTTTTTTTTTTTTATAGGACGCAGTTCGATACCATAACATAACTACACTTCAGCTGGAAATGTATGAATTCTCAAAAGAACATCTGATGGATGATGATGAGGTGAGTTTTGTAGAAGTGAAACTGTGGTCAAAAGAAACAGCAATCATATTAAAATGAAGATGATACATAAATGTAATTCCAGGATTTAACTAATATGGAAAAATCTTCTTGTAACCATGAAAAATTTATAATAAATTTTTGATTTTGTAAGTAGCATGTAAGAACAAACCCAAAGAACATCATGTAGCATTTAAAAAAACATGGATATAATTAACACAAAGATAAATATAATGCACCAAGACCACGGAAAGGAAAGAAAATCCACTTTGCAAGCTGTAACACCAGGGGGCAGAGAAACCTCTTCTGAATTTGGTTTTTGGTGGGGTTTTTTGGTGGTTGTTGGTTTTTTGCATTGGTTTGTTGGTTTGGATTTTTTTGTGGTTTTTTTGGTTTTGTTTTGGTTTGTTGTTTGTTGTTGTTGTTTGGGGTTTTTTGTTTTCTGAAACGTTGTTTAAATTAGATTTAAAGATCCTTATAATTTTGTCCAGAACTAACAACCTAGATTGTAATTTTTGTCCAAAGGAAGTCTTGTTACCTGTTATTTTATTTTTCTCAGTCACATTTTGGTCACCCAGTGTTGCTTCTTAAATGGTTGGAATTCATGGTCAAATAACATATAAGAACTACTATTTACACTGGAAATACGTAAAATAGACCTTTTTTTGAGGGGGATGGTGGTGCAAGGGGTGCAAGAAAAGTAGTTAAATTGTTGAAAGGGCATTTGTTTGTCTCCAACAGCTGAAATTAAAGTATAAATCATGGAAGGCTTTGGATTGCTCTTTGCTTTGGTTTTGGGACATTTCATTTAGAGGATTAAAAAAGTCTTCAAATGATGGAAGAGTTCGTTGCTGACATTGGCAAAGAAAGAGCTATGCTCAGTTATGGCATGGGTGAAGAGTGCCTGTAATGAGCACTGCTGAGGTCTCTTCTAGTTAGTAAAGACAAAAATGGGTTATGTTGAAAAATGAAATCACCTTTGCAATTTTTATGTTATCCAGCACATAAGGAGAGATCACGTTTTATAGTGGAAAAGTAATGTCTGTGCTGCCTTTAATATTCTTGTGACCTGAAAGCAACTCTACATAAAATTCCATTGCAAAATTACCAGACTCTGGGAACACTTTCCATTGTGATAAAACTCCCTGAAAGACAGTTCAATAAGCTCGTTTAAAGATTAAGCTTAGATGAGAACTAGTTTGTATGGATTTTCATTGGGGTGTGAAATACTTGAGCACTTTTATATTCCTGTGCTGGTTTGTGCTTTGCCCATAATGCTTTCTTATGTTAGGCATGCATTTAATTTGTAATTTTTTTCCTTCTTTCATACCTGCTTCAAAACACAGGGATGAGTAATGAAAGAAGGGGAGAAGCAGTCCTTTGTGAGGGCTTTCCCCATACCTTGTTACAAGAAGGGCTTATAGAAACAGTTTTCAGCCTCAAGGACTGTGTATAGAGGAAAGAAGCATTCATCTGCTGGCATTCATTCTTGTCGCCCCTTTCATCAGGGCAATTATAGATGACCTTGCAATCTGCAGCAGGGAGGTGCAGTGAAAACTTCAGTTAAACTTTTGGGGAACTGACAAGAAAGTCACGTGGATTACATGTTTAGGTTAAACAACCAGAATTCCTGGGCCTGGTCATGCCACAAATATCCCTACCTCACATTTTCATCGCATTAGGGAAGTTAGCATTCTTCCCTCCAGGGGAAAAGCTGAAGGGCTTCAGCTAGGGCTGAAGAACCTGAGAGGTATGGAGGCTGTCCATTCCTCTGGCTTGGATCCGACTTTTGGTGGTGAACTCATAAATCTCTGGCTACCTGAACTTGTCTTTTGCTGCAGGAGCCTTCCAGGGCCTCCAGACAGAGCAGGAATAGCACAAAGGTGAAATTGCTACCTTGCCATTTCTGCTCTATAGGCAGAACCTGGTAGTGTAAGTGGGATTTTTTTTTTTTTTATTAATATTTCTCCTGGCACAGATAGAGAAGTTTGTTCCATAGGAATGTTGAAAACTGATGAAAAACCCAGATAAGGCATTATAGTAAAAAGTTGATTAATAATTGTTAAGGATGGAGGCAACCTGTCTTCTAAGTGCAGAAAGTGTGTATTTAAACCATGTGCTTCTTGGGCCGTAGGCAATACCTTCTGTGAATTTCTGTGGTCCATACTTGCTGCCAGTGAAGTTGCTTGTGGGCCAACAAGCCCATAAGATAATCTGCAGAACAAAAGTAATTCTTTTTTCCTTGACTGAAGTAAAAGGATTGATGTGGCAAGAGGTATCTTCCTATGTGTGTCATTATTTTCAAGTGGAGAATCTCATTTTATTCAGACTTCTCAGTGCTCCTGTATCCCAGATCATCCATGTGTCTTTTTAAATCCCATCAACAAAGCAAGTGAGAACATGTGGCTTCTTCAGTAATACATAGTAGTAAGTGCAGAGACTGGAACAGGCAGTAATGATTTTTGCACATGTTACTACAAGAAATACTGTCCTGCTCATGTTACTTTATTAATTTTTTTCCACGAGGAAATGAAAAACTCTAATCCAAACATTTAACACCGTAGAGGTAACAGAGAATATTCGCACCAACTAGCTAAAAATTACTTTAAAGAAAAAGTAGTTATTCTTAAATATCCTTGCAGTTTTCCACAGAGAAGTGAAAAGAACATTAGAGTGTTGTCATCTTAGTTGGCCATGGATAGATGAACTTTTTTATTTCTGTTCAGATGCGAAATGCATAAAGGCTATCATGGACACAACTCCTAGCATTGCACAGATTTAAATAGCAAACTGAAATGCCATTAAGAGCCAGATATTCAGCTAGTGTAGATACAACTTCAGCACTACACTAATTGTATAAGACATGTTTTTGTCATATAAAATCAGTGTTCTTGAGGAATTTTTTTTAGGGGGAGGGGGATAGCTACTTAGCTGTGCAAAATTAAATAAGAACCACAAGTAATTGGCTGGGATGCTCCTACAATGTGATTTTTCTTTCAATACTTAATCAGTAGGTGAAAAGATGTTGGCAGCTTTGACATACTTTTTTTGGCATCTTGTTCTTTTTATTTGTATATAATGTCTGTGTCTGTATAGTGACTAAAATTAGAATGCTCCATTCTAATGAAGAAGATGAGAAGAGTAGTTATTGAACTAATGTGACTGGTGGAAAGAGGACATATGGAATAGCATCAAAGCACAAGGGTCCAGTGGACTATTGATAGCAAATATTAATCTGAATTCAGCGTATTTTTCTTTTGGGGAACTGCTAACAATGTATTTCCAGTTTTATTAACTCACTCTTTTCATATGTTCAAATGATTTATGTAAGTGTGCTGTATATACAGCAATTTATAAGTCCAGACCTGTAAACCCTGCCCTGCGTGTGACCTCAGACAGCTCCAATAGGACTGCTATGCTGAGAAGAGCTGATGGAAGCTGTTTCAGAGAGAGCTGGCAGCTAATTGGCAGTGTTATGGTCCCTGTTGAACATATGCTTCCTTAAAGAAAACAAAAAGGAGGGGGTTTTTTCATCATCACTTCCCAGTGGAGATTCTTCCTATGTGGCTGGCTCTCCATGACCTTCCTGCTTTCTCCTCTTCCTTCTGCACCACTGGATGTGTATCTTGGTCAAAGGTGTTCCTCCTTCCATTTAAACCACTTACTATGGGAAGCTGCCAGCATGGTGGGGCTTAAGTGGCAGAATGTCCCTAAGTTGCTGGTACTGGCATTAGAAGGAACTTCTGCTGCCCAGATCTTCTTTAGCTTCTGTATGCAGCATAAAGCAGGCAGGAGAGCGTAAGTAGAGCTCAAAAACAAAACCGCTTGATGGCTTCTGTTTTCAGTGCAATCGGAGCAATGTTGAAGTTCCTCTGAAACTGGGTTGACTCATGTTTTATAGGCATTATAAATACATTAAAAGAAAAACACAGTTATTGGCTTACTGTAAAATACTATTGTAATAACTACAGCATACTGTAATATCCCATGGTATATGGGAAAAGAACAGTTAAGTGTTCAGAATATATCATTAAAATGAAATTGAAAAATATTTGAGAAAGTAGCTAACATACATGTAAAAAGCAACTAAGCTCTCTTAATATTGAAGAAAAAGCCCTAAAAGCATGTGGCAGTGGGTCACACTGTGGACTAAGTATCTGAAAAATAAACAAGAGCCAAATAATTTTTCTGCACCAAGAATTGAGGGATTTACTTTTTTTTTTTTTTCCCTCTGCTAGATAGAATGCAAGGAATTTCCAACCTGGTCTGTACAGCGCATGGAGGTTCTGTGAGGGCTTTGAGGTGGTTACAGTGAACTCTCCTGTTTTAACTGAAGGTTAGATCAAGAAACTTTCTATTGGTTGAAGGCTGAGTAAACCTTTCAGGCTGATCCACTCATTGACACATGCCTTACTGTTATCCTGAAATGTTTTCTCCCTTCAAAATACTGCTGGCCAGTGGCTCTGTGGTGTATCCTTGCAGACTCTGTCAGGTCCATGAAGCACATCCTCCACAGTTGCAAGTTGATTATTTGTTCTTGAACAAAAATCACTGATTTTCGTAAGCTAACTCCTTGTGGCTACTCCAGTTAGTTTCTAGAGAAATTACAGGACAGTTACTCATTAGTTATAGGGCATCCTTGACCTCTCCTTACAGAGACCACCTATGCAACCCTTCCCACTACCATAACCTGGTCACCTACACCCAGTACATCAAATCTGTTGCTCTCACTGTTGAACAGGTTGTCAGTCATTAAGATCTTTGAAATTTAGCAAAATTTGAATTTTTATTGTGAAGAACAACTGGGGGACATTTATGTGGTATCAATATTTTCCTTCTAGCTTGTAGATTACAAGGAAACAAAGATCCAGCCAATTCTTCTTGCTCTGTGTACTGTCTCTTAAGGCTCAGTTTGTTGGATGAGTTAGAATAAATGCTGTTTCTTATCCGTTCACTGGTCATCACACATAAAAGCATGTCCAGAATAATATTTTTCTCTAGATCTTAATTCATTATAGGACATTATCTTTTTTATATTCTCTGTTGCTTCCCTGAAGAATGGGCCATCCTACTGCAGTGCATACAGAATTCCTATGGAAAAGGCTGTCAGCAGATCTGCATGGAAGGCATGGGTTATTGCAAGAAAGCAGGTTTTTTCCCATAACTTCCAGTCCACACCGAGAAAGGACAGAACAAGATTGTAGGTGGAGGCAAGGACCCATGAATGATTAGCATTTGCATGTGCAGAAGGCAATGCTTAGTCTTTGCAAGCAATGGCAAAGTGTCTGGGTCTTGTCAGTGAGCCGTGCAAATGCTGCTGGCTGCTGTTTTTAAATGCTGCTGTTTAAAGAAAAGTTGGTGCTGAACCGTCAGTCTCAAGTGTGCCATAACTGAGCCATGTATTGGTAGCTTTTCCTCTTTGCTGTTTATTTTAAGAGATGGGTCGGAGTCTCCAAAGTACAGATGTTTCTTCCAAAATGCTGTGTTTTGTGTGTGTGAATGTAGCATTTAATATTGCAGAAGAAAGGGCCTGGTCCAATGTATGCCTTGGTATTGGGCACTCGGGTTGGGGTACTAAGTGAAGTTTTGCATTCCTCTCCTTTTTAAGCCTTTTTTTTTTTCTCAACTGCTCTAATTACAGCTATGCTAGTGACCCAGTCTCACTAGCATGGGTTAGCTTATTCAGACTTGACCAAGAACTCTGTTTCAAAATTATTTTTTATTATAATCTGCCTACTCATGTATCCTCTGTAAAACCTTTTTGAATTAATTACTGTGGCACAAAACTTGTTCTTTCTGTCAGTGCCTTTGTTGAATTGTTAATCTAAGCCAAGGGGGATCAATTTGCATATCTGGCAGATAATTAGAGGCTCCAGTTGGTCAGATCAGTTTCTCTGATTCTTTGAACCACTCACACCAGTCTGGGAACATTCCTCTTTTCCTATTTGATATCACGCCTCACATATTTCAGGCTATACCTGTTCCATCTTTTTACCATACACCCTTGCTCTGTCAGTCCCACTTTCCACTGGCTGTCCGTGGAGAGGGAAGAGTTTGGTAGCACAGGGAGGGAGGTTATGGGGTGCCACAGAGCTGCTGAACATGCAGCAGGTGTACCTGGCCTCCAGTTCAAACCTGGAGGCAACGACTGTGGACCGAGGGCCAGCCAAGAAGGACGTGCTTCACTGCAGCTGACCAAGCAGCCCACCTGTGTGTCCTTCCCAGTTCTTGACTGCCTAACTGTCAGGCATGTACTGGTCTGGCAGCAAACCCTTCTCTTCCCTGGGCTTAGTCAGACTTCCCATGCCAATTTCCTAGCTGTCAACCAGATGGCTGCATCATGCCTTGGGCCGTATATTGCTCACCTATGATTTACATCAGCACCATGTATTTATGTAACCTGCTTTAGAGCTGGATGGCTGTTGTCCCCTCTAGTAGCTGGCAGAGGAGAGAATTATGGGTTTGCAACTGGCTTTGCATGTAAAATTTGATGTTCTTTCTATAAGGGTAGGAAGGAGCTAATCATGGCTAGGCTTCACGAA
>VWZG01009385.1:27693-52968 GCA_013396735.1 Grallaria varia | reverse complement strand
CAAAAGAACTGTCCTTAGAGCCATCAAACTGGAATTTCGAATCGTTAACCAGGTCTTTGTCAGAGGTGGGGGCGGTGTCAGCCCCCCCAAAGTTCATGTTGGTAGGAAAGGAAAGAAAAATCCTGACAAACTCTAAAACTATAACACTGTTCCTTCCTCTGCTTTTTTAGCCTATGTGTTATATGGGGTGGGAGAAACAGGGAGTCAGTAAATGTTTTTTCTTTAATTAAATAAAGAACTGCTCACAGCTGCTGGCACTGCCCTGGGACTTAGCTTCTAATATTTATGTTAAAAATAATTCAGCTTGGTATATATGCAGTGAGAAGTTCATTGTGTAATTAAAATATGGTGTACCCCTAGAAAGGTATCTATTCAATAAAATCCAGCACACATCTAACAAGTTGGGAAGGAGAGGAGGTGCAGGAAGAGTTTGATATGGAGGATAGGGAGGGTATTTGAAGAAGGGTGTAAAGGCACTTGTTATAAAAGAGAACAGGTTGTGTCAGGGCAAAAAGAAGAATTCTCAGGAAGAAAACACAAGGAAGATAACTTTGAAAGTAGAGAAGGAGAAAAAGGCAATAAAGAGTAAGACCAAAGATGGAGTCAGGAGTAGAGGAAGAGCTTTGTCTGAGTCAGAAGACGGAAACTATATATGGAAGGAAAAAGCCTGACACGTGAGCACTGAGCTCATGAAAAAGACAAGATCAGTACCTGCAAAAGATCGCGGAGTCATAGGAAATGAATTAAACATGTCCCTAAAGGGGCCAGAATCCCTGAGCAATGTAGAAAAATGAGTCTGCAAAAGAATTCCTGAGCTCTGAGTGAATATGTTGGCCAGACTTGTAGGTCCCCCTATGTAGACATCTTGGCTTTGCATTTGTATGTAAAGTGCTCAGCACACCCATGCAACTGTTGTATGAATAAGCTAGGCAGAGAAAAGGATGAAGTAGGGAAGTTCTGGAGCAAAGGGTACAAATACACACGAGAAAGAAGCACTTTTTTTTTTTTTTTTTAAAGGCAGAACTGTTTTATGGTGAAGACCCCATAGCTTCACTATATGATTGGCTGGGTTTTATTCCTATTTCTGCCATAGACGGTTTTGTGAACCCATGTAAGTCCCTTCAACTCTCTGACACTGTTACTTTTTTTCATTTGTGCCTTTGGATGATGATAAAATAGGTTAAATATTCACTGCCCTTCTCCCCCATCATCTTGCTGATATTATCATCATCATCATCTTTTACAGATGAGACAGTGACATGTCCCAGTCTTCAGAGCAAAACATGGGCAGAGAAGCAAGTAGAAGAAGTAGTTTTAACCCCTTCCCACTCCCCCCTTGCAATTAGACCTGAGGGTCTCAGAATCCTCATACTGCCTGGAGGGCAGCAGTGTTGAGGGTGAGGAAGGGGTGTAGCCCACTGAGGCTGTCTGCATGGCCTTCTTACTCAGCTAAAGCTGCTGACAGCTATACTGCTATTTATTTATTTGGCTGCCGAGGACAGAAACAGCAGGAGATAATCATAAGAAAATCATAAAAAAGAGGGAAAACCAGCAGATAATATTCTGCAGAGGGATTTAACGGGGTGAAAAATTGTCTCTTGCCGTACTGTCTATGACACTAAATGCTGTCTATGAGATCTTCACTCTTCCTCCTCAGCAGAGGCTTAAGGAAACCGACAGGCAAGGCTCTGAGCCAGTATCTGGGGGTTTTGAAAATATGACAGGCAGGAGCCTGGGTTTTTCTCATCAGTATCTTTCAGTGGCATGGATGCAATCAGTCATTCAGTCTCTTTCTCTCTGAACAGGACCGTCCCCTCCTCCTGCCACAATGAGCTGAGGGGAGGACACTTGGGAAATGTCACTCTACTTCCTATACCCTAGTCTTTCAATTGAGATGAATTTTTTCCCTGTGCTGCAAGACCATGGTCAAATAGCTGGAAAGGCTGCAGGCAGCTTAATGCTGATTTGGGAGGCAGGAGTTTCAAAACTGATCCTGGGCTTTTGGTGACGATGTGGCATTGGCAAGGTGGGGCCTGCTTGAATAGAGGTGGTGGATGAGGTTTATTTGAAACAGAGTGGATTCCTCCCACTGAAACTGTCTTTGTCACATTCCCCTTGCCCTTCTGATAGCTCCCTCTGGCAGGCAGAGGGATTGAAGCTTGGTAAGCGCTCCTGTGCCACTGTTGTGCTATTGTCGTGTCCTAGTATGATGCAGGCTTCATTGTTTTACAAGGTATGAAGACAGGGTAGGGCAGCTGTCTGGACCTGGCTGAGATGGAAAGGGTTCAACTCTTTCTCTAGGGTTGGCTCTACAGTCTAAAATAAAAAGCAAAAGCCAACTTTTTGTTTTACTTTCCAATACAAGAAACTGGATGTCAGACTTGGAAAATCTGTGTTTGCTTCTCATCTCTGCTAGAGGCTTCAAGTTTGAGGAATTGGTTGAATCTTGTTTCCCTCTTTCATATGAGCACAGCCATTCCTTCTTGACTCCCAGGAAGGATGGTGAGTAGAAAATTACAGGCAAGGTTCCCAGGTAGAGTGTTGCTGATGAGGGTCTTGTAAATGCTTAGTTAGAATTTCTGGGGAGCAATCATAGATGGAAAAGCATTTTGAGCTCCCATCTAACTCCTCCCTCTCCTTACCAGGCTCTTTTTACATGCTGTGACTGCCTGGATACATCCCAAGCAGTCAGATTTCTCTTAATAACCTTAATTGATCTACTGGAGTATATGAAGAGATCACACATCAAGCTGAGCATTGTGCCTCAGTCCTAAACCAATTTACTGTTTCTCTTACTTTCTAATTCTTCTTCTTTGTACCAAGGAAAAACCAATGTAAATGCAAAGCTTGACTATAAAGCAGTCAAGTGATGAGAGGAAAATGTTCTTCCAGAGTGTAGTGGAGGCAGCATCTTCATAGGACAAACCCCAAAGACATATCAGAAAGATTTCTTTAAACTAGATTCCACATGCAAACAACCTTCCTTTCCAAGAAGGTTTAGTTCATTGTGTGTGGTGTTACTGTTCCCCAGCGCAATGTTGTTGCAGTTTGAACAAACATAGATGCGGGTTCCTTTGTCTCTTTGTAGAAGGGCTGAGGTTTAATTTAAATGAAGATCTGCTTTTACAACCAGGGATTAAAGCACTCCATTGAGGTCTGCTCCAGTAAAGTAGTACTTTAGTCAGCAAAACATGAGTGTGGAGGCTCTTTAACTACATAAATCACAGTCTCTTGTTTTTAAGGACTTGTTGCAGACATGAGGATGTAAGGAGATGCATCAGTACAGCAACTCTTGGCTTCTGTGTGTGTGCGAATAGGGAGGGGAAGTCACCTGCAGAATTACTGAAAGGTTAGTGAATACAAAACTGTCTTAAAGACATCCCACAATCCTTATAGTCCTGCCTGAGGCAGCCATCAGGTGCAAGGGCTCCATCCTCCTGTATTGGACAAGGCAGTCCACTAGATTGCAGACAAACAGGTTTAGCAAGCACAGACTGAATATAGTCTCTTCAAGAAGATTTGAAGTCTGAGGTCTTCATCCTCCAGCCATTAGACTGTACCCATACGTGTGTCACGAAGAATATTGTAAAGAAATGTTTTTCCAAACTGAAGCCAGTTTACAGTTCTCCACTAAAAGATGATGTCTTTTGGATGTCCATCCTGGCCAAAAGCATTGAGCTATTTGTAATTCTTATGTTTTTGTAAAGATGGAAATTGTTCTCTCAGTGATAATTACTCTATAAAAGAACTGGATACGATGTAGCTGAGAGAAAATGTTTCTTCTCATGCTTATGGCAACACAGTTCATTTTGGTATCTACGATCAAGCCATTCAGTGACAAAGCTATTCAACAAAATGTCATCCTTTCACTGAGATATTTTGCATGGACTGTGCAGCCTTGCCAAACCCAGTACGTGCCGGCACTTGAACAAGCAATTCTCAGCTTCCTCCCAGACAACTATGCTGCCTTTAGACAGCTTTGGGGAAGCAGAGAAAAAATCCTTTCTGTTCAAAGTCCTGAAGTGTTGACCAGCAGGAGGTTCACTGCTGATAGACTCTCTTGGCAGTGAAAGAGATCATAAATTACCCCAAATGACCTGCATTTCAGAAACATTTGCAGTATTGAAAAAGGGAAGGCAGACCAGGACAATAAGATCCCAGGAAGTCCTCAAGGAAACTTCTAGAAATGCTGCTGCCAAAACCTCTCAGAGTTGCCGGTGTGACCTGTTGTTGCTGGGAAGCCTTGTTCTGGCCACTCTTTGATGCCCAAACATGGTCTGGCATCGCTGTTTACAGAGACAAACGGAGAAGGATGAAGAGATGCAGAGGGCTTAGGAACACTCGCTGTTTACATGGAAGCAGTAGTGTTAGGATCAGGAAGTACAGGGCCACCATACGGCTGCTTTCCTAATAGCCGTCTCTGATCATAAGAGCCTCTGTCCTGTCATTGCCCTCTCATTATAGCACCTTGGGTGTGGAAGCAGAATGCTTTTTGAGCTATTGAATTGTGGTCAGTGTCAATATACTGTCGGTGTAGGGGGCATGGTAGGTTTTTGTGACAGGGCCAGTGTGTTCCCATCTTGTTGGAGTCTTTACAGCTGTGCTGAGGTCATTCTCTTCAAGGGCACCATTGCTCCATTTGCCCGTGGCATGTGCTGATGTGAGGAAGACACAGAGACCTTGCTTGTAGATTTACCTCAACCCCACCAGTCCCCTAAACACCAGTTGTTTTTCCCATCAGTCCCTGGCCTGCTCCTGGGGCTCAGCTGTAAGGAGCTATGAGCTCTTTGGGAGGGCAGTTCTGTGGTGTGCCTGTCTGCAGCAGAACACGAGGTGGCCATTGCAAACAGCTTGGGACTACAGATCAGCAGCAAAAGTGAAGTCAACAAGCTGTGGCAGTAATTGTAAGGGCTTATTGCTTTCCACTTTATTTCCATGTGGGAGGGTAAATATAAGCTGCCGCTGACAAAACTTCCATTTTGATTTTAACCAAATGAAAATTAATACTTTTTAATGGAGAATTTTCTTGACCGGGTTGACTCGCTCCTCCTAGTTCACTGCTCTCAGCACAGAACTGTCACCCATTAGTCCCTCCATGTCTGTCCCACCCCCATCCACAGTGTGACCCATGTTATCAGACGTCTGTTGCAAGGGCCTGGTTTGCAGTCAGTCAATGTCCAAGCAAGCTGAGCATGTACATCTCCTGCCATGTCAGGGTTAAAACTTCCATTTCCATCCCCCAAAAACATATCATCAGTGCAAGGCACCAAGAGGTGCAAGTCACTTCAGAAAACTGCATTCATGGTGATTCATCCGTGCTTACACAGAGATCCTTGGACAGCCCTGGCAAAAAAACCACAAATCTCCTGGCTTCCAGTGTATGGCTTTTTGTGTCAAACACATATACAGTGAGTGTGACAGTGACAAGAGGACAATGATTTCCTCATTAAGGGGCAGGAGGCAGAATCTAGCATGCCTATGTATTTTCAGAGCCATCAAGTCAGTTTGGGATGGAGGAACAGCATGTATGAGTTTGTCAGAGCCGGGCTGCTGCAGGGATCAGAGGCTGTCCTTGGTGGCCTGTCACCAGTGAGTGATTATTGCTTTCTCTCACCTGTGTCCCAAACTTCATCTCTCACGGCCAATGCTTTCCCCTCTCTATATTCCCTTCACACACCAGCACTCAGCCAGCAAGCGGAGAGGCAGAGAGTGAGCCCAAGAGCTGGCAGGGAGTCAATATATTTCAGTGTTTTATTACTACAGAGCTGAAGTAGCATTTAGTTGGTTAGGCTCCGCACAGAGAGAGCAGTCTAAGTGACTCAGATATCGGGGCCAACAATTAAAGGCACAACAAAAAATCCATGGATTAATTAGCAGGTCAATGGCGGTTGAGTAGTTATTGCTAAATTACAAGGTTTGAATGTAAGAGACGGGATTGATCACTGGTGTCTGCCGGTTCCTCTGGCCGTGTGTTAGAGATGTGGGTCAGAGGGGGTAGGTTGCCACTGATGGGGTGACAGTGAAGGGGGTCATGAAAAGTAGGGGAGGGGACTGCTCGAGGTTTATCACCCCCCATGCACAAGGAGGTACATTAGTACCTGTTTAACAGAGGTTCAAAATTAATTGATACCATCTGCCAGGCAGCTCTGCTCCGACTGTAGCTCTGTGAGGCCTTGATGAGGGGAGAGGGGGACAGACCCAGAGACTAGGATGAATGACATGGTAAGCATGGTGTCCCCTCTCAGCATCAGGGGGAAAGGGTCTGTCTGGAGTGAAAGTGCATCGTGTCCAATGACAAGGTTTTGAAAAAGTGCTGAAAGGACATTAAGACATGCACAACACCCCACCCTGTCATGAAATACTGGAGCATTTTGTAGGGAAAGGTATATATACACACAGACCACCATTTTCACAGTGGAACACAAAGGACTTGGAGACAGAGAAATGCAAGCAGCTCTTTTCTAGCAAGAGGCATCCCAAGGATGGGGCACAGGAAGGTTTGGGGAAGTGGTACCTTTCCCAGTGCGGAGCTGAAGGGAAAATACTATTTGCCCACTGCTGCTATAATTAGTATCTCTGCAGTGATGACAGATGAATCAGAAAGAAAAAAATTACCCCTGAGGTCTCCCACATAAATGCAAATCAGGCAGTGATGGGGGGAAGGAAGAGAAAAGGAGAGGGATGCGGCCTGATGGATACAGTACTGGGGGACTCAGTGCTCCCTGTTTTGGAAGCTCACCAGATAGCACTAATGTGCATAATAATCAAGCTGTCAGAGCCCTCGCTCGAGCTCTGCTTGGAGGCAGGCTGTGCTGAGAACATTTTATCTCGTTTCCGAATGACTTTTTATGCCCAGTAAAATGCTGTTTTCATATCAATTAATAATTCAGCTAATAACACAATTAAGGAGTCCGCCTTTTGCTGGAAGCCATTTGGAGGGGATGGCAGAGGAGGGGCAGACACAGCACTAGGGAGGCTTCAGGCTGCTGCTACACTGCGCTTGTGGGTCGCTGCTCCTATGCAGAGATACCCAGTAATTAAATGTGCACATCAGTGAAGCCAAGAGTTACAGGTCCTGTGTCTTCTCCACGTGACAAAGGCACTATATATCTGCTGGAAAATCACTTAATCGCTCTTTGAGCTTAAGTTTTCCTCAGAAAAGTAAGGCTTGTGCTACTTTCGCCATGTTCGGCAAAGGGAAAGAACATATCGCTAGATGTTACGGTGCTGCTGTCGCACAAACCCAGTCTTACTTATGCAACGATATGTGCCATGCCATGGCTTTGAAGAAACAAAATACCGAGGCTTAGTGGGTCAGCTGGGATTTACTGTCTCCTGCATACCAGGCAGAAATCTTGGTGCATTCAGAGCCAGCTATTTTTATCCCGATTATGAGAGTCCGAGGATGAGGCCTCCTCTGTAGATCATATATTGGTTGAGAGTATGATTATGATTAATTTGAAAGTGATACAATTATACAGGTACAAATCTCACTATGAGCAAAGTAATCTCTTTGCAAATGTGCCATGAATGTATATTAATCTATTTGTTCCTTTCCCCACAGTGTGCAAGCTTGGCTGCATCTCCTCTAGGGAATTCTGTAATAGCAGCTATATTCCATTACAGCTCAAATAATGCAACCCATGGTAGTAGATGAAGCTTTTGTGGGACATTTAAATGCCACTGTGTGCTATCCTAGGCTGGTAGAACCGGTCAGGAGAAAATGTGATGCACAGTTCCCAAATACGAAAGTGTTGATTTGACTTTGTCAAAGGAAAGATCTTACTTTCTTAGGACCTGACCTTTGGTATAGTCTCTTTCCCCCCTTCTCTGGGAATTTTAGTTTTGCTGAGTCAGTGAACTCTTGAGAATAAATGAGTAATCTTTATTTAATTATTTATTCATTGCAAAGTTTGAGTCCTGGTTGATTGATGGCTGGTCCTGGTTACAGACTTATAAATCAGTGTTTGAGAAAGTGGCACATCCTTGCCATGCTCTGAATAAACATGAAATTGCTCAAAATGAAAGGCTTACTACTACTTCAGACCTATGTAGCTTCCTCTCACTTTACCTAGGAGCCCTCTGTTATGTCCTCCCTCTGGCTTGGTCGGATGGTAGCTCTTTGCAAGACACATCTTTGTTTTATGTCCTTGTTGTATTCCACACAAAGGTGCTTTGTCTTCATGAAGATCTTGAAATGCAAGAATGGCACTGACCTGGAGACAAGCTGTTCCCTCCTTCCACTCCATATCACAGGCTACTTTACCTAAACCAAGAGAATTGAGGTCTTTTATTGCAGCCGTACTTCTGATAGTACATGACAGAGCCACAAGGCAGAGTGACTCAATACATCCTTCCCTTAACAAGGAGATCCTTTCCTGCTGCAGTTTCTTTTGGTAAACTTCAAGACCTGCACGCGGCTGTTCGCAGTCAGAATTATTTGTGGTCTTCTGTGTTTTTAATGTTGTTGTGGAGCTTCTTTCTCTCTTTTCTCTCTCTCTCTTTTTTTTTTTTTTTTTTTTTGTTGGTTTTAATAGGACAAGATGGTGATGAAAATACCTGCTCAGTTTTGCTTTTCTTAATGAATAATCTGTATAAAATTAAATGGCACCACAGACCAATTACAGCAGGGGAGAGAGATAGTGGCCCTGTGCTAAGAGAGCTATCATAGATCACTCCTGTTTCTTAATATGTCAGGAATCGGCTAACAAGGTGCCAGGATGTGGGAATCACCTGGGAAATAAAGATAAGCAGCATCTGTATGGTTCAGGGGCATCCACTAACTATTTTCTCTCTCTGTCTTTTTGTCTTCTAGGTAAGTGCAGCTTTGGTTTTCCTGTGCAGAAAGTACCAGTTGACTGGGGCATGATGAACTGAGAAGGTGATGTGTTCCGTGGCTCAAAGGCCACAGTGAGGGGTGTCAAATCTCAAGTGTTCATGGCTTTCCTGTTTGTTTGTAAGTCTTTGCTAGAAAAACTTGCTGGAAAAACAAGTATCTCATGACTGTGTGATCAAATGATTGGGATGGTTAATCTGCATTGCTTTATACCTTGTCAGTAAGTCATTACCTCTGTTGGGATGTTTACAGCATACATATGCATGTAGTCATCCTGACCTGGGCTAATGGGATGTCATCTTCAATCAAACACATTTGTAATCGGGTTTTTTTGTTGCTGTTCCTCTTCCCCAGGCTGGTTTATAACGAGATTATTGAGCATTACCCATGTGTTCTCTCTTTAGTAGGGGTGCCAGAAAGCTGTGCTGGTCTTGGAACTTGCAGTTTCTAACTCATGGCAGATGTAGTGCCCCTGTGCAGTTGTAGTGCAGGTTGTGTGGCAACAGCAAGCTCTAGCAAGTGTGTTTATATCTGCCAAGTTGATTCCTCTTTCAGACACCACGTTTTGTGGTGCATAACCTGACCCTGACAAAGTACTTTTGAAAGTATCTTTTTATCACTCTTATTTCTACGTGGCACTGAAATCCTGATGGCCACATTTGAAATAAAGATTTATGTCTGTATGGACTTAGCATACAGCGAGCTGTAGTTCATTCTTTCACTTTTCAAGTACCTTACAGTTGCATCTATACCTTGTTATGTGCTGAACCCATACAGCTCTCCAGAGAATATCTTTGGGTTTGTGCACTTGGCTTCCAGGACCATACAAATAGCATATGATTCAGGGTTGCTCCTCCTCTTTTTAAACCCACAGGCATTATGTGGTAGACCGCATAATGCTGGTCTGGGAGACCAACAAATAACATCCTTGGAAATCCAAGTATGAGCGAACCACAGACTTTTATGTATAGGTTTAAGTCCTAGTCAAACACAAACAGCAAATAGACTTCGTATATTAGTTTAATTCTTCCAGTTTTCAGAGAAGGAGACAGTATTAAATAACTGATATTAATATATATCATTTGTACAGGACATGTATGTGCCTCTGCTCACAACTGCAGTGTTGTGCTCCTAGTTATTTAGAGAACTTTTCCAGATTATCTGCACTATCTTACTGGGTTTAGCTATTGAAATGAGAACTGCTACTAGTTCAGGATATGTTCAAAACAGGAAGTTTATGATCCTGTGGCATTTTCCGAGCATGGTCATCATTACTGAACATTCCCACTGGGATATTCCTACTGTCCCTGCAGAGAAATTCTGTTGAATGACTGAGGTTCTGTTCCAAAATAAGAAAATTAATGAGAAACCATTTTTCTGTGAAGGCCAGCTGTAATAATAAGGGTTTGAGAAACTATAGGGGGACTGAGTGAGTTTGAGATACAGCCGTGAACCACCCAACTAAGTCGAAGGGAATGAGAGTAAGGAACGTAAGAGAAGAACAAATAGGATTCATATTTTGTACTACCCTGATGTCTTCCATCTTGAGTCCACCAGCTTTGCAGCTTTAATTTGGCTGTTCTGTAGTGCAAAGATGGTTCTTTTTGGTGTTGTATTATCCAGTCCAGATATTACCTGAGAGACAGATTATGAGGCTTGTGCGTATTCCCTTTATCGTAGAGAGGATGTGGGTGGAGGAAGCTGTTTTCTGTAACTCCTGTGTTACTGACCTGTGAGTGCCAAGTTTTTGAACTTGTCTCTGTATCCAGAGAATTTCCACCTGGCCACCTTATCTGAAGAAGTCTTCTGTAGGGTTCTTTGTGGTTTTGGCTAGTCCCTTTGGATTGAGTTTGCTGCAAAGATTGTTATTGCTGGTATAAAGCTTGCATTTCCTTCTGATGAGCTTCAGGATGTACATCACATGAACAAATGTGAAAAATGAAAAGCGGACAGTGTAGTATATTAGCTGAGCTCAATAGGGTTTTCAGCATAGAAGCTGACAGACCAAAACGTAGCATCCCCACCTCCCTGACACCTTAATATATTCAGATCCCTGTTGCACATTGTAGCCATGACAGATGATTCCAGGGCAGAGACACCCTGTGCAGTGACATTGTCAAAAAGCTGTGTAATTAGTTCAGAAGCTACAGAGCCAGAGAGAATCATCTTCTGTCCGTGTTCAGATGAAGAGTTCAGTGAAGAAATGCTTTTGCATTTGCTGCAGCCAAGTCCTATTGCATAACCAATGCCTCAATATCACAGCTGGGGACAGCAATTTCTGCTTTCCCTCTGTCCTAAAGAAAAAAAGGGAACTCATGTTTGTTCCACAGCCAGAAAAAACTACAACAGGGTTTGACAGACTCTTGACACACGGGCCCTAGGAATCCAGGTCTTCACACTGCATCTCTTTCCTCAGTCCAATGTGCGTTTTCTCTGTAACAGGAGCAGCTTAGACACCACTTTTGCTGCCCGCCCATGTTCCAGCATGCCTGTCTGGAGGTCTGTACTGCTGAGCACACCCAAAACCTCTCTGTAGGAAATCCTCCTCCATGCTGTCTTTTGCTTTGCTACTCTTCAGCTAGATCAGTTGTCTTATCTATTGAGAGCATAGTCATAAACATCTGCTGTCACAGCCTAGATATAATACACATAGGGACAATAGTAAGTGAAGGGGGAGAAAGGCTGTGATAGGGTTGGGAACATCTTACATCATAGACAACTTTTTTTCCTGGTTATATTTTTCATATCCTTTATTTTTTTTTCTTTATAACTTCTGCTGTCCTTTGATATAATAGTCTCTGTAGTCTAAAAAGACTCAAACTTCACAAGGTTTTAAAAACCATAAATGGATGTGGGATTCCTTTTATTTAGCATTCGGTTCTCCAAAATCTTGGTGATTAGGAATTTATCTGAAAGGCTTAAGCAAGTTTCTTAGTCACATGACCCAAAGAGCTGGCACTTTTAAGAGAACCATAAAGCTGTGGTAAAATTAAATAAATTGGTAGAGCTGCCATTTTTTCAAGCAGCATTCTTTTATGGACACTAGGGAGTAAGGAAGAAGTCCTTGCCCAAACAGGAATACAAAAAAAAATGTCGTATCATTTATGGCCGTCTCCTTATCATTATCATTAGAGTTAATGCCATCATCATTTTCCCCAGTGAAAGCAGGGCCTCTGGGGCCTCTCTGCTTCCTGACAGTGGAGACACCCATGTGCATATTAATATGCAGCTTTGCTTATGTTAATGGCAGCTATTTGTAACATTAATATTTTCTACCACCATAAATTAGTAACAACAATAATAATAATAATGCTTTGTCTTGAGGATTTGAGCTCTAATGTGCTTTGCAGGAATGAAAGAGGAAGAAAAAAGCCTCTGACCTAATTTTTTGTATCCTTGAGGGAAGACCAAATTTGTAAATGTCATAGGTGCTGAAATGCTTGCCCCCCTCATAAGTGATGTAAAGATCAGCGGGAAAACTGGCCTACTTCATGCATAAAGCGAGCAGCAAAATCATTCACAGTGATTGCTCCAAATTCCTGCTGGAAGGCACCATTTGCAGTGAATCAGCAGATGAGCTCTGCTCCTTATAGTCAGCCCTCTCACCTGGTCTGCACTGCTGAGCAACACACTGGTGTTTGCTCTGGGAGATGGAAAGATGTGGGGAGCAACCACTCATGTTTGGGAATGCCTCTGTTGAATTTTGAGTCCTCCCAGGATGTCTTCAAGGCCAGTCTCTGACCTCACAGTTAGCAAGCCTAAAAGTGTTCCACTGGGCATATCCTCAATGTCTGGATGTCTTGGTGTGGTGTGGCATTAGGCATCAGTCTAGGAGCAGGTTCCTTCCTTTTGTTCCAAAGAAAAGATCCAATGATGAGTAGCATAGAGGTCTTGTTCTACACAACTAGCCACCACTGTTGGCATTGTTCTGATACTGTCCTGTACAGAAAGAAAATTTCAGCTCCAAGTCCTTTTCAGTATTAGTTATTGTAGTCACTGTAACCAATATTTATAGCAGCCACCCAATGTCATTCTTTTACGTGAGGTGCCGTGCAAATGCAGCTCACGAAGGCTGGGGTTTTCTCAGAGGGCCTGAAGTTTTCTAGTTCCTCAAACTTTTGGATTTGGATTGCTGAGAGTACCTGTTTTATTTCGAAGCTCCAGTGTCTTCCGTGGTCTTTCCCCGCGCATCCACGTGATGCAAACATCAGGTATAGAAAGCAGAGGGGGAAACAAAACTGAAAAAGAAGTAATAGAAGCATTGTCAGGTTCACTCAGCTCCAAGACACCAGCAACCTGTTTGGTGCCACTGGAGGCAGTGGGGTAATTCCTGCCCATTCTACAGGACAGGTGCCAAATAGCATGTCATTAACATTTGGTTATCTGATGTAAGTAAATAAATAAAGGAAAAAAAAGTTAAAAAATGTTGCAGGATGGGGAAATCAGACCCTTTCAGAAAGTCTGTAATTAGTTACTCTGGGAGCATCTGATGATATTTAATAGGCCCCTCAGTGGTAATTTTAGTAGCCTTTCCTAATGCCTGACAAATACTGAACATGGCATACTTAATGTTACTTTAATTAAAAACTACTTGAAGAAAATGTCAGGACGTTCCAGTAGCCTGAGGTTTATTTGTGAGTAAGGGGGAAACTGTTTCTTGTCAGAAGAAAGACAAAGAGATGCCATTTTTCTCTGTGGAACTGTATGACTTGGATGAGGACTTGTCTTTTCATACATCTTATTTTGAAGTGTCTGAAGCTTCTCTTTCTTGTACTGCCATGGTTTATTTCTGCATTAAGTGCTTACAGTGGTATTTACTATTTTACTTTTTGACCTGAGGGGAGAGAGGGAGGAAGAGATCACACCATCTGTTGAATCCATATATTACAACACTTGGTGAGAGGAGAGAAAAACTACAAGGGGAAAACCAGTCTCAAGATTAGTTTCCTTTCAAAGCTGGTATTCAGAGACGTCCAGATGTCCCTTCTCAGTATCAGTTGTTTGGCTGCCCCAAGACATGAGACTGATTTAAAAATTGCCATCTACCTCAGAAATGATCAATACTGTCCTCTGCAGGTACAGCCCATAGGAACAGTTTCCAGATACCTACCATTGTTATTATCTGCCTCTGTGTTCAAGGCATTTAGGTCAAGCCAAAGTTTACATTTTCATGCTATTTAATATAACCCTCTGAGGCATTAATAGCATTCTTTTTTTCAAAAGAAAGCTGACATTCTCTTGAAGCCTCTTGGGAGCTGAACCTTTAAGCAGGTATCAAAAAATGCATGACTTATGTCCAAGTCATGTAATTTAGGAATACTTTCAAAACAACAAAATTGTACTTAAACCTTAACATAAACTAGAAGTTATACATCTTTTAAATCCTCTGGTGCAAATAATGCTAAAAATGCCTGTAACTAATTTACTGTGATGCTTGTAGTCCTCCTGGATCACAGCATCTACACCAAGAAGACCTGTGAGTGAATCTTACAGGAGGTGGAAGATGGGGGTGACTGTCTGAGTTGCTGGCACATTAATTTTGAAACTATAACACTGAATCCATTGGAACTTCCTTGTTCTTAAGAAGGAAGCAAGTTGACCTCTGTAGAGCAGTCAAATCCCAAAAGTAAACACTCACTGTAGCTGGAGAAGAATTAACGGAAGGGTTGGACAGTCTTTCACGACTAGTTAGTTGAAGGGGTCATTGGCAGCACAGGAAGCCAGTGTTTCATAGGATATTTTTGCAAAAGAAGGTGGCTTCAGCTTTCCTATAAAGAGATGGTCCTGCAGTAAATTCTGATGTTTAACATCCATACTTTTTGTAAGCTTACTATTGTTGCACTGTCTCTAGCAGAGTTGATCCAGTTTTAAACTTTATGGTATAATAAGTAGAGTCTTATCTCAAGGTTCTCAATTGGATACTTCCACTTTGGAGAAAGGTCAGTTATGGTTGTAGTAGAAACATACTGAGAAAGGTTAAAAAGGTGTTTAAAGTAGCCTCTGAGATGTATTGATCTTAATGAAAGGCAAATGTGTCCTCTTATGGCAAGGAAGATGGGGATGAATCTGCTATATAAGGGCAGGTCTGTGGCCAGATTTGGTTAGAAAATTCTTTTGTTTTTGCTGCACAGCTCTGTCTTGAATAGATGGAGATGTTGGGTCCATATGTGTGTTCTGTATGCCTGCATTGGCAGGATTTCCTAAATACCTGTGGAGAGGCACAAGGTATTTGTCAAGTGCAGTGACATAAAAGAGATGTCATGGAAAATTATAGCACTGGCAGTTCAGCTCCAAGGAAGGCAGTAAGTCTTTATGGATTCTCTGGTACCTGTGAGTAACACACAGTGGATTTGTTCTCTAGGCTACGGGGTACCTTCAGGATGTAAAGAAAAATGGTACTAAAGGGAATATCTGGGTTCACTGGGAAAAAATACCATTGATTGTTCAGAACTTACTTACTCAAAACTCACTGGCAATACAGCATTTGTGTGACTTGTGGCAAAAGGTGGTGCAGGGAGAAATAGGTGTAAAATACATGTGGGAAGGGATAGTACAGTTGCAGGGGCACCATTAGCAAAGAGAAAGTGCTAGATTAGGGATGAGATTATTCCCATGTGTATGTTCATCCTTGTGAATGCACATTCTGTTTATCATGCAGCAAGGAATATCCTCCTACTCTTTATTTGCTCCCTAAGTTTTGCAGGGTCTGAGCTGGGTGAAACACCTGCCCTTATTTGCAGTGTAGACTCTTGCATAATAGCAATGTAATCATCATAATCATAATGACAAAGTCTTCCATAACAACTAATTGGGTTTATTGCATGTGATACATTTGTAGGCTTGTATAAGCTCAAGTCACATCCTTTCTCAAGGTGCCCAAGAGCAGTTTCATTCCAGGTAACTTCTCCCTGTTGATTTTTCCTTGGTTTGGCACAGCAAGCACATGATACAAAGCTTTTATTGTGCATCAGAGACACTTAGGGTAGGTGATTTGCCCCAGTGTAGATCTCTTCGTTCAAAAGAATGCAAGGTTTAGCTCCCTGTCCCTCCACCATACACATCATCTCTGCAAGTGTCTGTTGCCCCCTCGTGACATGAACTCCCAGACTGGAGCTCATTTGACTCTGAGGTTAATTTTCTTTAGCCACTAGCAGTCAGATTTAAGTGCCAGCTCATTATGATGGCATTCTAATTAAAGCCCCCTGATAGCCTTTGACCCTGCAAAATGACTTGGGAGAGAAGAAGCAAATAGGGTGATAAGCTTAGATACTGGCACACAGGAGGAAATATATCCTGCCTGATGTTTGTGGGTGTCAACTTCAGTGTTATCAGATTGTCCTCTGGGAAGGACTGGTTATTAGTGTTTATCTCCCTAAGACAAATCCAGTGGCACTGATTTCTCTTGCTTCAAAGGGACTTGCACCTTCTTCTTGCCAGGAATGATTTTAGTCCTCTGCCTTCATTTTCAAGGTGTATTTTGTGTAGTTTCTGAAAAGTTTCAGATCACACCTCTTACTGTGTGGAAGATCGTCTTTACTGGGATGTATGAATTTCTTCCAGGCCTATCTAGGCACAAGAGTTGATTGTCTCTTTTTTTTCCCTCAGGGTATAGAAATGGGAAATGAAAAAAAAGACTCCGGTAAAATAAGTATTTCTACACTACATGTGGATCTTCATCCACATCCTAGAATGTATCTATTTTTAATTTTGTTCCCATGTGACATAGCCTTTGGAAAAAAAGTGGGGTAGCCATGCTGGTTCTAAACATGTCAGATTTCTGTGCAGCACCAGCATTATCCAAAGCAGGTCCTTCCAGCAATGCTATTAGGAAAATGTGCAAACACAACAAATCCTAGCTAGGATTAGTCTGCCTTCTGCAGACAGGTTCTCCTTATGCATCTTGAATCGTGCCATTTCCTTCACACTTTATCAGGGACTCCTAGTTTTCTATCTCTTCACTTCTTTCCCTCTCCTGCCCTTTAATAGCTTTTATTTTTATTTTTCTCACATCCCTCAAGGATGGGGAAGTACTTGGTCTGCAATGATGGAATAAAGAAACTTGGAGGACATGATTCCCTTGAATTGAAAGCAGTGGCAATCAATATCCCTTTCCTGTACTCACCATACCTGACTGATGTCCCTCAGTATACTCAGTCTGTGACTGGAAGCCTGGCAGTATGAAATCTCATGGGTTTCTGTTGAGCAAAGAGGCAAGTTTGTTTCCCATGGAACAAATTGTGAAAAAAAAACAGAGAGCACAGGGCTATGCAAGGCATTATAGCAAGTCAGTGGCAGAGTGGACTAGAACTTAACTATCTGCAGTTGTGCTTGACTTGACCCAAAGTTCATTGAAATCATGTAACCTTTGTTAAGAGTTAGATCTTTTGATATCTGATATTTTTGTGTGCAGGAAAAGTTAATATTACCAGAAAATACCAGTTAATTGAAACAGAAACCTAGTGTGGAATTGTCCCCATTTCAACAAGATTTTGCCAGGAAGGGTTCCACATTTCCAGGTTTAAGTGCCTAGCCAAGCCAGAGAGGTCACATGGGAATAGCTTGGAACCTCTGAGCCAAGTCACTCAGCTGGGACTGGTGGCATGGGGAAGGAGCCCTATGAGGAAGTCACCCTTCTGAGTTAAAGTAAGCACAGGTTGGAAAACAGGAGGCTAATGTTCCAGAGGAGCAACTCTCCTCAAGGGTGATATCTTGCTTTTGTATTTGGAGAAGAAGGGGGAACAGAGAAGGTCATTATTCCATTGTGGTCTTTGCTTGGTCTGAGTGTGAAATAGGAGTGATTTCTTAGTAAGTAGAGTGGGATGGAAGAATAGTTTTCTGCCTACTCCTGTGGACTAGAATGCAGATTGTCCCAATCTTGTCTCCACTAAGCCACATAGGGCAAGACTGATTTTCAGAGCAAACAGTTGAGAAGTGAACTTCTTTAATAATGAGATACTTCAGTAGTGTTCCCAGCTAGCATGTAATCTTATAATTATTGGGTTTTGTGCGTGTATAGTATCCTGACTGTCTTCCCCTCCTCTATATGCATGCAGGCATGCACTCCTTCCTATCTCCATCATCTTTAACTAAATTAGAGTAAAATACTTCATTACAGAGACTTTCAGCCATGAGTGTGGGCCCCAGGGAGTTTATTTTCATACAAATGTATTATGCACAAGGTTGATCTGATCACAGACAATTTGAACTATCTTTGCACCCCCAGGAAAATTCCTTTCATAAATGTAAATGATATGACACTCCAAGGAACAGAAAACAAGACAGAAGGAGAGAAGAAAAGAGTCTTTGTGCTGATGGAAAGGAGATTATGGGCAGCTGCAGAGGTGCCGGGTCTTGAGTGCAGGACTTGTGGCTGTCAGGGTTCTTTCACCTGCCCTCTTCCTCCTCTCACAGTGTAGCTTTTCTATCGAACAGCAAGCTGTTGCAAGGTGCTAGAGGAGGAAGAGTGATGCATTAAGTATGTTTGCGATTATAATCACTGTTTCCGTGGCAACAAGAAAATGCCCTCCAAGGCTTTTGTTTGTGTTTTGAGCAAGGAGGCATGAAGTGAAGGTTTGTAAACAGAAGGCAGTGGGAAGAGATGTAAGCAGGGGGCTCTGTGGCTCCCTGCCCATGATACTGACCCACTTCAGGCATATGTGGCTTCTTCTGGTGTGTGGGGCTTTCTTCAGCCAAGTTGCACCTTGGCCTTTGGACTTCTCCTGGGATGTGAGAGATAGCAAAAGAGCAAAAACATGTGCTTTTCCAGTTTCTTAATTACTGAGCTGCTCAAAAATTGTTTCCTATAGGACTGCGTGCCCTTTCGTGAAAGGGTGTGAGAGTAGGCTCAACAAGCTTCTCCATGGGATTCCCCCACTCTGTACCATCATAGGGAGCCCAGCCCTGATCCTGCAGGGATCTCCCTGGTACAAGTAGTAAGCATGGAGGGCAAGTTAATCCCCACTTTCACAGAATATTAATCCTCTACACACAGAAATTCGCTGGGCAGAAAGATGCAATGTAACTGACACCACTCTGGCTTCCCCTCTCCAGCACTAGAGAGAGCCATCTATTATTAAAAACCCTATTAGTCGTGGTAAGATTGTACCACTCCCTCTCACTGGTGCTGCTGAGCGTTTTCTAATTGGTTTTTATTACTACGCCATCCCTGGGAGCATGCGGAGCTCAAATACACATTTACTAAGACATTTGTGTTTGCTCATCCTTGTTGGAGATGCTTTTAGACCATTTAAAGTTTTGTCAGGAGGATTAAAAAAAGAGGGCAAGAGAGGAGGAAACTAAGAGAGACTGGAAAGGATGTGGAGGATGGAAACAACAAGAGGCAGGACCAAGGGAGGCTAAGTTTGGCTGGTCTCTTCAGCAGTTGTTCTGCGGGACGACTGGCTTCTCTGGTCCCTCCAGCAGACAGCTACCCCAGTTTTCTTTTTCCCAAAAAGACACTCACTCACTAGGCTCCTCAGTCACTGGAGGTATTCACTAGCTAGTCTAGCTTTGCAGTGCTTGCATACAGAGCAATCCTCTCACCCTGGAAATAGAAGTGGAGTTTAATGAGAGGGCAAGACAGACTGTGCCCATCAGGCACAGGGCACGGCCAGATGACTGCACCGAATAACAACCTGTTGACACATGACTGGTCCCTTCTGTCCCTTGATCCCTCTATTTTACTGTGCTTTTTCTTCTACAAACCACTTTGGTCCATCCTTTTTCTTCCTTTGGTCTTTCCCCCAGATATCCCGTAAGTCCTGTACAATTCCCAAGTACTTTTCCTCTGCATTCCATCAGGTGTGCCATTCTCTCTAGGCAGTATCTAGGGATTAACAGCCCTGTCCTCCAGCAGTGGTGGTCTCTCTGACTTCCCCATTGCCCTTTGCTCTGCTGCTACCAGTGTTTGCGCAGCTCCATCTGGACGTGCAAGGCTTGCAGGGAGAGATGCGCTGTCTCCGTGACTCATGTTATTTGAGTAACAGGATGCCACACAAACTCAAAGGTGTTTCAGTATTGGGAGCTGCCATGAGGCAGCTGGTGAGATTTCCAAGTCTTCCCAAGCAGGATAGGTGTTTCTGTTTTTAAAGTGAGTGGATATTAAGGAACTCAGCCTGGTGAGGCATTTCTAGGAAAGAAAAAAAAGAAAATCTTTCTGACCCATTAATCTCCTAAGTAGTTTTACACGTTTTGGCCTTGGGAGTCCTTAGCAATTGGCAAAAATAAGACTTCTTGTGAAGAGTGATGTAACAGCCTTTTGCTTTTGAGCTGCCTAAGCAGGAAAGTGTAGCAGTCAGATCCACATTCTTCGTGTAGCCATTGAACAAGCTGTAAAGGCGCGTCACCACTTGCTTGATTCAGGCGGGGATGTTCTGGTTTTTGTGGTCACTGATCAAGTGAAATTGTTTGTTATGGATGGGTTGTTCATTCATTGATTTCACAGGCATTCCTGCTGCAGACAGAGCAGAGGTGGCTTAGCCAGGGCATCCGGTTGTTCAAGCAGGGCAGCTTACCTCCATGTTCTGATAGTCTTACAGTGCGTGGGAACAGGCACTCACATGCTAGTGAGAGCAAAGGAATGTTTTTTCAGGGATTAACCCCCAGCGAGGCACTCTGGGGCTCCTGACACGGGCAGTGAAAAGGCTCTGTTCTGCCTGCTGTGTGCGGGCTGGCAGGGCATGCTCGCACTGGGAACTCTGGCAGGTTTCCCTGCCCCCTCACGCGGTCTCCTGCTGAGTGTACTGGGTAAACAGGCTTCTCCCTTTCCTCTCTGGAAGGGACTGTTTCAGCCTGCTTCGCTTCGGCTGTCACTGTTTCACTTAAGCGCACAGAGGATGTTACTTTTCCTGTGGTGCCTGTTGTGCTAATGGGATACATTTAAAGCCAACTCCACTGTAATTTCCTATTCCTTCGGGAGAGAGGGGAAAGTACTTTCTCCTCGGAGCTACCTCCCTGCTGCTCACTTTGTGTCTCTCTGGCAGTCTGCAGCACGCTCATTTCTCTCCCAGATACTGAGAAATGCTGGGAGGTGAGGGAGCCCCGGGTAACCCTTGGGGATGCGCTGCTGCTCTGCACCACCCAACACAGGCTAAGCCTCATCTCCTCTCCCTGCAGTGGCCTCAGTCAAGGCCTCTCCCTGGTGCCCATTGTTTGTTCCATGACACTGGACCGTGCAGCCTACAACAGGCTGCACCTTCAGCAGGAAATCACCCAGTACAGAAGCCTGTGGTATAATTCTTTAATGAGAGTGTGTTGCCCAGCATGTTATACCAGGGTGCTGTCATTTGGCTTGGGTTTTGTAGGTTCTGGCCCCGGTGCGGGCATTTACTGTATGAAATCATTTGTGAGGTTCCCGCACCAGCAAGGGACCCCTTCCCCACATGATGTTGTTACAGTGCCAGTGGCTGAGATGGAGAGGAGTGCTCAGGGCATAAAGGAAAAGAAGCTGCCGGCAGGGCTTTTCCCCAAGGGTCCCATATTCCATGTGATTCAGTTCCCCCTCAGTCTGTGTCAGCCTTCAGGGTTTACAGAGAAACTTGGCTGCTTACTGGGACACCCAGGGCTGGCTGAGATGGATGGGCAGCCAGGGGAGGGAGTGTTGTTTTTCTGTCTGAACAGTTGATGTTTTTCTGTTGTGTGGGTTGGGATATGTTGCTGGATTTGATTTTGCTTTGCTGTATTGTTGTTTGTTCGGTAGCTTGGGGGGTTGTATATAACATTGAAATTGTTGGGGCCTGCAAGGGGTGCTTTTTTTTGTTTGTTTTTGTTTTGTTGCATTTAAAAAGAAATAAAAATAGATGAGACTTTTTTTCTTAATCTAAGGTCACACCTAAATCAAATGCTTTAAACCTCACTTTTCTCCTATTCCCCCACTTCCCACTCCTCTCCCTCTCCTACATACATATAAAGTTCATCTGTTTGGGAATGCAACTGAAAATTTCCTACTGTCTGGTAAGCATGAATTAAACCTGTTTTCCTGTCTCTTTTAAAAAAACCCCAACCTACAAGGTGAAGCATATCCATGCGTCTTGAGGCTGTTCTGTAGCTGGCACTCCTCTCCAACTACAGTGTAGGTTATTTTTGAATTACCCTAACCAGACTATTTTCCTGCTCAGAGGTCAAGGTCAGCGCAATGATCCCCATGTCCTTCTGTTGGCAGTTCCCCGCTGGGAGTGATATTAGCCCACACTCCTCTCCTGCTCCTACTCCCTGCAGCCTGTTATTAAACAAGGACAAGTGGGTAGCTTGTCTGTGTCTGTGTGTGAGAGCGCGACTCTGTCACCTGATGCATACAGATGGCTTATTAACCAATTAATTCATAGGACTAAATTGGTTAAATCAAACTAAATGACACCCAATTGCTGTACAAGGGTAGAAATGGATTGGAATAAGTGTTTCTTAAATGCCAGCCTCGTTGAGCAAAGGAATGAGTAGTAGAGGGAGGAGGGGAGCTTATGGAGGAGTGAGGATGACAGCAGACACTGGCAGGCAGCATGAGCAGTGCCATCCAGGCCATCACGTCCTAGGGAGGGAAGTGGCTCATGAACTCATGGCAGTTTGTGCTGCCAAGAAATCAGATCACTTTTTGCTAATGATACTTTAGGGCTGGGAATGCCTCTGGAAAGGGAGTACTAGCCACAGCCTCAGTCTATGTTCTGGGCAAAAGGAGGGATCTCCTTGAGTCCCAGACTTTGATTGAAGCACAAATCATTAACTGAGCTATTATTATTTGATTACAGCATGAACTGTTATTGTTAATTTGCCTCAGGAGTGAAGGTAGGATTTTTCAGGATTGCAGTCTACCTCCTCCTCTGCCTGAAGTTCCCACGAGCAGTTATGTTCTGTATCCTGGAAGCTGTGGGGTTTTGTCCTTTTTGTAACCAGGCCCTCTGGCCCTGGCCAGAACAGCTATACATGGCTGTAATGCTGCTGCCTGCCTCATTGCAGCAGTGTCACTAGTTGCTTGAAGGTGCTTTTCCCTGTGTTTTCTCTTGGTGGCATTATTTATTTGAGGGTGGGGATGGATTGACCTTGGCTGGCTGCTGCATGGCCACCAAGCCACTCTATTGCTTGTCCTCAGCAGGACAGAAGATGACTCACCAATTACTGTCACAGGCAAAACAGACTGGACTTGGGAAAATTAATTTAATTTATTGTGAATTAGTAACAGAGTAGAATAGTGAGAAATTGGAACAAAACTAAAGGCATCTTCCCCCAGCCCTCCCTTCTTCCCAGGCTTGACTTCATTCCCAACTCTTTCCCCTCCATCCTGAGCAGCATGGGGGAAGAGGGAATGTGGGTTTGCAGTCAGTCCATAACACTTTGTCTCTGCTGCTCCTTCCTACTCATGTTCTTTCCCTGTTGCAGTGTGGGGTCCCTCCCATGGGAGACAGTCCTTCAGGAGCTGCCTCAGTGTGAGTTCTTCCCACAGGGTATAGTCCTTCAGGAATAGACTGCTTCAGCATGCATTCCCCTTGGGCTGCAGCTTCTGTCAGAAAGCTTGCTCCTGTGTGGGCTCCTGCCAAGAGCCTGCTCCAGCTGGGGTTTTTCAGGGACTGCTGCTTCCTTCAAGGCATATCCACTGGCTGCATTGTGGGGTCCTCCTGAGGCTGTAGGGGAAACTGTTCCACTGCTCAGAGCACCTTCTCCCCTCCCTCTTCCCTCACCTTTGTGTCTCCAGGGGTCTTTATCTCGCATTTTTCTCCTCCCTTGCAGCTGCTGCACAGTGGTTTTTTTTGCTCTTAATTATATTACCTCAGAGGCACTACCAGCATCACTGGTGGACTCAGCTTTGGACAGTGGCAGCTCCATCTTGGAACGACCTAACCAGGCTCTGTCCAACATGGGAACAACTCCTCTTGCCTTCTCACAGAAGCCACATCTGCAGCATCCCTTCCCCCTCACCTTGCTACATAAACCCAACAGAGTGTGTTGCAAGCAACTTTGTTCTTCTGCATAGGACAGCAGCCCTTTTAGTTTTTTTCTATACTGAATGCTGACCTTTTGCTCTGTGTTGTGATGCAGAAGATGGACTTGATAAGATTAACTGGATGACTGGGAGTGGGATGTATTTCCCCTGATCCCAGTTCAATTTAACAGCTACTGTGATATGTAAGAGTCATAATTTGGAGTTGTGGAGGGAGTACAAAAGAAAGCATACAAAGGCAAGAGTTGTGCATCAGAAACTACTCCGATCTGATAGCGTTTTATGTTGCACTTTGAATATTTTGCCTGCCTCAAGGCTATATCTCATACCACCATTTCAAAGCTTAGCTCACTTACTCTGTTCTACCAGAGCTGATAATCTGAGGGAGTTTTCCTGGCTGTTTCCCCTGACAGAAGCTTCATGTGCTTCGTCTTGCTAGTCATGAACAAGGGAACCTGTAGCTCCCCTTAAGGTGTAGCAGGGAGATGGTCCATGTGGGAATAGGGGAGATGCCAAGGTGTAAGTCCTTCCATGAGGCAGAGTCATCGAGCAACAGTTTATGGCAGTTTCCTGCTAGTGGCGTCTTTGTTCAGCATGAGCCAGGCTGGAATCTTCTATTGATTATCCACCTTGTGGTCCCTTGGACAATGCTGTCCATCCCAGGCAGATCTGGAAAACTGTGCCCATGTGCCTGAGGGCAGGAAGAGCAGGGGCCACTGACCATGGAGATGCGGGGACATTGCTTGCTTCTGGAACTGGGACAGTTGCTTCTTCATGGTGGTTGTGTAGGCACCTGAGGTTTGCGGGTCCCTCGTGCTGTTTGGGGGTCAGTTGGACTTGCTGTGTGCTGGGTAGGTGCAGTCTTTGGTAGAGGACACTCTGTTGCCTAAAATGGCATCTCTGACAGTGCTTGTAGCAGAAGAAAGGGATGAATCCTTTAATGTGGGGCAAGAATGGAAGGTGTGTTTTAGTTTCAACTGAGAAAAGAATGATAGCACGCTTTATCAAACCCTGCAAAATCAGCGCGCCGGCAGCACACTTCAATACACAGTGAGAAACAAAACCTTACAGCTCAGAACATGTGCACATATGGACATGCACCCAGAGCACATGCACACATGTGCATGCACCCAGAACACATGCACACAGAGCACATGCCAAAAGCACGTGCACAGCTCTGGCACAGCCACTTGTGCACCTTTAACAGATTACACACAGACGCGGCCTGAAACATATGCGTACATGGAGTACAGCCCATTAAAAATGAAACCTGCACATATGCAAAACTGCCAAGAACACATTCACCAACACCCTATTACTAGCTGTGGATAACCAACAAACACACACATGCCTGACTATTATGTCAGTGTTAAAATTGCTCTTCTTCAGTTGCTGCAGCAAGATAAAGTCTCCAAACCCGTCATGCTGCGGAATCTTTTTCAAGGCTGCAGTATATGGAGGGTGTATAAAATATTGAATCATTTAGGGGATTTTCATATTTTCCCTTTTTTTT
>VWZG01009385.1:216-27670 GCA_013396735.1 Grallaria varia | reverse complement strand
TTTTTTTTTTTTTGAAAGAAGAATAAGATTTATACTTTGGCCAGTAGCAGAGCAAACGTTTTGTGTACTGAAGCCAGGACCACTGCTCTAGAGCATTTGATGTGTATATTTTGTGACTCCTCTTTGTCCCTTTAGAATCACACTCCAGTGTAAGTTCTTATTTTTAGACCAGGGTGTACTGGAAGAGCTGTAAAACACATGTTGCCGCCTTTTCATTAACATTTGCCCTAACAACATCCCTGACTTTCCCTTTGCCCTAATAGCCCTTGCTGTCCCTGCAAAAACAGACTGAGGAAGGGGATGCTTTCACTACTTCCTGAAGTGTAGTAGTAAGTTGTTCGTGGTTCCTGCCCAGTAAGAAAAGGTCTGAGACCAAATTTAGCCATGCACTCAAAGACAAGCTGGACCTCTGAGGTCGTATGTGGGACTTTGCTTTTCCTCCCTTCAATGTTCTACCCCATGTACCTGTTCCCTGGAGGCTCTAATCATGCACAGTGATTAATTGGCTAAGTACACTGCTTCACAACCTGTGTGCTGTGTTGGTCTGTTTTAATTTGAAGTAACTTTATGGGGTTTTAAAATGTCCACTTTAGGCGAGTAGGATGGCATGTGGTCAGGGCAGGTTGTTGCCTCAAGGTCTGCACTGTACCATGGTCAGGCTGTGGAGAGGTTGCATCCCTTTCCCATGCCTCAGTTTCCTCATCCCTTCTGGAGCAAAACCAGTGCTGATTCATCTCAGAAGGAGATAGAAAGGTTCATTTATTAGTATTAGAAAGTGCTTTGAGGTGTCTGGTAGACAGATAAGCCACTGCTCTCCTCTGAGCTCTTTTCCCCCCTCCACCCCATTTATAATGAACTGGACTGTCTTGAAGACCGAAGTAGACACACACTGATCTCAGCACAATTTTTTTTTAATTTTGGTTTGTTTCTTTTTTTTTTTTTAACCTTTTATTAACACAGCTCTGACAGTTCAGAGTGCTTGCATGGGCACAGTACATATTCTTTTATTGTTTCTGTGGTCCAGAACAGAACTGCTTTAGACACAAAGCAGCAGGCCAGGGTAATAAGAGAAGACAAAAATTTAATTAAGAAGAAAGAAGAAAAAGAAGAATGCCCTTTTATTGCAAAAATGGAAAGGCTGAGGGATCTTGTTGATGTTTTTCAGTGTAGTTAGGTAGGTCTGTTATTGCCAGTCTGAGAGAAAGCCAAAAAGATTTTTAAGTTCATATAAACAACAGAAGGTTTTTAATGATTCTATGAGTTGTATGATAATCCTGTGGTCTTTGGTCTGCACCATGTCTATTACATTCAGAGTTGTAGCTTGGACACCTGTGCAGCCACTTTCCTCAGCCATTCTCCATTTGCAGTTGGCAATACTCACATGATGAAATGAGTATCAAGTGTGGAAATGGCTTTGCCATTAGGTTGGGTAGTGAAGATCCACTTAGAACTCCTTGCCTTCAGGTTGAGAGGCATCAGGAGGGATCAACAAGGATCCAGGTAAGTGTGAGGGAATGTAGTTTGTGAAATTCTGTGGATGTCTTGATAATCTCCTTTCTTCACCCCTCCCAAGGAGGAGAAAATCTTTTGAGGAAGCCATGTTAGGATTCAGTTCTAGAGGGAAGTACAGATCCGTCATCCTCCCTACCCCTCCCTGGGGAGCTGAGAAGGAGAAGGGAGGAGTTGGAAAACTGGAGGATTATGAGAGATAATCAAAGGTGGGTCCTCAGACCAGTCACCTCCTGTTAATATCTTCTGAATGCTGAGCACTCCTGCAAGTAAATCCCTTGAGACAACAAGCAGTGTTGAAAGGGCCTTCATGAGATCAGATCTCTTGGGCCAGGAATATCCTTTAATTCATTAATGTTATGGTGTAAAAAGAGGAAAAATACCCCTCTTATGGCTTTTCTGCCCTGGTCTTCGAAAGATATAGCAGGACCCAGATATATAACCATGTCCAGACAATGAGAGGTACATTCAGAACAAATGTATGTCTATATGTTCATTCCCTTAGTTTGAGTATTTGTTTAGTTGGGGGTTTTGTCACTTTTCTATGACCTTTAGCAAACGATGTGTTTTGGCAGTAAACACGAAAGTTCGCTGTAAAATGGCAGGGGGGTGAGGGGTGGGGGTGGTGGAGGGAGACATCTTTTTATGCTAATCAACCTATTTTGGTTTGAAAATGTCAGCAGGATTTCACATCTGTGGGGAGAATTTTTAAAGTAAAAAAAATTTAAGTATGAATTGTTTTTTTTTATCAAGTCAAAGATAAAGAAGTGGTGACTTTCCATTTTATTGGGAATTGTTTATTAGTGCAGTCTTACTTTGTGATAGCTTTGGAGCACATCATATTTTCTCAAAGCACTGGATGACTCAAGGGACAGATACAAAATTTCAGTTGCAAAGAAGAGGAGAAAGACTGCCATGCATCTGAGATGCAGGAGGCCTAGATGCTGCTCTCTGCAGTGCCATGAGCTTCTTCTGTGACCTTGTGGAAAGTGCTTGAATAATTTTGCCCATTTGTGAGCTGGAGAGGGTACAACTAATGTATTACTCATGTTGTGAGGATAAACTGAACCAAATCTTTGAAATTCTGCAGTGAAGTGGTCATTTGGGCTGTAGGCAGGCTGAGCAGGGGTTTTGAGAAACTGCTGTGGCAGATTCAGTCCATCTTCTGGAAGCTCAATGATCTTTATTTACATGTCAGTCTTCTGAACAGCAAGTCAAAGAGGTTTGTAGCCCCTAGCTGAGGCTGGGAACACCATTATGTGCATTGCAATCCTGGGAAAATAAGTCACGGAAGGACTGCATGGGGTGGCAAGGTCTGGGGAGAGATGCTACGATGAAACACGAGAAAGGAATGGCTCCTTCCTTGCCTTCAGATGGCATGCTGGCAATAACCGTTCTGAGCTCATCTCAGCAGCGTACCAGGGGATCAGTGCCTGTGCCACAAACCCGGCTGTGCATCACAATAGTGACACTCCTGTTAGAGCCTGGAGCATAAAGTACCTCTTCTGCAGCAGTGGAGGTAACTGCAGTTATGGGAGAGGGCCCTGGTGCACTGGCCATGCATAAGTCGCAGAGCTTCCCAGTGTGGATTTTTAACTGGAGCTCACTGGTGGCATCGTTTCCACTAGATAGATTTTAAACACTTATTGTCTTGGGTGACATCCCACAGTGTTTAATGGAGAATGAAAGAAGCGGGGTGTTTTGTATTCTGCTTTTTTTGGGAACAAATGTGTCCCTATAGGAGTACTGAGTAGCAGCAGGGATGGACACCAAGCTACTGGTCCCAGTAAGCCATCAGTCCTGATTCTCAGCTGTTGACCATGCGGGACAGAGGAGGGTAAGTAACAACATCCCATCCATTGCTGCAGCACAAAGACTTCATGGGGAAGGAGCGGGGAGTCACAGCTCCCCTTCGCCTGAGCAGGACCAGCAGGAGGGATGTAGTATCCAGCCACACTATGAATACAGAATTAGAAACTGTGTGGGGACTATTTCCAATGCAGTTGAGGGTTTTTTTGCTGTCTGTACTTCTTCCTAAGGCCACAATACAGCTCCTTCACAGTCCTTCATCCCAACCTGCCCCTCTCCTGCTTCCCAGCAGAGCAAACACTGAAGCACAGTGAGGCAGCTGGCAAGTGCTCAGCCTTTCCTCCTTCCCTCCTCCTCTCTCTGCCAGTTTTGTTCTCCCTTGCACATTGTGGAAGAGTTCTTTGGGGTCTTTCTTTAACTTAACGTGCATACCCGGCTCAGCACAGTGAGGGCTCGGCCCCCTGTTAGGATCTGACTGGATAATGATGGTTTCTGCCTACATTTCTGCTGTGTCTGTGGGCTGTGGTAGCATTTTGTCAGCTGCATACAGAGGCACCACTGCCCGTAGCAAGTGTTGTCACCTGGAGTCCACACCTGGAGCTGCTGCTGCTGTGTGGATGTGCCATGGATTTTTTGTTTGTTTGTACCAATAATGGAAACATCTTAGTACCTGCCAATTATAAAAAAAAAAAAAAAAAAGAAAGAAAAAAAAGAGGCAGCAGTGATCTCCTCTCTCTTTTTCTCTATCTTTTCTCCTCTCCACTGGGACAGAACTAAATAAAATGCTTGATAAAATTTAGGCTTTATGTGTATGAGAGAGATACTTATTGTGGTGAGCTGGGTTGAAGAAATGAGATTTGCATAGATATGGATGGATAAAAAGAAGAGAAGATTGGGAGAAGCATGCCTGAATACTGAATACCTGAAAATATATGAAGCTGAATGTATGCTTGAGAAAACTGTCTGGACTTCAGCAAAATTGTATCCAGTTGCATTGACTCTGTCCTTAGCCCCTTGTTTTGCTTTTAAATCATATTACTTATTTTATCTAACTCCCCAGGTGTATCATTTGAGGATGTTCTTTCTTATTGGGGTGTGAGAGGAGAGAATTAGTGTTCACTGTCCTATAGGTAGGTCACTACTGCAGAAATCCTGTGGTGCTTAGCAGGGTGATTTTAGAGCAGTACTCTGCTAGAGACTTCGGACAAGAAAAACACCCATTGCTCATGATAATTAGAATCTGAGGAAGCCCTGAGAAGAAGCTTGTCATGGTGAAATTTCCTCAGCTGCAGGCAAATGGTAGGAAATTCCTCAGGTCCTCAGTTTTGTGATCATCGTCAGCTCTGGAGGAACTGAACCACGGGCCAGAACCAGACACAAGCTGGACCATGTAGCTTCCTCTTCACAGCAGTACCTACATTTTTGAATCATACTGTCATGGCAGAATTTGCTAGAAGCTGAGAAGATCTTAAGAAGTCTTTTTCTTCAGGACATTTTACTTCTTCCATGTTGCAGCTGATACTGCCAAGGCTGGGAGGCCTGACATGGAGGTTTGGTTTGGATCTGATACTCATTTGATTCAGAAGCCCAGCTGTCATGCTGGTTCGGAGCAGATACATCAGGGAAGAGGAGGAAGGTGACACACTTGGGTAATCTGGTCCCGTGCTAAGTCTCAACCCTAGCAATGAGAGGGAGGAGCTACTTTACTTTTTGAAGCTTTAATGTGTCTTCAAAAATATGCTGTCAGTCATTGTCATAATTCTGGATGTTGTGATGTGTCTCATTCCTGCCCCTTCTGGAATACTGTGAGAGTTTTCCTTTCAATTATTTCCTTTAGCTGCCAGTCCCAAAGTCTAATAATGTACCATGTGGAGAGGGGAAAAATGCAGAAAAAAAAAGGTATTCCAGCACCTTTGAATTCAGCTTTTCATTTAGCTGAATGCCTTTATAGTCCTTATTGCCTAAGCTTGGAAAAAAGTCTAAGCCGATGAAGAAAGATAGCTACTTACTTTATATGTGCATAGGTGCTCTGGAAAGCATATCTGTGATCTCTCTGGGATAACCTAAAACCTAAGAATTGAACACATGAGGAAATTTCTTCCACCTGGCTGTTGGTGCTTTGTGGCCACATCTTTGGTTCCCATATCGAAGCAGAAAGAAAGTTTCTTCCAGCTCAGCCCATACCTAGGCTGCCCCATTTGTAGTCTTTCCACATGATAAATGGGCTAATTAATTTACAGGGCAAAATGAGAAAAGGTTAAAAAAAAAGGGGGAACGGGGGAAAGGATTTGAAATGTCATTTACCAGCTTGCAGCTGGACACTGCTGCCTGTCCTGTCTCTCTCTCACCCTCTATTTTTATTTCTTAGCCTTTTGTTTTTTGATTTGGTTATAAAAGCCGCAGTGTAATTGAAACTGGCATCAAAATCAAACAGCATGACCTTGTCAGGTTTCTTCCAGTCCCACCACGCCATCCTTGCTGGCTGAGGGAAATAAAAGAGGGTGGAGTGGGAAGCGAGGGAGGGCAGCAGCACGGGGAGTCCCCTGACAACTTGGCTGCTTGCATGCCTGTCTTTGAAGGGCTTCTCCTCTATACATCTCTTATTTATTTAATTTTTGTCCAAGGCAGCCAAAGTGCCTTGGGGACCTGGGGGGTGACAGCAGAGCACACCAGCAGCTTTTTCTTAGGAGCTGACATGTAAAACTGCTGTGGGAACTTAGCAACACAGTCTGCCAGCTAGTGAGAGTTGTGTCAGCTTGAAGGAGCTGGGAAAACATGGGCCTCAGTGCTTTGACTTTCTTGGCCTGTCTAGAGCTAGAAGGAGCAGTCTCTTATTCCCAGACTCCAGATGTGTGGCTCTGGCCACGCTCCCTCATTCTGCCCTGTAGCAGCACCTCTTCCAGACGACTGAGTCAAGAAGACTCATGTCATCTGTGAGCCAGGCATTTGCTGGAGTTCAAATCTCCTCAAGGAGGAAGTTTTGTGCACTAATTATTTATAGCTCATCTGCTCAAAAGATGGTCTTGTGCTTAGGATGTTGCAGTGCACCCCTGGCTGGGTCCTCAGTGAGCATTTGAGGAGGAGCCTGTGTGCATGTCTTTCCTTGCTCTATCCTCTTTCTTTGGCAAGAATTCTGACAGGCAGCGAGGTGCAGTACTCTTCCAGGGAATCTCCAAATTCTGGAGGCGAAGCAGTGTAGTGTGGCTGGGTACAATGGGAAGCATCCCCTGAGTTCTGGTGTGGAGATGCTGCTGCCTGGATGCAGTGCCCCTAGAGTAGGGATAAACAGAGCCCTGGCATAGCCCAGGCTTGGAATTGCAAGGATCTCATTGTGAGAAGCAGTTAAAATGTGAGCTCAAGGCACATAAAACAGCAAGGAATAAATCTCCACTAAATCGGTCCCATCTTTGGTGCCCTCTCACGCAGACAGGTCTCTGGTGATAGCTTTTACAAACTGGAGCAGTGAATGAGGATGGAGGAATCATGCAAGAGCTCAGGGAAGAAGACAGCAAGCTTGTTTACAGGCCATTGAGAAACTGGGTTTGGAGGAAATAGTTTTGAATAGGATTGGTACAAGCTATATAATATCTCTATCTCCTTCCTCCATTCTGTTTGTACACTGCATGCCCATTAGATCACTCTGAGTTTACACAGAAACAGCTGAGGTAGGAAAAAAAATATTTTTATAAGCCTGTATTTCTATGTTCTAATATAAATGAAATATAGAAAATGTGAGAGAATGGAGCCCCCATAGGAGCGTAGGTGGAGAAGCTTGAGTCAGCAGAAGCAGAGTGGAAGGGTGGCAGAGGTTTATGCAGGCCCTGATACCACCTCGTTGAAGACAGTGATTTGTGAGCTCGAGGAAGTGAATAATACAATTTACTTCCTTTGCTTCTTTGCAGACTTTAGCCAAATTCCAACATGAGATTTGAGATACTTTTGGTACATGATGGGATAGGATTGTCTTTTGGGAATAATTCAGACATGATGTCATGTTCATGCACAGTAGCAGTGAAGTTTCCATGAACTTTTGATGGATCAGAATCAGGCCTTTCAGTGAATAAAAACTTCTTTAAACTATTAAGTACATCTCTCTGCTAAAGCTGCTTTATTGTGTCTTGTATTTTATGCAGTTATCATATTTTCTTCAATTTGCCATTTCTTTATTTTGTATTCCTAAACAACCCTCACTTTCAGATCATCAGGTGCTAGTGTCTTACTGCAGGTTTGAGCTGTGCACCAAGGACTCTCCTGTATAAACATTTGCAGAATTAAGTTTTATTCTCCTAATGGAGCTCTTTCTGGAGCCAAAGAACACCCTTCTACCATTAGTATGAATGTAATTAGTGAGATTTCACCCTGTGCAAAATGCTAACCACTTTTGCCCTGCATGAAACATTTACTGGTAAATAATGCAAACTGTATTTTTATGAACATTAGAAAGTTTTGTAAGTGAATACGCTTTGTTTGCACTTAATTCCACTTTAACATCCCCCCTCTGCACATATTTGACCAATTTAATTTTATGGTCAGAAAAAAAGAAGAAAAGAAAAAAGAGTTCAGTGTTGTGGAAATATTTTTAGAAACTGAATTGTAGAAATTCCACTGAGAATATTCAGTGTAGAGGGATTTGTTCATTTGTCCAACCTTAGCAATTGTCACAGAGAATCAGTCTTGATGTCCCCTGAGCCCTGATTTGACCTATCAGAGTAAGCAGCATCAGATTTTCAAATGAAAGATAGAGGAACTACTGCAGTTGGTGGATAATACCCCATATTTATCAGTGATTATAAATACTCAGTAGTGACTATTTTGTTCCCTAAAGCATACGGTAATATAGTCCATGTCATCAGCATTGGTATTTTTATTTCGATGTTTTGGTTCTCCCTGTAAATATGCAATTCTTTGCTTCATTTTGCTAAAGTCTCAGCTTTAACATAATTTACCAGTGAGTTCTCTTGCCTAAGTTCAGTGTTTTATTAAAAAAGTATTTCTCTAGTAAATTTGTAATCACCACCTTTCAGCTTCATTAACTGCTCATTTTTCTTGCATTATAAAGAAAGCAAAAACTAGCTGTTCACCTCCATTCTCTGTATTATTCACTACTTTATAAACTGTTATCACACCTCTTCTTGTTTATCTTCTCTTTGATATAAACTGCCCCCCTCTTCTTATTGCTCTTTCATGTATCCATTTTTTCCACTCCTGTTATCATTCTTGCCACCTTTCTAAAGATGAGGCTGAAACAATGCATGGTTACTTATCTGGCCACTAGTCAAGCCATCTGGAATTTCAGACTTCACCTTAGAGGGGGGAAAAATTGGGGGGAGAAATCCATCAAATAAATTGGAAAAACAAATACATTTATTGAACGCACCATCTGGTAGTGTGCATTCCACCAGCAAAAAAAAAAAACAAAAAACCAACAAAACACAAACAAAAAAAAACAAAACAAAACAAAACAAAACAAAAAAACCTCACCAAGCTAAATTCAACAAATCAATTATTCATTGTGAATTATTCACTAGCTCCTATTCCAAACACTGCCAAGATGTGTTTGTTTATTTTTATTTGGAGTTTTAAAAAATCCATGGCAACATTGCTGTTTGCCTGCGTTCAAGCACAAAGAGCAGACCTGCATTTCTGTTCCAGATGCCTTTATTTAATCAAAGAAAAAGCAACAGAACAAGAAAGAACGAAAGCAAAGTTCTCAGAAGAGAAAATAACATGTGTCTGTAAAGTACTTTTTCACTAAAACGGTGTTCCAGGTGACCAGGCAATTCCAGAAATACAAATGTGAAAAATGCAGAAAGAGGGACTGTATCTGTGACATCTGTATTGCGGCAGTACCTGACACAAAGAGGGTTTGCACCATAGCTGAAGAAAACAGACGGATTGATTTTTACAGAAAAGGAACTTAATAAACTGGTGTGATTACAGGTCAGGGTTCAGTTGCACTATCAAACTGGGGAGGAGAGGATGGGAGAAGAGAGAGTTTGAGCAGGCCATATGGGAATAGGAGGGTTAGAGCATCCTCTTCTGATGGAGAGCTGCCATGTACTTGGGCACAAGCTCCTGCCTGTTCTGGTCTCTCTTTGTGGCTCTACCCTGTGCCATAGGACTGCAGTGGGGATTTGACCGTAGTCCAAGGAAATGGTAATCTACAATCTTCCCTCTGGTTTGCAAGCTTTTGCAGAGCAACACCTTCAGGGGAACTGGGACAGCTGGACAGCTCTGGGTGGTGTGGTTAGATCTGAGCAGTTAGCAGGAGGGGTGAGGTTAGAGCTGGCCATCCATGGCCCACAGATCCGCTGCTCTATTGGAAAGCACAGCAGTGAAGGAGCTGTTCTCTTGTTCCCTCCTCCTACAAGTTTGTTGTTTTTTTTTCTTCCCCTGACTTAGTTACAGCTAACAACTAATTAAGCCCCTAATTGAATATTGGCTAAAGGGCAGTCAGATAGTGGTTTGTTTTAGGAAACCAAAGGAATAAAAGTGTGCTATGACTTACACTTTATGTCGATTGCAGTTCCCTCCAATATAAGGTGCTAGGTACCTGGCCATAAAAGCATTTTAGGCAATCAGAGCATTTTTCTATATGTTTGCATAAAAGCATTTTAGGCAATCAGAGTATTTTTCTATATGTTTGCAAAGTGCCATGCACACAGCTTGGCTCCTTTGGCTACTGCTGCTTTTGGAGACCAACATCAGCACTGTGGTGTGCAAATATCTCTTTGCAGGTGCGGATCTTGGAATCCCAGTGCAAGATTTGTTATGTTGCCTTATATGAGATGTTCTGTTCTGACCTTATGTGAGTGTTGCACCAGAAAATCCTGTTGCCTTCACCCAGTAGTGAAATAATGTTAATCACTGATATATTTCCAGAAATAGGGCAGGCAGAAACTCTCATTTGGGCACATGCTTTACTCTATAAATTTTTGTTCCTATTTCTTCCATGTATAAATAAAATAATAATAAAAAAATAAAAGGCCTGGACCCAACTGGCTTTCATATGCGATTTTTATACCCCTTCATCAGTGCCTGGCTGGTCATCAATTTTATGCCTGCAATTAAATCACTAGCACAAAATGTTCCACCATTAAGCCGTGGACAAAAACGCTGCTGTCTCAAATTGCACCTGGATAAGGAGTAAGGATTCTTACTGATAAAGCAATATTTCTGTTTTGAATGCGTGCTACCTTTTTAGAACTGTGGCCCAGATTTGAGGGACTAAGGTTAGAATAGTCAAAGCAGTAACATTTCCCATTTGCTGATGTTCTCAGCTATCAGGTTGCTGTACTGAACAGTTTACTCTCCTGGAGATCTCTACTGCTACTTGTGGCACTGATGCAAATATATATTCAAGAAAAAAAAAAAAAAAAAAGGAGAGAGAAGGAGAGAGAGAGATTGAAATTGAAAACACACAAGATTAAAAACAAGAAAAAAACCCCAAAACACAACAAAACAAAAAGCCCAGCAAATGAAAGGGTTTTTTTCCTCGTTAGGAAAAGGTTTTCTTTAAGCATCTGATTTGCCTGGGTTCAGTCCAAATGTTGCTGCTCCTTCACTCTGGCTGTTTCTTTGTTCCATGTCCCTGCCCTGGTTTGCCTGTCCCCATTGCTCTGCCACAGTGCCTGGGCAAGGCTGTGGAACTGTGCTGAGTGTGTTGGCAGGGCTGGGGGGGACTTGGAGAATAGAGCCCAGTGAACAGGTGCTGCTCCAGCAGCATCTCTAAGTGTGGGAGGCAGGATAAATGCTCACCTGTACTTTAAAGGGGCTGGTGCCCAGAGAGAACTGCTGAGAGCATAGTCCAGATCAGGGGGCTGTGTCATACTAGGGATGGTGGCAGGAGCTGGAGATGCTGGTGCAGAGAAGGTTAGTTAAGCAGAAAGCGAGGCTGAGGAGTAGCTGAAATACCTGAAAATCCTTCTGCACTTCATAACTGGCAGATCAGAATCAGGTTGTAGAAACCAGGGGACACATGATTTTGACACCCAAAATCATCTTTAGAAGAAGATGCATTTGCAAGGGAGGATTTCTGTTTCTTTGGGATTTTTTGGGGGAGAGAGGCTTACACTGAATGCCAGTAATATACAAGGCTGCCAATATTTTTCAGCAACATTGTTCTCTAAAATACAAGGGAGTTTTGTTGGTCTTTACAAATGATTTATTCTGACAGTTATTGTATGTTCAACAATAAATTAAGTTAAAATAGACTAATAGCACGTATTCACTGATGCTCTGAACAGCTTGGTAATAGATAGGAGCTTCTTCTCCAGCTTCACTCTCCTTACTTCTGTATGTAAGCCAGACGAAGGTGGGATCCTCCAACAGAAAGGATAGGCAGGCTGGGAGAGAGCAGTCTGAAGCAAATGCCTCTCTAATTATTGACATGTAATGGCAGAGGACTGAGAAGGTCACTGGAGACTTTGGTGTTAATGTCAACACAAAGTTTTCACCCAGCAAATAACATGTACGGTGAGAACTTGCACTTTTAGCACTTTGAATCTTTCCAGAAATCTCGAAACACAGGGCTGTTGACTGTTTCCCAAAAGTCAGTGCAGCATCTGTCTCATGGGTCTAGCAGCTCTCACTGTATGTCCAAGGAACTCCTTCCTCACCAAGATGCAATGCCTCAGGCAAAGCCGGCCCTGTTACCCAGTACAATGCTGCACTGAGGCACTGCTACACTCAGATCTTCATGCTTTGAGCTCAGCTCAGAGAGTGGAAGTGATATCACACCCTTGCGCCCCAAGATAGAGTCAGCTAAACTAGTGCCATTCTAACCAACCTCATCTCCTCTGTTGGGATAACTGGCCTTACCATTGGGACACAAACAGAAGATATCTGATATACTGCCACTTTATTAAGGCTTTTGACACTGTCATGGCATCCCCATAAGCAAAATAGAGAAGGTCAGTTGAAATACTAAAGGGAAGTTGCAACATTTGCTGTGCTCAGAGTGGAGCTACAGATGGTGGTTCTCTGTCAAACTGGAAGATGTGTGGAGTGGCAGGGGTCAGTCCTGTGTCAGTTACTGCTCAATATTTTCTTTCATGAGTTGGGTGATAGGAATAGCAAAGGAGCTTGTATTTTTAATGTTTTGCGATTGCAGGCTTGCTTGTGGAAAAGGCTAGAACAAGATGCATAAATTGCCTGAAAATGTTGTGTCTGAAATTCAGGGAGAGCACATGCAAGGAGCTGCAATTTGTCAGGGATAATGACGTTTGTGTATATGGGAATGGTAGGTTGGGGAGACATCCTGTGGAAGAACATGCTGGGCTTAATGTGAAGTCAGAAACTGCTAAGCTGGAGCAGGGGTACATTTATTTTGTTATTCTAATCATTTCCTTTTCTCCTGCAGTAGCCATGAGTCTTTGCTGTAGCCAGACAATCATGGGTACAGAGAGATGACAGTGAGTTATGGAAGGGCTATGGTCATTCTGGAGTGTATCAGAGACTCCATCTCTTTTCCTTGCTCCCTGTCTAGCTTTGTGCCAACTCAAAAGGTCAAGAACCCTGGTGCCACTAGCATTCCTGTGGTAGCAGGGAAAGAGAGAGCTAAACAGGTGGAAGAATGAGTTAGAAGCCAACAAATGAAACAAATATGTTGTAAAAACACCCTGCTGAAGCACAGTGAAAATGGAAGGGCTGCTTCTCTCCATTGGCAATGGATAAGAGCTCTGTGTCCCCCTGTCCAAGTCCTGCTGAGGCAGCACTGATGGAAGCCTAATTGTGAGCACTCCAGGTATGGAAAGTAATCTGCCTGTCACCACCTTCTCTCCTCCCCTTGCCCACTACGACCTCTCCCCCACTTGCATCTTACTATTTTTTTTGTAAACAAGGTGATCTCTGTTTTCTTAAAAGGCTTCATGCTGACAGATAGGCCTGGAAGGATAATGCACAGTGATTCACTGGCTCCGCAGTTTGGCTTCGTCTGTTACAAATGCCTTCCGAGCTGAGGACAGTTGCCTTGACTTCATTCAAGGAACAATTGTTTCCTTACTTGTATGGCTCTTTTTGTGTTTATGCTTTCCTTCCCCCCCAACCCCCCCTTTTTTTTTCTCTCCTTTTTATATTTTTAAAGTCAACTGCATGGCAAGTATCAGAGGTTTGCTGCTGAAGCTACCTTAGTTGTGATAGATCACACTCTCTTACCTTGTTTTCCTGATTCGCTGAGGCTCTCTCCTGTAGCCAGAGGGTGTTACAAAGAAACCAGCGGCCTTCACTCTCTCTGGAAGTGGAATCAGTTTATGAATATAGAACAGATAAAGCTTTTCCCTCTCTCCAGGTTTGTCCCAAAGTATCACTTCTAGGAAATTCAAGCATCTTTGCATGTCTTTGGCTGGGTGTGAGCTTAAAGGTAGTCTGTGCATGTGCAGTCACATGCAGTAATTGTGTGTGCACAAACATTTTGCTCAGTTACATGTATGCAATTGGCTTTTCTGATTGCCCTGGAACCAGAGCTGCAGCTGGAAATTTTGGGAGCTCTTTTTTATTTCTGTTACAAACAGTGTCTGGTCCAATATAAAGTACAACTTTCAATGTGAATGTGTGAATGTGTTTGAGCTTCTTCTTTGTTCTCTACCCTTACTGTTATGTGGGCTGGAAAGCTGGAAATGGCTTTTTGCCAGCATTTAATGGGAGCAGCTCCCAGTTGCTGAACGTGAGTGCAGAAAGTAAATGCAAAAGAGTGGGGGGTTTGATAGTCAAAGCAACCATCTTTTAACTGGGGAAATTTCTCCTGTAATACAGATTCTGTAACTTTCCCAACTCTGCTTATGACACATTTTAAAATCCATACTGCTGTGAAGTAGAAATTATAGCCAATTAAACAAGACTACCAAACAGAATCTCTCCCCAAATTTTCCCTTTTTGTATTTGTTGAACTGCACAATTATTTTAAATTGAGTGTTGCATATTCATAAACCACATTTCAAACCACCCAGTCTTCTGGTTTATGTATCTAGTTGGAATATTAGCATATATTTCAGTAGCTCATTTCATTTCATTGATCCCAAAGTTCCTTACAGCCGACGTACATGATATTTGTACCAGTACCAAAGTGCAGCCTCCTCTGCAATGGAATATAACAGGTGTTTAACAGAGTGAGAATTTCCTCCCACCACATCACCTAAACCAACATACAGCTGCCACTGCTTCCAACTGGAATGGCTGGATAGGTTGTGTACAAATACAATGAACAGCAGAGGGATGATAGCACATCCATGACATTGGCAAATTTCTTTTCTTAGGTTGGTATTGAATCCCATCTTTGAGAGTGACCTTGGAGCCTAAGGGTTAGTCCACGTGGGCAGGGTGTGCAGGTGTAATGGAAGATGTGGGGTTTAGCAGCTGCCATTGCAATGGTGGATTTGGGTTACACAGGCTGTTGGGAAAGCCGCTCAGAAGGAGCTCAAGTGAATGAGTCTGTTTGTGAGTGGGGATGAGTCATATAGGGGGGTTGCAGGGATGTTTTCTCAAAACCACACCTTACATGTCAGTGGTAAAACTTTCCCATGCAAGGAAACCCATAGACCCACTTGGTGAAAATGAATGTTATCAAATGCCTGTCTCTTTTTAGAACATAGCACAAGGGTTGGTAGCTCATGGTAGGGACACTTCAAAGCTGCACCCAGCATATCCCTCTTAGAATTCTGTGGCAGCTCCAATGAGTTTGTGAGTCACTAACACTGTTATTTGCAGTTTCTCCCATCCAAATAGTGACAGTTCGTTTCTCAGCTCTGTTCAGCTTGTCAGGTCTATGGCGGGGTGGCATGGCTCTTCAGGCACAATTACTGAAAAGAGGGACAGAGAAACCTCTCAGATTTCTATAGTCTTTCATTTTGATGACATTTATCAAATTTCCTCTGTCTGAAAAGTTCAGCTCAGACGTGTTCCCCTGTCTTCCTACAAGTGCCCCTCTGATGGACAGGGAAGCTGAGCCAATGGGCAACTTGTGGTTGAAAAAAAAAAGAAAAGAAGGTGTTGGATAATGGAGGAGAAGCAGGAGGAAGGAAAAGGGAAATATTCACTAAAAATGAGAAACAAACAAACAAGAAAAACACATCAGAACTTCAGAAAGGGATAGAGAAAGAGGTCGAAAAATAAACTGGTTAAGATTGCACAAAAGGCTTCTTAAGCCCCCGAACTACAGTCTGTAATCTTTAAAATACCTGAAAAAAACAAGTGTTGTCTTTACTGTTGTGTCTGCCAATGTTCTTGTCATATAGCTAGTTCTTCATTTTCTGTTCCTTATCCTTCTTCTGCATTTCCCCACTATCTGTTTTTACCTCTTATTATTATTTGCCTTAGTCACTGCCTTGTGCCTTCAGGAGGTTTTTTTTTTCAATCTCTTTCTCCCTGAGTCTGGAAGGGCTGCAAGAGGTTTCTTCTGTTTCTAAGACAGAGGGCCAGCCACAATAGATCATGTCCACACACCTTCTCTTTCTTAGGCTACATCAGAGAATGTCCTAGAACAAGGAAGGCAACAAGAGATCTGAACTGAACTTCCAATCCTTCTTTGTGTTTTTCCTTTACACTTTGGGATTGTGGTACTGGGTGGATTGATAGCGTATTCTGCTTCCATCAGGTGCATAGTTTAACTGCCTGTTCTGAGGGGTCATTTGGAGTAGACCATCCATTAGGGAAAGAGGGGTTACATATAGCATGGGCACATTTTAAAATGCTTTTTCCCAGGCCTGTGACACTTGGTGGCTTGGTACATGCCAGGCGCTGGTAGCATGCACTGCAGGACATTGGTACCACCACTGCAGGAAGTCTGTCTAGAAACCATCTCTTTTTAAAAATCATTGCAATTCAAGCACACTCAGCTCTGCTGACATCTCTGGGCACACAGGCATTCACCAGCTGGCAGAGGCAGTGGCTGATATCTTGTTATGTAATTTCCAAGATAGAAACTGATCATAGCTGCCCTCATCCTGAGATCCAATCTCCACAGAATGTGCAGACAAAGTTTCATGCCAAGAGGAAGCCACATTTAGGTTCTGCTGGCCACAAGACTGTACACAAAAGAAGTGACTGAAAAATCCACTGGAATGAGCATGACCTGACTGAACAGAGCCATGCTCGCTAATGATATTGATGTGTTTTGCTTGTGGATGGCAATAAGCTACATATTTTAACTCCCAGGAGTACAAATGGTCCTTCAGTTGCTGTTTGGCTTCTCTTTCGGCTAGGCTGCCTGCTGCACATGCCTTTCCTCTGTCTGTCATGCATCTAGTTCATCTGTGTGTCAGAAGAAAAACTCTGAGAAGTGATGCATGCTGGATTGGTAGCATCTGCCATCTTTCCAAAAGGTGAGTTAGATAGCCTTGATGCTTTGCATATGTAGGTCTGAACTTTCTATGGCTGAAGAAATATCATGGTGGTGATATCTCCCCTCAGAGTTCAGAGGTTTGTTGAAACACTGCCAAATATCAGGAGTTTTCAGCATTTATCAAGAGATCTCTTGAATCCAAAAATCAGCAGAGAACACACTTTCATGGGTGATTTCCATTAGTTCTTGTATAAATAATCAAAACAACTTCTCTATGTGGCTTAAAATGGTAGAGCTGTTTGAGAATGAGTGAATGAAAGCCATAAAAGGTAGAAGTAAACATCGTTTTGCCTCATGATCGGACCAAGGTTCACAGGTGGTTGCTTCTTTTTTTCACCTGAATCGCTGTGGTAATCTGGAAATGTCTCAATGTCCACAGATCCATCCTCTTTGGCATTTACCGTCATACATGGACAGGAAAGTTTGGAAATGGAATGACAGAAAGAGAGAACGAAGTGGGTAATTCAACCCAGGTCTCTCTTTCAGGCTAAACATGACATAAATGGAAAAGCCAAAGATACAGCCATTCATTGATTCCCTGTGCTAACAGATATCTACTCAAACATGCAACATTTCTTTCTTGATAGCATTTCTGTTGCATGTTACTGTCCATCTGCGAGGAGATTACATACTTAGCATCAGTCTACCTATCCATCAGCATTACGTTTCTTAAGGCACCAGTTAATGTGGGGTTTTAGCATCTGTCTTTCTTGCCACCTGCTCTCTATGTTCTGCGTCTTTTCTGGCAGAAAATTCCCTCTCTAGTGGGCATTTTCCCTTTTATGTCTTGGTTCGATAGAGACTTACTATCTCTCTTTCATGGAGATTGTTTTTTTCTTTCTCTCCATAGTGCTTCATGAATGTAAAATAAAAGTGAGGCAGGTTGAGACATTTAGCCTTACTGCTGGGAGATACAGGCATGACTTGCAATGCGTCACTGTTTCCTGATGGCATAGGACAGCTCACTTCTGCAATTACTCACAATGCCGGCAGGATGTCGGAATCCTGTCTTGCACAGCTTCCGTATTCAAACATCTTACTTGTGATTAAGAAAGATGTTGGCATTTTCATTATTCAGAAGTATTAAAAGAGTCATCCCTGTATGTGGAAAAGTGGCTGACTTAGACACCAGAGCAATGTACAGGTGAACATCTTGACCTTTTAACTGCCAGACTATTATCCCTGCAGTCAGGTGGAGAATTCCAGTGCTGAGTCTACCAAGACTTGTTACCCACAGAGACTAAATTGCTCTGTGAAGCTGATGTACCCTGGAAGCTCAGGGCAATTAGCTGGACGATGAGAGCAGAATGTAATTACAAGTCCTCAAGGCCAAAGTGCTCAACTGCTTCACTCTTGGAGATCTTGGACACTCTACAGGGCCTGACCTTCACTCTTGAGCTTCACCCCTGGCATGTAGATAATCAAGAGGCTGGACTAACTGGAACAGAAAATTGTGGTAAACACTGTACACTTTCAAAGCTCTTCTGCTGCTGAAGGCTGCAGATTGTGGAGACAGCAGAAGCCAAATGGTTTTGACTCTTTTAATTTTGTCATTAAAAAGTACAAAAGCAGAATCTAAATGCAGTCTGTACTTTGTCCCTAGCTGAAACACTAGTTTACTGTGTGTCTTGTAATGATACTAGAAACCCTGATATCATTATTAGCAGTGTGCAAAAATATATCAAAGAACTGGTCTTGTCCTCAGAAAATTTGTGATCTAAAATCCAGATCCTGCAAAGCATTAGGAATCTGTTTAGCAGTATGTTGTAATTATTACTGATAAAAATTGCTATTATGGAACATAGAGGTCCCAAATATTGGTCAGGAACCCAGGTTACTGAGCCCTCTAATGATACACTGTAAAGGCAGTTCCCGAACCAGCAAGTTTACTGTCAAAATGTTGAGCATTGACATTCTGTTGGAGATCTTACACTGCATACAAATTCAGTGCCTGTGTAAGGCTCTGCAGACACTATGAATAAAATGAGGAGAAGATAAGAAATAGATACAACAAAGATATAGGTGGGAGCATAAGGTAACAATGTAATGTAATATTAAGAATATAAATCTAAGATAGAATTGAGAATATTCCAAGAACTTGGTTTTTTTCTGCATCATTAACTTGATTGCATCACACACCAGAATATATATAGATTCTCTGTTCTTATTTTACCTGTGAAATGTACAATTTCCTATATAATATGTGATAAATATGATGTACAATGGGATAGAATCAATGGTGCAGGAGAAGCTTTAACATACAAAATGGCTTGACTTCTAAATGCTTAATTTCTCAGTCTTAATATTTTAGCAATGCTGGTTTTTTGTACTGTGGATATATTTGCATGCATGTGCCCTCCTGAAGAACTAGGTGAAACCGAAGCCAAACTTAGCTATGTAGTAGTGGTGTCTTTAAAAAGAAAGACCTAACGAGCTCACTGCAAAGCCCATCTGTTTGACAGGCCATTTGTTGAGTGCTAGTGCAGCTGGAGTGGGATTGTCTCCGATGGGAATAGATGGGCAGACTGATAATTTTTATACAGGAGAGCTGAATCTGTGGGGGAAGAAAAATGTTTTTGCATTAGTTTTGTTACCTTTTTGTTGCCCTATTTGTTAATAGCAGGACTTCCTTGGGGCTCTTTTCCTATTTCAAAATTGAGATAAATAAAGAAAAATAGGTATTTTTTCCTCATAACCTTGGGGATAAACCAGGCTGACTCTGTAGAATGACAGAGATTTTCTCCTGTGGAGTGGGGAGTGCTGGGGTTTAGAACATGTTATTTTAGACAGATATCTATTTGGACAGAGTGAAAAACCTGAAGATGATAAATGGCCTGTATTTGCAGATTTCCCAACTGAAATGCTAGCATTACTGGAGGCCCATTTCCCAAATCTGATCTGAAAGACATGCTTCATACTTATGTCTCTTCCTAGTGCTTTTATACCATCATAAAGACTTTAGTATCCCATCAAGACATATTAACATTTTTCCTTGAGCTGGGATGGTGTGAAAGTGGCTTATTTTCCAAAACTCATCATGCCTTCTCTAGGTAACAAAGAAGTCCCATATATCTTCACTTTCAGTCCTCTTAGAAGCTCAGGGCATGAAGGAGCCTTGATGTGACAGTCGAATAGGTAAGAACTCTGATGAAGTCTATGAAAATACTGCCTGAGGTTCTCAGGGAAAAATCATTTTTACCACTAGTGCCCTTTTCCAGTGTGATGGCCACAGCTCCGTTTTTGTTGCCTCCTTTCTTAAGGAAGGAAACATAGAGTGACAAGCATATTTAGGAGTGGAAGGTAACGGATGATACATGGAAGCATTATGTATGACCATAAACTTAAATATATGATGGAAAACATTGCATAGCCCCTGTCAGTTTTTCACCTTCCTTCCTTCTTTTTCTTTCTAATCAGATAAATTAATATTTTATTTTTGTGCAGCTGTAGGGGAAATATATTATTGAAGGGATCAGGGATCATGTTTTCCCAGAGTCCCTCTCCATTCCCTGGCTTTCTGTGCTAGATAAAGGCAAGTTTAAAAAGAAAAATAAGCAATGACTTCTAGGGTTGGAGTGGTGGAGGTTCCAGAAGTTCCACCCAAACACTCATGGAAAGACCCTCTATGAGGTTGCATTTATACTTCAAGGCTACTTGTCATACTGTGATACTCAGTAAGACCATGAGACAAGTTCATTGAGTTTGGCTCTAATAAGTTATAGAGATGCCCAAGGTCTGGGTATGGTCAGAAGAATGGCATGTTGCCCTCAGCCCTGCTGCAGTTTTGGGTTCTGCATCTGTGTGTGCCACAGGATCTCTGTCCAAAAGCAGTGCTTCTGTATTTCTGTAGCATGCTGTAAAATACATGCATGAAAAACTGCAAGGAAAAAAGTGTATTGTGATATTTTGGTCTCAGGCATAACAAAAATTGCTGCTTGTTTGTGTCGTGTTGGGGTTTTTGTTTGCTTGTTTGTTTGTTTGTTTTTCTGGAACAGACCTGAGGGTTTCTCATCCAGGGAATTACGACTATTTCAGGTGCACTGAATTCATATCAATTCAGCAGAGATTTTCATGGTTTCAGTTTCACAGAGGAGATAGGGCGACACTAGAAGTTTTGGATCCATGCTTGATCTGCCCCGTCTCTCAACAGGACAACCTGCACAAAATCTGCTCAAAATCTCCAAATGCAAGACAACACTTGATCCTGTTAAAAACCACTGCTCCTCAGAGTGCGAAAGCATGTGTGTACTGGTGAATCTGTCTGTAATGTCAGGTTCAAAATAGCGTCTGAAAACAGATGAGTTATCATCTGAAAATAGCTAATGGGGCAAGTACGTGCCCCCTCCAGACCAGGTACGGGGGGGCCACAAGCAGCCCCATTTTCCTGCTATCCCTGTGTGAATCTCCAAGGTAGAGCAGTGATTTAATGCTGCAACACAGAGATAACACATGTGTTTACATTGTGTTTGTTTCTGGCATTTCAGATGCCAATGTGTTCTTTTTTTCTGGAGAGTCTCCCAGCTGTCACAAATGTGGTTTAGAATAAAACTGCTGGGGAGAATAAACTGATCCCACAGGCTGATCTGAAAGATATTCGTTTCTGGCTTTTGCTGATGGTAGAAGGGGATGTATTTGAGAGTGGGGGTACTGGATGCATCATGGCCATTTGCCTGACTCCCAGGAGTTCTGTGAGAAGCTTTATCATCTCCTGGTGTGCTGTGAGGCCTTTAATCAGTCCTGTGCAAAATTTTCACTTTCAGTGCAGCAAAGATGTTGGCGCTGTTTAGAAACACAGAGCATCATCCTCCATGAAAGTCATGCAAGAAAAGCTGCCCTGCTTTGCCTTAGGCCTTCTCTAGTCTTACCTTTCTGCCCTTGGGGCTGCCCCCAACCCCATGACCCCTCTTGCTTGCTTCATAGCTCAGAAAGCATAAATAGCTGTAGCAGAAATTTGCATCCTCCTCTGTGTCCTCCCCCTTCCCAGCTGCACACAGAAAGAAAATTCAATTAAGCAAGTGATTTGCTGTTGTGTTTAAGTTACAATAGTAGTAATCACACCAATTATAGAAATCAGGTTGGCAATCATGGACCCTGCCCTCTGTGTTGCTTATTAACTTCATTCCAGTGTGTGATTTCCCTCCACCCCACTGAAATTGGTGAATGTCACCTGTGTATGTCCCTGCTCCTCCAGGCTGTAATAGAATCTTTGAAACCTAACAACCAATTGCTGCCCTCACACATGCAGTCAGATTTATCCCTTCCTCTCTCTATTACAATAATGAGTGGGTAGCAGATGTAGTCAAACGTTGTTGCAGTATTCTCTCTCTGTCCTCCCTCCCTTTCCCCAGCAAGCAATAGTTTGAATCTTAAACAATGTCTTGGATTACTTAGTGAAAACATTCCCCAGGCCCAGGGGAAAAATAGTTACACAACTGCCTAGGATCTTTTTTTTCCATGTTCCCTTTTTTTTTCTTTCTTAATCCTATCTTTCTTTCTACTTGGATGAATCTTCTTTAATTATTTAAACAGTACAACAAGAAGCACCATTAAATATGTTGACAGATGTCTCCCTCTGTTCCTCTTCTCCCATCCCCAAGATTATCAATGGAACGGCCTTCATAGGTGAAACATCACTGTGTTTCAGGAAAATTTTACCTTATTTTGTGAGTGTAAGCAGATTTATTTTTTTTTGGCTTCCTTTTGTTACCTATTCCTCCAGTTCTAGAGTCAAGAGGATGCAAGATCCAAAATATATTTGACTACAAAAATGTTTGAGAAAGAAGTTACTGGTCCAGTTTCTTTGGCTCAGGCAGGAAATCACAACTCTTTCTGCTGTGAAATGCTGAGATGCTGTATTTCAAACATGGTCCCTAGCTTTGGGATGCAGGAGCTACTCCTGCTATCCAGGTACCCTCCAAAACCAGAAGTGCTCAGGTCACGGTCTTCTTTCAGTAGAATTGGTTTTTGCTCAATTGTACATATGTATGAGTTCAGTGTGAAATTGGGTTGTGACATGTGAAGGGAATGAGATGAGGTGATGAATGAGATTAATCTCGCACTACTTTAAAAAGATTTCAAGGGTCTTTGAATAGAAATGCCAGTGAAAGAAGAAACAATATTATTATTATTCTTATTGATACTGTTCTTTTTTGCTGCTTTGCTCAGTCCCAGGGCTGGGAGATGATCTCACGTCTCAGGGGCAAACTGAACTCTGGTATAAGGAGTTATACAGCTCCACAGAATGGGACCTTCAGGGAACATCTCATTCCAACCCTCCTTACGTCAAGAGGGACATCTTCTACTAGATCAAGTTGTTTTAAGCGACATCCAACCTGGCCTTGAGCACTTCCAGGGAGCGGGCATTCATTCCTTCTCTTGACAACCTTTCTCACCGCCTTCATAGTAAAGAATTTCTTTCTTATATATCATCTAAATCTACCATTGTTAATTGGCAAACTGTTGTTCCTTGTCCTGTCCCTGCAGACCCTGGTAAAGGGTCTCTCATCATCTTTCCTATAAAAACCCTTCATATATTGAAAGGTGACAATAAGGTGTCCTTGGAGATGTGTCTCTTCCAGGCTGAACAAACGTAAGTCCTTCAACCTTTCTTCATAGCAGAGATTTTCCAGGCCTTTGTTCATTCTTGAGGCCATCCTCTGGACTTGCTCATACAGGTCTGTGTCTTTTTGTGCTACGGACCCCAGAGGTGAATGTAGTACTCTGTTGGGGTCTCACAAGAACAGAGTAGAGGGGGAAAATCACCCCCCTTACTCTGCTGGTGGCACTTGTGCTCATGCATCTCAAAATGCAGTTCGTTTTCTGGTCTGGGAAAGCACACTGGTGGCTCATATCTGATTTTTTATATGCAAACATTCTCCAGTCCTTTTTCACAGGGCTGTACTCAATGAATTAATTCCCTGGTCTGTATTTATATTGGGGATTGTCTCTACGCAGGTGCAGGGACTTGCACTTCGCCTTGTTGAACTTCGTAATGGGCCCACATCAGGGTCAGGGTCCTTCTGGAGAGCATCCCTCAGCTTCCTGTGATGTGCAAATTCGCTCAGGGTGGGCTTGATCCCACTATGTCATTAATAAAGGTGTTAAACAGTACCAAGTCCTGACATGGTCCCTTGAGAGATGGTAATTCTTAGTCATCTCTATTTGGACCACTAAGCCATTAAGGGCAACTTACTCCATCCATAGTTGTTCCAATTATTCCTATTCATTATCCATCTACTACTCCATCCATCAAACCCATGTTGTTCCAATTTATCAACAAAGATGTTGGCCTGATCCTTGTCAAAGGCATTACAGAAGTAAAGATAGATGGCATCACATGTCATTCCATCAAAGTGTTATCCTGCCTTTTCTAGTGCACAGCTGCTCCTCGTGCCACCTCCTGTAGTACTCCTTCCTTTCCCACACCCAGTGTGTCGGGGTTGGGCATTCTTCAATCATTCATGGTATTTGCTGCAGTCCAAAAAAGAGGCTGTTAGGAGGATGTTAATTTAGATGCTTGTTCAAAAGTCAAATTAGCCTCTCAGATCTCTGCCTTTCTGGGATCACTGTTTTTCCTGTGGTTGGTCTGCTGTATTATTTACACTTTCCACAAGAGAGGCGGCAAGCCATCTGGATTTGATGTGCAGCCAAAGCTAGTCAGATTGTCCACAGAATTAAGATAGAGCTGCCATGTATTGGGAATATCAAGCCCTTTAACAGGTATGAGAGCAGCTCTGGAGTGGCATTTTCCCAACATACTGTGCCTGGTAAATTGGGCAGCACTGAAGCATTTAAAAGATACTCTTTGTTATGTCTATCCTCTACTGCCTGTCTCTTGTTACATCTCTCTAAACAAGCTCATTACAAATTTGTGCCATGCTTGGCTCAACATGTTCATGCAGAGAAGTTGGGTCCAGAGTAACTTTGGGGTTTGATGTGGTGCTGAGTGGTGAATCCATGTCATGTCAAAACCAGACTGCCTTGAGTTACTGCCATGGTATGGCCCTGCCTCTTACCTTTAGTGCCTTAGGCAGTCTTCTGTTCAAGCTGCCAGAGAGGCTCAGTTACACTTCTTGTCAAGTAGGGAAGGATCCTGTTTAACTAAGAGCGTATCTTGATGTGAACCAGTGTAGAAATAAGAAATTTGGGCCTAGGAGTTCAAGCGAATGGTCACTCCAGTGTTATGCTCTCCCTTAATAAACTTTATTGTCATGAGTCCATACTAGGAGAGAGTTGTTCTGGGTGCCCCAGGGTGCACCAGCGGCAACAGAGGAGAGCAGCCCCCAGGACACAGCTCCCTCAAGGACTGGCACTGCCCTCCTGGAACTGGTGGTGAAGTGGCTGTTTCCCGTGGGTGCCCCAGCTTGGTGTCATGTGCTGGGATATGGGCTGTGGCATTGCCTCCTGCAGTGGGCTGAGTACCTGCATTGTGGGGTTCAACAGCGGTGCCGGGGCCAAGTGCCTGGCTGCATTCTCAACAATCCCCACGGCAGGCGCAGGCTGTATAATCGTGCAGACAGGAGAGGTTTAATCCTAGAGAAGGGAACAGATGGGGAAGGGAAATGGCAGTGTTTCAGGATGTGCAGGTGTTACCTGCCACAGTGCTGCTTTCGGTTGGCTGCACAGCGAGATTTTGCTGGTCTTCCTGCCACCTTGGCTGGCCTGTGGGCTCAGGGACCTTCCAGCCCTATGGCAGGTGGGGGAGAGGGAGGCTATTGTGTCCTGGCCAGACCCCTAGAGTTTTCATGCTTGCATGTTTTCCTGTCCTGACTCCCAGCCACGTGTAAATCTTCCCCTGCTCTTCACCTGCCAGAGCCCAGGGCGATGAAGGATCAGGTGGCAGGTAAAGTAATCAATCTGGAGAGCTTTTAGCAGTGCGTCCTGCCATCATTTGACAGTGCATCTCTGTCAAGGAGACTGTGTCTTTCCTTGATCAATAAATCAATCTGTCCTTTTTTACCTTTATTTGCCAGCATGTCAGTCATTTCATGCCATGGACAACGCAGAGCTGGCACTGAAGTGGCATGGTAAACATTGCCTCCTGCCGAGACCCCTCAGGGCTGGATGCAAGTCCAGGGCCTCTGCAGGATCTCTGCCCATGCCCATGTAGCTGAGGATAGTACTGATCTGTATCCCTTTACCTCCCTGGGTCAATGGGTGGTATCTGCTGTTCGAGGCAGGTCTCCTGTCGGGATGTCTCTGTGATGCACTTGAGTATTTCCCTGTGAAGCCTTGGGCTCATGTTTGTGTAACCCACAGGACTTGATTATGTGTCACCAACTCAGACATCTCTCCTAGCACCCTCTGCAACAGGACTCAGCCAGCATCTCCCCTTGCATCCCTCAGGTTCTCACTTCCATATGCTAGAGGACTTCCAGTGTTGTGTTTTGGAGAGAAAAAATCATGGTCTCCCATGGCTGATGAAGGCATGAAGGACTCTGCCAGATCCATGCCAAGCGTGGGCTGAGGCAGAGTGCTGAGCTTTGCTGTATGGGGCTTGGTGCTGCTGGTCTGGAGGTGGCTCTGCACCCTGAGTGAATGCTGCATACGGGGCAGGCTGAGCTGCTGGTACCTGCCTGCTAAGGTTTGTAGAGACATAGCTTGTGTCAGCCTCAATCTCCTATTTGTCACCTCTTGTTCCCACTGTCACAAGTTTTTCCTGCAAATGCAGAGTGAAATGGGCAGTAACAGTGGGCAGAGAGGGACTGACAAACCGCTGTGGGCTCAGAATGGGTGGTGTGAATGCTGTCTGCATGCTGTGGCATCTTTGTTTTATTGAGGACCAGACCAAGGGTCACCAAAATCAGTTTGCTTAGGAATTTCATTCTGTAATAGTGAAGTAAAAGGCTTTGTCTCTTTCAGCATGTCTTCCACAAAACTGAGATGTGATTACATGAGACTAGAAAACAGCTGGTTTGGATGTGTCATGCTAATTTAGGGCATCTTCTTGCATTGTTTTATTGTTCTTGGCTCTTTGTAGCAACCAGCTTTTCTTTCTCTTAGCAGATTTTGCCCTAAGATCTCCAATTGCAAGCCCAAGGTGTTCTAAAGGGGGTCCCAGTGGTTGGATGCCATAAAAATGCCTCAGCTTGGGATTGAGAATTCCTCAGGCTGGTCTAGAAACATTTGGTTACATCGAAACTAAGGTATCAAGAGGCTGGAAGTTTACTGTTGGAGTCACAAGGAGTCCCTGTGACACATCACTCATCCAGGAGCCAGCACCAGGCTGTGACTCATGTTATCTTGTCCCTTACCTTTATGCTTTAACAGCAAGATCAACCTCCCTCTCCAGACACTTCTAATTGTGTCCTTAGGCTATCATGACTATAACTACACTGCTACACTAATTAGGCTTATGGTTCAACATCTTTCTCAATTTCTTCTTTCTTGAATTTCTTTGAAATGTTTTAGACAGCCATCCTAGCTTAACCAGTCTTTCATCACCTAACAACCTTTATCTTTCCCTCCATCCCTCCTGGATGCAGGTATGGCATGCCATCCCTCTGTTACAGCTTCTGTAGAGCTGGTGGCTGGTGGAGCAACTCTTTCCATTCAGGAAGCAGGGGAACTGCTAACAGAGCAACAAGAGTCTGTCCTCACCCCCACTGTGAAGTTTGGGGAGGCCTTGTTGCATTGCACAGCAACAGCTGCAAAATTCCTGTATGACCCTGGATTAGTTCTCCTCTTAATTGCTCTTACTTCTTTTTGGAGGTCAGGCCCTGCCATCCGTTGCCAGCTCCTCAGAGAATTTAGAGAAAAATAAGGGCTAACAGCTTAAAATGTGATTCTCGCTTAAAAAAA
>VWZG01009383.1:174195-196992 GCA_013396735.1 Grallaria varia | reverse complement strand
ATAGATAAATAAATAAATAAATGTATACCTATATCTACCAGTTACATTTAGTGTTCTCTTGACTGACAATAGTCTTGGAATGTAGTCACTGACCTGCTGATATGGGTATTGGATGTATGGTGAGAAAATTAGAAGAGCTAGAATAAGATGTGTTGATCTTGGATCCAAGCCTGATTTTGTATATTTTTATTTAATCAAATCTAATTAAGTGTTGGAGGAATGAGGAAGCAATTTCTCCACCCGTTTTCAGACAGAATCAGCTGTAACATCTACACTGTGATTTATATTTTATATTTTTTCTTTCAAACTGTATAGACAATGAGATTTTTAATTACTTGTTTTACCTTACAGTAAAATTTCCTTGTCTCTTTTCTTAGAGCTAATCAGGCATACACAGTTGCTTCAAGAATTGCAATATTTTAGTCTAAACACTTCAAAACTCTTTGTATGAGAAAGAAAAATTGATAAAAAGACAACTTAATAAAATTATTTTATTACTTTTTAAACTCAGTATTTTTACATTTTTCTGTATATTTAGACATTTATGAACACTTACTAAACAACAAGGAAAATTTTCTCCAAGAAATAATAAATTTACCCAAACCCATCATTTCACTGTTACCTTTTTAAAAATCCTTGATGACTTCCACCCAAATTTCCCAAATCCTTTCAGCTGGGGAAAATGTGGGGATTATTATATTGTGCCTTATTCAACACTGTGCGGTACTGTCATTCCTATCTCCACACAAGTCTACCTGAAACCACTTTTCAGGGCTCCCAAACAGTAACGGAAGTGTCACACTTCAGTCACTGAGTGGCATGGGACTTTTAGGCTGTTTTTTACTAGACTGTTCAGACTCTCGGAATGCAGCTGTCCCACCTCCATGTTCAGTATTTATTCTGTAAGCAGAAGAGTCATTGTAAGTCTTGGGCTCAATAATAACTGGAGGATTTCCTATGAAACAGCAGTTGTAACAGATGATTTCACAGTTTAATGAACAAGCTGCTGTCTTGGAAGCTAAGAGCTATGGACTTAAGTTCCTTCATACACGTGTAGAATTGGAGTCTTTAGTCAATTCCTACAACATGAGAGTTTGTGAATTTAGCTTTTTGATTCCTCTTCCTTTACAATAAATTTAATGTATAATTTTAGTAGAATACATTTACTCAATCAGAATTCTTAAAAATGCTCCCTATTGAAAAGATCCAATGTCAGAAATGTTCTAATCCCATGGAATCTAATGCAACTAAAATATCCTCTTTGCTTAACATAGCAACCCTTAAAAAGGGCCTTGGAAAACAGATGTGCTAATAGTCTTGCATGGAAAACTCCATATACTCACCACCATCCATTCTTTAACTTGGAATGGAAAATAAATGACACGAGTCTTCAGAAGTTCCTCTTTAAAGATTCATTGTGCTTCTGGCAAATGTCAACAATCAGGATGGGAGAGAGGAAAGTGTAGGTGATCATAAAAGCAGAATTTGGCTGTCAGTTTACGTGTAGAATTTCCCTGCAAGGGCAGGGGGGAGAGGTAGAGAAGGTGAAATTTCATCTACTCCCTAGAAAGTAATTCTTTTAATTTGAGGACTCCTCAAGATAGGGTTGTACATCTGAGATTTCTGAGCTATAGCAAGTGCTTTTAGTTCCACAAAAAACTTACAACTACAGATTAAATCAATGTGCACAGTTGGCCGCAACACTTTTTTAACAGCAGTGAAATAAAATGACTAGTTCTATGACAAAAATATCCTTTTAATTGTCCAGTCTGGGCAATGACCCAAGGTAAAAACAAGCAGGCTAAGTGGCCCATTGCCAGATCTCTCAAGAAACAATTATAATATTGTTCTTCTAGTCGTTGTGTTGGCTGAGTTCCCATTTCTTAATCTGTCAATAAGGGCTGACATTATTATTTCTCTTTATTTGATTTTTAAAAGGTGGGTTTTTAGAGTTTAGCTTTTTATCTGTCTCTCAGCCTCCTTCTCACACATTTTTGCTTTGCTACTGAATTTTCTCATCTATTCCATTTCCCTTGGCATTGTTTGTTTTATTTTGGGGGTGGTGGTGGTGTTTGTTTTTTGTTGGTTTTGGTTTTTGTTGTTGTTTTTTTGTTGTTGTTGTTTGGTTTGGTTTGTTTTTTTTGTCCTGGTGTTGCTTGCTAGTGCTAGTTGTGAGGTTCGTGTAACTCTATCTAGTTTCCATTCACTTCTCTAACTTACCCAGTATGGGATCATGCTATCAAATACTGAAAAAGAAGTCAACTGTACCTTTAAAGAAGGGAAGTGTACAAAAGGGTCTCGTTCTTCAGGAGAAAAGGAAGGCATCAGAGGAAGGATTACCACAGATGACATATATTGGTGAGATGGCATGTGGACAGTAAGTTCAAGAGAAGGATCTGAAAGGGCAATATACACTCAGCACAGAAATCAGTCATGAGAGGAACACACAGATATTCATATTACACTGAAGAAACCATCTCTAAGACACAAAATATCCATTATTGTGCTTCCCTATGATCTGTATGAGGCACTTGAATGGAAAAGAGAAGTCCATACTCCTTTCATGTTCTTGGCACTGTTGGACGCAAGAATGTAGAAACAAGGTTTTCAGATGACCTGACGACAGAGAGACTTGCCACTGTCGTTGCTGTATTTTTGTTTCCATTCAGAGAGGTAAATTAAAACTAAGAAATTTGAAAGGAGTTTAAAAACTATGCATAGTGATATTCCCTGTAAAATGAACCAGAATGCTGTTACAGCAGTCTGGATACTGTGACATGTATGAAATTACTATTAATGCCCCTCATGCAGAATCCTGCTGACTGTTCCTTGTGACTTGAAAGGAGAAAGAATAGACATTAAGAAATTAAGAATGATAAATGGAGAGAAGAGGAGATAGTTCCATTAGAGAAGTGAGATTGGATAGAAAGGAAAGCCAGTTTAGCACAAGAGGAGTAGGGAAGCCCTATCCTCTGCCTCCCCTATTCACTCTCAGGATAGAGCTTGGTGGGGAGGAGTTGTAAAAGAAAGGTCCCTAGGTAGCTAAGAATGAAAAATGCTTTTAAGCATGAAGTTGATCAAATTTTATTTAGTTTGTTTTCCTGTGACCCTACATCATACTTTTCAGTTGAGATCTTCACCTCTGGTTTATCCAGAGGAAACCAACACATTCTCCATTAAGGGGTTTGATATTAAAATTTAACCCAGAAGTAGCTGTCAATCCAGGGTATCTATGTCTCTAGTAGTAGTGAACCTAATAAAAGTGATGGATTAAAGCACACCCATGACATAACAGACACTTATATATAAATAATATATATATTATATTACACACACACACACACACACACACACACACACATATATATATATATATAAACATTTGTTTTATATAATATAACTTCTTGGAGGGCCAGAAGTGGAGTTAGCCTTCAAACACTTTGGATAGCTTGAGAGCTGAGATTGCCAGGCACCAGCTTCCAAAGAAAAACCCAATCTGGACTGCACCATCCAGCAGGGAGAAGACAGCAGAGACATAGCTCTCAGCCCATGGCCATGCCCAAGCTGTCATGCACGCTCAAAACTTGGCATTACAGAATCAAAGAATCACAGAATTGTTTATGTTGGAAAGAACCTTAAAGATCCTCTCATTCCAACCTACCTGCCATGGGCACGGACACCTTTTAATAGACAAGGTTGCTTAAAGCATCATCTGACCTGGCCTTGAACGCTTACAGGGATGGGGCATCCACAACTTCTCTGGGCAACCTCTTTAGTGTCTCACCATCCTCATAGTAAAAAAATTTCTTCCTTTTCACATTTTTAGGTGTTGTCAAACTGTCCGTTACAGAGCCCAAGTTCTTTTGAGATATAGAACTATTGTCCTGGAAAATCAAAGCACATTTTTGGCAGAACAGCTCAGAAAACGTTCAAAAGGAACGAATATCAAATATTGCACCAAAATGGACTGGAGTAACTGTGTCTGTCCCTTCAGCATGAAGGTTAACACTGAAGAAACACATTAGTAGGAACAGTGTGCCACTAAACCCACCATCAAAGCTAAACTGAAGAAACTATGTGAACCTCTTGCTCCCATCTACAATCTCAATCACCCTTTTGAGGCACCAGGAAAAACAAGCACAGATCCTCTCAGACACAGAGATCTTCCTCCCATATGTACTGATCAAAGAGAGAACCGCATCACCCACAACAACATTCATTTTTATCTGTAGCTGTTTGTTGGCACAAAGTGATCAGAATGATTGCATTTCAACAGTAACAAAATGAGAATTCGTTATTATTATCATTTTTAATGGAAAACAATTGTCCTTGCAGGGTGAAATTTAAAGAAAACAAGCTGGAACCATGAACAGTTTTATTAACATAGTGAGCTGAATTCCTTTCCCCTCTCCAAACACACACCCATGCTGGGTCTATGAAATGAAAGCTGTCTTTAATGAAACAAGGAAATGACATGACTGAATGAATGGAGCTGCCTAACAGACCTGTGGCTGGTAACTGAAGAAACTCTTGCTGAGAGAAATAGACTGTGAATGTTCATTACAAAAACATCGATTAAGAGATAAAGGACAAAAATCTGACCCCAAAACATGTCATTTAAGATCTGTCCCCTATCAACTTTTTATCCTCACCCATATACTTCCCTTGACGTATTGGAGTCATGTAATCTGAAGAGCTTCCTCACAACCTCCTGGATATTTCAGCAAAGACCCTCTTTAAATTGGGTTACTGTCTGGAAATAAAAGTTAAGTACATATTTCTGTACAATTTAGGAGACTATTTCTAATTACTGGGAGAATATTTTCTTCTCATCAGACTCTCAGATATGATTTTACTACAACATTTTTTGTTCATATAATGCATTTGCTCTTAATTTTTTCCTCATTCCCTCTTCTTTCAGGGCTGTTTTGAAAAGTTAGTATCAGTACGTGCAACTATACAAAACCACTGTATTCAGTACCCTCTTTTGAGAGAAGAAAAAGGGTATATCCCTGGTGATTATGTGAGCAAGGACAACACTGAATCCCTGTATTGTAGTGACCCATCCCACCCAGTAAATCATCATATTTTTATTTTTATTTTAAATGGTCATCTTTGTCTAGTTCCACCTTTTTAATAACTCATTTTGTGGTAGTCCCTATCTTTTTTAGGCTGGATTTTTTCACAGCTTTCCTGATTTTTATAAATTACATTAATTTCTTTTTTCCCTCTTTTCACCATCAGCTTATCAGTTTTCACTTAGTTTCCTTAAGAATATGAATAAAAATTACTGCATTAACCCTCATCAAATGTTTAGTTACCTTATTATCACACCTTTGGTAGTGCTCAGTAGTGAATATTAAAGAAAGCAGGCAAGGAAGAGTTCTTCCCTCTACATCGCTTCCCAGCTTGTAGCAGTCAGCATTTTAAGACTTCCTTTGCAGTAGGTTGAGTCCAGGCCATTGTCTTTATTAGCCTGCTCACAGTCTCTCCTTCATCTATTATTTTTCTAGTTAATATCTATTTTTAGTCTACACAACATCCTGTGGCACTACTAACACAATGTGTGAAAAGAAGTTCTTCCTTTTTTCTGATTGTTATCATGCTGCTTGCTAATTTCATTGGATGACTTCATACTCGGGTACTATGAGAAATAGCAATATTTCATTCATGATTTTATGACTCTTAACTTGTACAACTCTAATTTTTAGATGTTCTCTGTTCTCCATGAGGACGCTTGCACTTTTTGCTTACTACTTTATGTTTCTTCTTGGATGAAGTTTGCCCACTACCTCTGGTAATTCTTGTTTTCAGTGTTATTCCTTTTGCATCTGACTATATCCTTTTTGAGACAAGGAAACTAGAACTGCAGGCAGCATTCAAGGACAGATGCAAAATATTTTTGGTGTTTGCTTGCTTGCTTGTTTTCCTTTATTGCTTTTTAAATGTATCTGAGCTTTCTGTATGGCATTTTTGTAGCACTGATGTTTTCCTTTGTACACAGTGCTCCCCAGTTATCTTTTCTACCTCTTCTGGTGGGCATCATCATAGGTAGAAACAAGTAGGCTATTTTTTGTCTACAATGTATATTGCTTTGCATTCATGAATAGTAAATTCAACTTAATATTTTCCATGGTCATTCTTAAGTTTGATTACCCTTAAAAAAATCCGTATCAAACTTATCATGATAATTAAAATAATGTGCTAGAACCATTGGTTGGTCATATATTTTGTATTAGAATTTTGACTTTTTGGATAAATAATGTCATGAAATCATCTTCTCATGGTATTCTTGCTCTCATTTTCTTTCCAAAATCTTTTCTGTAACTGAAGGCAGGGTGTTAGGGTGGTGGTGTTCGGATCAGATGACCTTCAAAGGTCCTTTCCAACCTCAACCACGCTGTGATGCTATGATTCTGCAGTAGTACTTATTTTGGACATTTCTTCCCTGCATGGCCAGCATATGGTATGAGAATCCCCTATATTTTCCATCTATACTGATGTTAAGAGTCCACTTAGTTTTCTTCTCATATTGTTCTTTAGTTTTCCTTTTCAACTGAATTGGCCATACTATCTCTCAGCAAGCTTCCTACTCGTGAGGATTTAAAAATGTTTTTATTAATGGTTTTTATGCCTTTAGCAAGTTTCTCAGAAAAATATTTTCTGGCTTGCATTAGTAGAGATTACATTTAACCCATTGAACTTTAATTGCTTTTCCATTTCCTTCAGTTGAATATTACTTCTGATTTTGTAGCATACCTTTTATTCTTTTGGTGGCTTGATGGTGTGTTTCGTTAATGTGAGCTTCTAATTTAATGACTTTTAAATATTTTTTATTCTTATTTCCTTTCAAGTAAAAATGGCTGTCCTTAAGTCATAAAAAGCTTCTTGAAGTAAAGATTTTTAAGGATAAATGATATATAGTAGATTTCAAGATTTATTTTTTCCCTGTCATTAAGGCAGTTTTGTTCAAGATTACAGTTAATGTTACAGAATGAATCTTCAAGAATAGGATTATGGATTTTCAGTTCTTTTTCTTTATCTCAAAGAATTTTCAAGAACATCATTGGTATTCATTAGTCTTCAGTGGCGTGAGTGCAAGTTACTTCTTCAGCCAACTCTGAAAAGTGAAGCACAACATAATTCCATGTACTAAACTGACTCTGCAGTGATAGCCTACATGCTGAGGGATTGCTTCTTTATCACATAACCAAAGTATATATTAGGTAGCATGTACTCTTACTGAAAATTATACTCAAACTACTTTAAGAAATGAATTTTTAAATTAACACGACATGGAAATTCCTTTGAAAATCTCATTCCTAGTGCTTCCTAGCAGCAAACAAATGTGATTCCTCCCCCTCTCCCATCTTATTTTTTTTTTTTTGAAGACTTTTTTTATTGTTATAGGAAAAAACCTCATATATTCTAATATAACTTGCTAAGTAAAATGTCCCTTTGGCAACTATCCCAGAACAGCAACTATAAACACATGTTTAGGTTTTAAGCAGCATTATACACTAGATAATTTATCATTGTCCTGCTATAGCCATTTCATTTCAAGCCATTAGTCAGAAATGTATAAATAAATCCCAACTAACAAAATGTTAATAATCCATATAAAGGAAATTACATTCTTGTCTTTTCTGTATTTGCAGAGAAAACTTGTAAGGAAAATACAACAGAGATGTAAAATGCTTACTTTGCTTTCTACCTTATTAAATTATATTCCTGGATATTTTGTTTCACTGGGGAATTCGGCCTGTCGATAACACTCGTTTTACTTCTTGGTTTTCAAGCACACATTCTTTTGTGTTTTGTTTGGCTGAGGAACCCTTCCCTCACTCTTCTAGTCTGTAGGTTAGTCATATTTCCCTAATTATTTCAAGTGCAGAGTATGCTTTTCAGGGATGTATATCATATCAATCTAGCAGGTAGACTGATGAGAAGGAGTTAGACTACTGCTGACTGAGATTTTTTTTCACCAACAATCAGTGAAGATTTGGAGCATAATTCTCCTGAAGTTTGTAGGAGAAATATAAGCATTCGAATATGGCTCACTGCTGATTGCTGTCTGCAGTAATGTATGACTGGGTGAGTGTTCCCAGCAACAACTTTTTCCTTTGCCTCAGTAAAAGTGGCTATGATTAAGACTTTAAAAGAAAATAAAAAATAGTAAAAAAAAAAAAGCCCTTCAAAAGTTATTGCATTCCTAGTAATAGGAATTTTTTTTTTTTATTATTATTCTCTAAACAATATAAATTGCAAACCCAAATTGTTTTACACTTTCCAGTCATGCAACTGCAATCCTTCCTTTATTCATCAGGGACATCTTCTCTTGTTCTAGAAAGTGGATCTAAGAAAAAGACTGCTCAGCTAAAGAAATTTCAGGCTTAAACACTCCAGAAAGTTTTTGAAATAACTTAGAGAAGTGTTTTCATCTATGCATTTCAAATCAGACTAGGGCGGGCCAAGGAAAAGCCTATTAAGACCCCATTAAGACGGTCATGAATGAAGGGAGGATGGGGGAGAGGACAGGGGGATTGTCTTTCATGAGCCCTCTGTTTGATTGTGATTATATTTAAATTTGAGAGCTTATTATATTTTCAGCTGTGACTACATTTCTATGGCAGCAGCAACACTGCCACCCCTTTTACGGATCCCTTCTCACAGTTTCAGTTTCATTCCCTTCTTACACCCAATTGGGAGTTATGAATCGATACACTTCTCCTGTCCCCTCACCTGTCTTTCTCTGGGAAAAGTTACTTAAGAATAGCTGAGATGCAAGCAGTTGTGCAGGGAGGGGTAGTTGTTTAAAGCCTTCTGAGGTTTTGGCTCTCAACACTTTGCTTAAATTTTCACCCTTTCTTCCCTGGAGCCCAAACCGTGCTATGTGTCCTTTCAGACGCACGTGCTTCATTGTTACAATACTACAGCACAAGAGCAAGCAAGTCGCTCTTGTTTCTAGGAACGAGTGGCCTGTCTGTCTGTCTGTCTGTCTGTCAAGTGTGTGAACTCTTGCTGCTCCCCAGAGTGCCAGCAGAAAGCAAATCTCATTGCGCCTGCCATTTCCTAGCCAACACCAGCACAATGGAGAGCATGTAAACAGTTGGCTGGGCTGATTGTTACAATGACTGAAGCAAATCAAGGGCAGCTTTGCCAGGAACAATGAAATCTGCACTGGGTATGCAAATTCCTCCCTGCTTTCACTTCTGTTTCTCATATGTGCCAGCAAGGTTTTAGCAAACCTCCTATGGACTACATAACAAATTGCAAAACCTTGCAGATCACTGGTCTTATTATAAGCTTTCATTTTCACTTACTTTACACAAACCATGCCTGAAATCAGAACTTGGGATGCACAGCTATATTCTTTCAGGCATCTGTGATTTCCTCACCCTTTATTTTCTCTTTTTTCTTTTTTTTTTTTTTTTAATACTGAACTTTGTCTTCTTGTTTTCAGTGTTATTAAATAAAGTGATAGAAAAATGAGACAAGGCTGGCTATTAGATTTATCAAACTCATTATGGTTGAGGAATGCCTTACATCACTTAGGAAACAGAATTGTTTTTACCTTTCTTGCAGAAATAACCTGGCATGTCAGTGCGGAGGTTCCGGCACCTGTTTTACTCTTTGCTATGTGTGAATGGCCACACACCAGGTGCTGAATTTAAGCATTTGCTTAAATTGATGTGAAGGTTAAGAGGTTCAAGAGGCCAATTTGCCAGCTTTCAATGTTGTGCTAAACTGCTCCATGCAAGCTGTTTTATTTTGTACTGTTGGAAACATATTGGTCTTTTCTTCACCATTATGCTGAAGCAAAGTTATACCATGAATTCAGTTATAAATATTTCTGCTTTGTCAGAATATACATTTTCACTCAGCACATTTTTATACATTGCAATTGTGATGGTTTGTTTTGTTATTCAGTGGCATTCACTGGACACTCTTTGCTAGTAGTTTGAGCCATAGGAGAACATTGTAATTTTATGTCTAGAGATTTCATCTCCTGTTGGAAAATTATTTCAAAATTTTTTGTATGAACGAACCACAACTGAGGATTGTCCTCAAGGGGTATCACACTTGGTGACATATATGGTTGCTGGCATCCCATATTTGCTGTATTGCTTGGCTTGTGCTGATAACCCCAGCTTTGCAGACATGCTGTGTTGCATGTTACAAAACATGGCAGGAATCCAAGAGAATATCTGTGAATGCTGAAGAAGGGTGAGGGAGAGGAGCTCATCACAGAATAATCACTGCTTTCTTGTTTTGGTTTCTGATTGGAAAACTGTTTAGTTACACACTAATTGGTTGCATTTACACACTGTAATCCTGTCCAGACAAAAAAATTTTTGTTCTTAATCTTCTGGAAATGGCATGATAGGACCAAAAGGCTGAACCAGATGTCTCTGAATTAAAGCTCTCTAAGGATTTAAAGAGGACATCTTTGGAGCAGTCTGCAAGATGCAGAAACATAGTCTCTCAGGTGCTTTCTATCTTCAGGAGTGAGGCTTGTGTGAATGGAGAAGAAGCATGGCCAGCACCAGAGTGTAAGCAGATCAGTAAATTGAACTGAAGGGAAAAAAAGGAGATAGTAGGCAGAAACATCCCACTGCTGTGGGAAGGTATCAGAAGATAGGAATCCAAACTGAAATTGATAAGCCTGAGTCCAGTATCGCTAAAGAGGACACTCCCAAGCCCACACTGGGTTTGTGTTGTAGCTGTGATCTATGGCCCGGAAATAGTCTGTCAGCATAAGCTGAAAGTAACCCTAAACTAAAGCCAGACATTCCGGGGACCACATAGAAACTTGGATGGAAAAAACAGTTATGGAGGCGCTCATATTACGAGAGTGAACAATTTTTATTTATGCTTTATATGTTAGCACAAAAAGCAAATGAAAACCATCTACAATTTTTTAAAATTTCTTATATTTTTATTTTTTTTTTTTTCTTTTTTTTTTTTTTTCTTTTTTTTTTTTTTTCTTTTTTTTTTTTTTTCTTTTTTTTTTTTTTTCTTTTTTTTTTTTTTTCTTTTTTTTTTTTTTTCTTTTTTTTTTTTTTTCTTTTTTTTTTTTTTTCTTTTTTTTTTTTTTTCTTTTTCTTTCTTTTTCCTTTCTGCCTGCAAGAAGATCCATCCTTACAAGGAGCTAAACAGTGTCACATGTAGCCAGACATCAAAAGAGTGCCCATACCCCAAGTATAGCAGCTTTGAATGCTTTGTGTAAAAACAGATTTCTATTGTTAGTGTAAAACTTTGGACAGACTCAGTTGTGTAGGATCGTGATCACCTTTCACCATAAGAGACTTTTGATGAAGGTGTTGTGTAATTCTAGCTTGGACATAAACATTAGCTCGGTGATGAGCAATATCCTCTCTAATATTTCTGTATAAGCAGAACAGTAATGAGACTTATCTTGAAGAGCCTCTGAGCTAATGCCCCTAAATACATTTTGCTTGATATTGTGTCCCAGTTTTTTTCAAAATTTATGGATATAAGAAATCTTTTGCTCAGTCCATGTTTATATCATTAAAGCATTAAGAAATGTACAACCAATTAGTCTGTAAAACCTGGTTTCACAAAAACCTCTACTTAGCACAGTTTCAGACTTTGTTTAATATTAAAGAAAACAAATAAAAGAAGGAAGCAAAATAAATTCTTTAGTTAGACCTTTCCTGATGACATTCTGCTTTACTCTGCCTTCATTCTCTTTTGCCTTCAGTCCAGACATTTGATCTTTATAAAATATACTTTCCAACAAAAGAAAATATTATACATTCTTACCCGCAAAGCATCCAGACTGTTCATTACTTAATCAGTTATGAAAGCAAAGTCTCACAATTTGAATTGTTTAAAGAAGCTGTTTTTAACTTATGGTCAGGTATTGTTCTCCCTAGACTTTTTTTAAAAGACCAGAGAAAGGTCTTATACTGTGTATTTCTTATATCCAAGTAACAATTGAATTGTAAATAAAGATTGCTTTCAGAGGAATTATGGTTAGCATGCTGCAATTTATGTTGGAAAAATTAAAACTATGAAGGCTGTATATCAATTCTTTACGAGTTAAGGTTTTCAACATAAATAAATCCATTACCCCATGTCCCTTGGCTGTTGTTTATGGCAATAGTGACAAAAGTGCAGAGCTTTACAGTAGAGAGGGTGTGCAGAGCACGCAAATAAATAAACGGCTATTACCTGGAGGAAACAGTACAGCAACAAATGAAGCTTAGATTTTTCTATCAAGTCAGCACTTTAGCAGGGCAATTCAAGTTTGTGACCCCCTGTCACATACCTGAGCTGGAGCCAACACAAATTGGCTGCAAAAGTGTAGAGATCAGTTCTCTTATAATCCATCCTGCTATATTTCTTGGGATGGAATTTTGACATATGTCAGGCATAATTTCCCCTTTTGAAAGAGGCAGAATTTAATTTGATTTCCCCCTTGTCTCCTGGGTTTTTTAGAAGTAGGAGTTTATACAATTTATACAAATGTTACAGAGTTATGATTAGAACGGCCTACAATTTTTTTTCTGGTTTTCCAAGAGCAAATATATTTTGCTGCAAATTGTTCCTTGCTTTTTACTAAGGGCCTTTTGTGTTCAGCATTATCCTTTGAAGTGAGATAGGTTGGTGCTTTCCCTTTTTCATCTCCTTATTTTTAAAGGACTGAAGAAAAAAAACCCTACATTTTCAACAGAACTTTGTATTAGGCTTGGCAATATTTCAAATGTTACAAATTTGTTTACCAATATGCAAAAGTATAAATAATAAAATCTGGAATGCCCATTTAAAGTTAAATGAATTAAAAATTGGTTAATTATATAAATTTCATTCAGTTAAAATATAATTGATATACGAATATTTAGATACCAGACAGAGGAAATTGCCACTAAATTGCAGCTGACCTAAACCATGTCTATTTTCAAAACCAAGTAAATGGAAATATTTCTTTATTTCTTTTCTTAGCACATTAGTTTTCACTCTTACCACCAATTCCTAGTCTTTTGAGACTTATTAGCTGAACACAAATTTCTTCAACACATTGTATAATCTTATTTGCATTTAAAAACAGAGTACTTACTTTATATGGTATTACTTTTGAGCAGGGAAGAGTAAAACCCGTGGTGCTAAAAGACTTAAAACAACTTCATCAGATAAGATTTCTAGGATATTTATAGGTATATTATTAATGTAGATAATTGAATATTTCAGAACGAAAAATTTGACTTAAGTTTCTTTATTGCTTGTAAACTGTTTTTTTAAAGATTTCCTGTATTAAGCAGATTCTCAGCTAGAATAAGTCTGTGTTTTCACTGCATGCAGTATGGGATGAGGATCTAGACACTGTAAAGTTCATAAATATTCATCTTGCTAGGTGTGCAACTCAGTTTTGACTGGGTGATAAATCACAGTGGTTTTTTTCCTTCACAAAAAGATTGTGTAAGAACTTAAAGAACATGTGTTTTTGACTACAAAAGTTCAGGGCAGACAGACTTTTAACAAAAAGTGCTGAGTAAGCATTATTATTCTTTTTCTTCACAACTCTTTGTGTCAGTAAAATTAAGAACTTTAAAAGGTAGAAGATAAACAAAATGTCATGAAAGTAATAGAAACTTGAAATTTTGTGCAAATTTGATTTTTTATTTGAAAAATCCCCACCATCTTTCACTTCAGATCTTCTTATAATAACTTTTAGACTTTGGCATTTTAATCAATCCTAAGTAAATCAGTAAAAATCTGGGGGGAAAGACCACTGCAGTCTTCTTATTATAACCCCATAACACAAGGAATTTTTTCCATAGGAAAAAAAGAAAATATGAAATATGTCGCTGTCTTGCCTTCAGTAGAAATGTGATCAGAATCAGCTGTGAGTACAGACGAGATAGATTTAGGCACAGGCTATGTATCAAGATAAAGAAGTAGTACAACAAGCTGTTCAGGGACTATAGGACTTTGGAATCACTGGAAAAATTAACTAGGATGATCTGATTTGCCTTTCACACAATAGGGCAATTCCTCACCCTCTCCTGTCTTATTATTTTTGGAGACTTTTTTACTGTTTATAGGAAAAAACCCTGCCCTGAAACACAGGTACACAGATAGCAGTGATGCAACAGGGACTTCTGATTTGCTTACTAGTGATCAGAGCTTCTTCTAAACCTTAATTATACTCTCACTGTACATTAAAGAAGTCAAAACCTCGGGACCTCACAGTGCTGTAGAAGCACCTGTGGCTGCATCTAAACAGACTCAGGCTTGAATACTCTTCCACAACCATTTGGTTGTCATCATGCTCCCTTGCATGGGGTTTTGGCTTGTGCCATGTTGTGCTCACTGAGACATTGCCTGGGGCTGCTGCAAGGGATGGCACAAGTCAGGGACGGTACAAATCAGGGGTGGCTCCTTATGATTGTGCAGTGAAAACTATTCTGGGATGGGAGAAAGCTTGGGTGTAGGGGTGAGAGTCCTGCTGCGTCCTCCTGTCTGAAGACTGTTGAGTAGGCCAAATACCATTTTATTTGTCAGCACAGGTGAAGCTTTTGTGAATACTTAACAATAGGGCGGTGTACCCGTTAAATGCAATAGTCTAAAGGTCTATAGTCTAAAGCCTAAAAAGCAAGAGATATTAGGTAGACACAGAAAGGACTGAGAGATAAATGTGAGAGACAGCACCGGTAGTCGGTGATCTCAGCACACTGGCTGCTCTTTCCATTGAAAACATTGCAGAATGATTTTTGCTGTCTATGTGGCAGAGATTGCCTTTAAAACTATTGCAAATGATGTGACTTGAAGGCATCTCTTGACAATAGAAATGAAAATAATGGCTAGAGAGTTGTTTTTACTTCCAGATGACAGCTAATACTAAAATAAACAAACGTGTGGTAGAATCATCTGATTAATCATTATTTGCTGATGACTGTTTCACTGAGACAGAGCAGGAAGAGACACACACCTGCCTGCACACTCCATGGTCAAGGCTCTACTTATGCCTAAGTGACTGACTGACTAAATGTGGCTCAGATCCTTGGTTTTGTGCTCTGTGAGCTAAAAGGAGTCTTTGAAATGGCATCTGCCTGTCTTTTAGTTACCAGACTGAAAGATCAGAAGCCTTTGTACAGGATGAACCAAATTCATGTGTCAACTTGAGTAAACGCACTTCCACTGTGACACTCTCTCCGTGGTGACACCATGTCCCCTGCCACCTCCATGAGTGTGCTCTCTGAAATGCTTGTTAGGCCTCAGCCTTGATGAACAATATATGGGCTAAGCTCCTCTTGAGCTTATCAGAAACACTCTCTGCTCCCAGGAACTTCTGTTGTCTAACAAGCTCCTGTTTTTTAACAAACTTCCCTGGAAACTTATTTCTTGCCTGACTAACAACCCAAATGGAACAACACTTTTATTACTGAAATTTCAAAGAAAAATTACTGACCTGAATTGTGGCAAGGATGGAGAATTGCTAGGACAAAAGCCAACTCCCTTGTGACCATATAAACAGCTGTCCTAAGTGAGACCCTTTGAGCTCTCCCGGAACAAAGCTGGCTATGACCAACAATCTCCCTCTGAGTGGCACACCTCTCAGAGCTAGCAAACTATATCTGCTATACTTGAGGAACCACTGCCAAATACTAACAATGGAGCCTCACTCTTTAAGGCTCAACCCTTCACCTGTCAAGAAGGTGTAAAGTCATCCAACGTGAGTATTTTGCTGAACTTCGGGGAAATTTTCACCTTGTACCTGTACTTCTTTAGGTCTATGTGCATGAGAATGTGAATATACTATAGCAAATGTACTATGAATGTTACTGTCTTACATTCTTAAGTACATTAAATTCATAAGTTAGGCCTATAACTGAGTTGCAGTTGTGCTTATAGTAAATTCTATAAAATCTTTTGCTAAATTGTTTAAATTAGGCTATCGATTAAATGCTGTTAAGTCCTCTTAAAACCTTTTTAGGCCTGAACTCTTGGTCAAGTCTGGGGCTAAGTTTGGCAAGGCGTTCCACTCTGAAGCTTGTGACATAGTGGAAATGTCCCGTATTACTTTTCATGCTTACATTTTCCCATCCGTAACTTTTTTTCATCCTCAGCCTGCATGAAAATAATTTTAGTGTTATTTTATTTTCAGATTGATAGATGTTAGATTTTAGTCCGATTTTTCACTCTGTGCTTTAACCATTTAGGAATTAGGAGAGTGAACCTTGAAAACGAGCTTTGTTGTGCTTTTGTTTTTTGAATTAGACCTGTTTTTGCCAATCCCTTTGCTGGTGATTCTCTGAGCAACCTAAACAACTCATTCATGCCAGATCGTGTCCTACCCTTTCTCAGCAACATGCATAATGAGAAAGAAACAGAGGAACTCCAATGTTCACGAAGTGTAGCAGACTGCAGATCTCTTACGTGAAAGCACAGGAGGACCATTCCTTCCCTGACATATCCCATAGGTGGTTGAATCTTCCTGTATCCTTCTCCAGGAAGGTATGTCTCGGGGAAGAATGGAGGGCAATCTTGTCCATATGCAGCAAAAAATTAATAACATTTATATAAATTCAATTTAGTGAAGATTAGTTACATCTTTCAAAGGGGTTAAGGGTGATGATTTCTATTCCAGATATATTTTGCCTTTTCTCATTGATTTAATCTGGAGACTGTTTTATCAGAATGTTGTGAATCTCTGCATATTAGGATTAATAATTAAAGTACTAATATATTTTTAATTGTAAAATTGCAAATGCAGCCATAATACAGTTGAATATACTTAGCATGCTTGCTGCAAAAAGGGACCAATGAAATTTTCATGAATGTTTTACATTCCTCCTGCAAACAGGAGGCAAACTGTGCCACCAAATTTATATGGTGTCACCTATCCCACCAAAAATAAGCCTTCTGATGATTGCAAGACTGTTCTGCATACACACACACATGCACTGACACACTCCCTCGTCTCTTTCTCTCTCTGCCTACAGGCACTCGCACGGACTAAGCAGCAAAGCATAATGCTCATCTTTTAAATAGGTAACAACTTCAGGCTCACTGAGGTACCATTTTCCCTCCACAGCTGCACGTACCTATTTGAGTAGATGACAAAAACAAGATAAATAGTAAAAGACAGAGCAATCTGACATTTTAATCACTGTTATTGCTTTAGTCACATTTCAGCGTTTTGCTGAAGAGGAGAAACTGGAAAGAATGAGAGGTAATGAGGTAAGGAGAAATGCTTGTCATGACATGTGCCACTCCTTATCAGAATGTTCTCATCTAAGCAGACACCATAGATCACTTTCAACACTTTCTACATTGTCCTTCATACAAATATGCTAAAAATGAGGGACTTCTTTACAGGAAAAAATGTACAGCAACCTCAGAGTGTGCTTTTGTTGCTCATTTTTCAAAGTGCTTTTAATGATTGCACATGTCACATGAGATTGCTCTTTTTTCCTCTGTAAAAGAATATAACTTCCCAATCAGGAAAAGAGTAAGAGGAAATCACTGAGACTTGAACTTTACAAAGGATTAGTCAGGAGATGATTAGCAAGTAGGTGGCCAGAACCTAAGCAACCTAAGAGCATTTTTTTTTCCCCCCAAGAAGGGATCTATTAAATCCAAGAAGTTTTTTTAGCTATTCAGACTGTTATGACGCTTAGCGGCTCAAATGGGAAATTTCACCAAGTTGTCTCATCAGATAAGTATTTGATGACCAGCTTAAAAAAGGACACAGTTAGATTCCTATCTAACTCGGTGTGCCAAGGCTCTGGTCAGAAATTATTGTGCCAAGCCTTATCTTAAAAGCAGACAGTCACATTCCTGACCTATGACAGAAGGAGCAGTCTCTCCCTAAGCACTGCTTTGCTATTTGAGTATTTTCACTTAGGCAAATGTAGAAGAGGCAAAACCAGCTGGTTCATTAATTTTGCCAGAATATCTTACATAATTGTTCACACCCATCTTTTCTCCAATGGCCAAATGAGAGAACATTTGAGGCATCCAAATGAGAGATCTCACAGAGTCTCCATCCGTCTCTAATGCAAAACAGAGCCACGCTCTGCAGGGAGATACTCTCTGACCTGCCTGGAAGCAGCTGCAGAACCAAGTCATTCCCCTGTTTTCAAACTGGTAAAATTTATTGCTCTGTACAAGACCAAAAAAGAGTCTCTTTTTTCATAATTAACTTCTCAGGAAATGTTTGTTCTTCAGTATTCTTGGTCTTGAAGACTTGCTTTTGGGGTTATTTTTATTGGTTTTCCACTCAAAAGTTTTTCTCATTTGAGGTCAGAGAGTTCTAAGACCTTTTTTTTTTTTTTAAACAAGAAGACAGAGTTATTTTGACATAAACAGTGAGGTGCATGGATTTTCTGAAAGAATCTGTGTTTTATGATTCTAATCTACCTGAGGATTAACAAATTATATTAATTAATTCAATAAGTTTCATTGTTTTCCTTGTTAATTTATTTCCCTTTCAACTTAGGCTGAATTCATCCCAGTGTAGTATAACTACAAGGTTCAAGAATTGCTTAATATTCATTAAACCTTTAAAACTAAATGTTGTTTTTATTGAGACTTCTACTAATGGATATATTTACATCATATTACGACTTCACTGATGTGAAGTCGCATTGCATTCCTGTTGCCAGCAATTATCTCACTTCATCTTTATCCATGCACTGTTATGAAATTATAGTAATAGGCTATTCAAGCAAATAACATGACATGTACCATCAATCCTCACAGAAAATGCAAGCTTATCTTACTTAACAATTTGAGTCCCAGCATTTTTGAACTCTTGTAATGATGTCCTGCCTCTCCTGCAGGAAAAAGAAAAGTTTATATTGATCAGTGTGAAAAGATTTAGAATATCTTTGTCTGGACAAGCTTTGTGCAATTACTATTCAACAGTCTTTCGATGTTTGTGATAGCAATGGCCTAGCTCATCTCAGTCAAAATATTAGTAGAAAGTGTTTTCCAAATACATATTTTGGGTCTCTATAATGACATGAGATAAAGCAAAGCAGGACTCCTTTTCCAGTTAGCGTACATGTTCTACACAGAATTACACTCCCTGATGAGTCACAAAATATTTGGGTTTGTAGTCACTACTGAACATGAAAAACTCTAAAGAATTTAATAGGCATTTTACTACTAGCAGCCTTGCATTTATTAGATTTACCCCCATTATCTTCCCTCTAGCAATTCACATAAACTTGGCTCTTCCACAACACTCTAGCTGCTCTCTGCCTCCTTTCTAGCTAATGGGACTTTATACTGCTTTGCAGCGGCTGGAAGTATGTGTCTTTCTCCCATGCATGCAGACTTGCACCATTTCATATCTCAGCTATGTGTGGTTTCTCTTGTAGAGTGGGTCTTCTGCTGTGGGATACAATTGATATAATCTGAACCTGGGAGAAAGAAGGGAGAACACTTCAGCTCAGCCTGTTCCTGTTTTGTCTGCATGTGCTCCTGTCCAGTAGGACTTCAGTCTGTGTTAAATGTGTGTTAGAGCACTATAAAATATACTAAGTTCAAAAGAAACTGTAGAGAATGGAAGACATCAGGCATATGAGGAAAACATACCTAGGTGGGGACAATGTTTGTACTTTCATTTGTTTTACACTCCTATCCCTAAATAAAATTCCTCAAATGTTTTCAGTCTTGTTTTCAAAACTCTTTAAGTAAAATTTTATCTGATTCTTCACTATAAACTGTTTAAAATGTCCTGTGCATTACAGTACAGTGTAAGTACTGTGCTAGATGCAGACAAATAGAATTTCCCACTGAACTCTGCATTGATTATCAAATGACAAATCCATGGCTGTTGATCTACAGGGTAAAAACATTGGACCTCTATTCATTATCAGCAGAATTTTTCAGCAGTCTCCAGTGAAATACAAAAGACCAGTGTAGTCCCACAAAGGCCTTATGTCCAGCCATCATAGAATTAAAAAAAAAGTTGCCTTGTTAAAAATCAGCTAACATTATCCCACATTTCATGATCTTGTCCACATATCTGAAAAATCTTTGTTAATGGGAATCTGAATTGGAGAGTAAAAGTGCTGTGCTTATTTGATTTTTGTCTGGCCTAGCCAATAACATAGTAATTGATTTTACATTATTTTTCAATGGCTTAAGGAGCTATAATTAATCTCCTTACAGTTTTGTTAAATGCAAATCCCATAAAGCTGTCTAATATGCTTATGAGACCAAAACACCAGACCAGTGGCTTAGAATCTGTACCATGCTGCTAAGCACACCCTTTTGTGTAGCTTTTACTGATGAGCTTATAGGCAGGAGTGGTGTGACGGTGAAAGCTGAATTCTGTGATTTAATGATCGCATCTTACACAATGTGAACATAAACACTACAGGGAAACACTTTAATTTTGGCTGGTGTTCAAGACTTTTTGTTTCATATAGGATGGCCAGTTAAAGATAATGAGTGTTTTTCTGGCCCAATGTCATCTTGGCAGAAGATTCAAAGGATTTATACTGAAAACCAGGGACTTCCAGTTGCTATCCATGCTCAAAGCTCTGCAGACTTCTCTGAATATGCAGAGGACAATTATCTCAAATCTGGAGATGAAAAGAAAGAAGGTGTTAATACAAATGCATCTTCTCTCCTGCTTGCAAATTTTCAAGACAGTACCAACTAATGGATATTTTCTTGCCAACCTGAAGAGCCAGTGTACCAATTTACCAAAGGCAAAAGTAATCCTTAGCTGAAGAAATAAAAGACATGCTATGTGGTTAAAGGCTACTTTATCTTAGAGACTGCATAGGGAATGTAAAATTAACATGTATACATTTTTATATTCTAAGCTTTCTAGCCGAGAACCTTTAAATAGCACCAGTAGAAAAAATAAAAGGAAAGATCTGACAGGATCACAGAGCAGTTTCAACGCTGAATATAGATTTGGCTCCTTCAAGTGTGGATTAAAGTGAGCTTGAAATGAAATAAACAGAACAGCTTCAGAAGTGTAGAGCTGAAGGGAAGTCATCCATCACAATGGAGGAATGTTTGATCTGATGTACAGTAGTTTAGCTCACAAACTTCATTGCTAAAAACATCTATCTCTGTGCTCACTGCAAGTTCTAATAATACAAGGCATGTCCTGAAGAAATTCAATATGCCAAGTAATTGTGAGCATCAGTCTTATGGAATGTGTAAAAAATAGACAGAGTGGACATATAGATACATTCTGTTTTTCTCTGTGCTTGACAAGAATGAAAAATAAATCCCAAAACAACACTTACATAAAATGTCTCAGATGTTTAACAGGGTTTTATATGATTTTCCATTCTAAAAGAAGATGCTTAAATGTTTGTTTCTTATCTGTATGCTGAGTGGTAAATGAATGTTCCTGGGAACTGTCTTGTCTTTCCTTCTCCTTATTCTAGACACTCCAATCTTATTAATAAATTTAAGATTCTTATTATGCTTATTGCATATTGAGATTTCCACAGTATTCAGATGTATTGAGGAGTACAGTCTGCCCCAAAGGGCTTGTCTTCTAAAAATATTAAGCAAGCAGCAGTTCAGAAATAACCTGAGATAACTGGTTATGTTCAGCCTTGTGATAGATTATTTTTAAACACATAGTTACATGTCATCCACAAATAGTCCTCAATAACAGATTTGATAACTTTATCAACTTGGGTTTTTTCCTCTTCTTTTTCAATCATTTTAATGTATAATGTGTGAACAGAGTATCCTCCTTCCAGGCAACAAAAAAGTAGCTATTTTGACACTTTCAGGGTAAAAAGAAAAATGCCATTTTCTCCTTACAGAACATAGTTATCATTTCTGTGACACTTCCTGGTTAATTCCTACTGTTTGAAGGAGATTATACTCTGACAGTGCTGCTTCTTGACCTCTAAAGCACCTGCAAAATGTCATGGCCTACAGAGAACACAGAACTTTTAGTAAATTCATAGCTTAATTGCAGCATCAACAAGCACTCAAATCTGGGGTACAAGTCCTTCTCCAGAATATACACGAGATGCAGAAGCATGAAAATGACATGCGCAAACTTACAGAGTGATACAGGTGTAGGAGAATAGAGAGCTAGATAGTCCTGTACTACCGGGTGGTAATTGCAAATAAAGGGTACACTCACAAAGAAACAAGGTGTCTCACCAAATTATTTTAAAAGAAGTTGTAACACTTTCTCATAGGATTTCTTCATATTCATATTAGAGCAAAACATAAAGATCATATTGAATTGCATAATTTTAATTGTTGTAGAACAATTGTTCATAGAAAATTTTCAGATTTCCCCAAACTTAATACGGGTGTTCTGTGGTGTGTTTTGGTTTTTTGCTGAGTTTTGTTTTGGTTTGTTGGGGGTTTTTCTTGTTTGTTTGTTTGCTTTGCTCTGTTTTGTTTGTGTCTGTTTTTTTGGGGTTCTTGGTTTTTTGGGGTATTTTTGTGGGTTTTTTTTTTTTTTTTTTTTAATTGTGGCTATAGACTTGATGTTTTCAAACTGGAAAACATTCATTGGATGATCATCTATATTGCAGACAATTTGCCTTGGTAAAATGCACAGCCTTTCACTTTACTGATTTTTTTATTGTTTCGGTGTCTTCAGACTTCATGGAAGTGAAAAAGATAAGCTTTGACCTCTCCTTCCATTTTAATGAGTCGCTGATAAAGTCTCCTCTTTCAACAGTTGGCCCTCAAAAAACAGTTGGCCCTCAAAATCCGTGGGTCAGCAGCCATAAAAGTAGAAATGAGTGGTGTTTATGTGTATGCATTGTATATGACAACCCTATTATTTAGCTAGATACCAAAAAGATGTGAATT
>VWZG01009383.1:141935-174179 GCA_013396735.1 Grallaria varia | reverse complement strand
ATTGAACAAAAAATCTAAATAGAGAAGAAGGACCATGTTTATTAAAAATATACACGGTGAATGAATATCAATAATATTTTTAGAAAATATTTTTAATTCTAAAGTGTTTGTAGATGCTTCTTCTCCCAGATGCTTTTCCCTTTTTATATGCTGTGTTTACTTATCTTAGTGTAGACAGTAACTAGCTCATTTATTGCTTGTCTTTACCTCAATTTCTTTACTCAAGAAGTAGGCTTTCAGAATACTTGGACTATAATTTCCTAGTCTACATGTTTAGTAATGCAGGCATATGTCTTCTTATTAAAAAGAACAATGTTTTTCATTCTGCTGGAGAATATGATTAGTTTCAAAGGTAGATGCCAAACACAGATTTTTGTTTTCTCTTTTATCAAGTACTTTCTACCTGGAGAACGACGTTTTTTTTCTCATCACTGATCTTCCAACTGGCTGTCACCAGTGCACACAAGAATATTACCACCTTAAAGCTTGCCAGTTCAATTTTGCCTTTATCTTCTTCATTTGCTATCTTATGGAAAGTCTCATTACTCTTCCCACTCATGTAAGTCAGGTCCTAGATCAACACAACAAAAGAAGCTTCCAGAAGATAAAAAATCCAAAGAGGTTTAACTTAAAATTCCATCTAGTGATACCATAATATCACCAGACCATCAAAAGCTTTGGTATAGGCAGTTTTAATACAGTCATGAGTTAACCTGTAGAAGTGTCGACCAACTCAAAGAACATCCTTCCTTTCCCAGGAAGGAAAGGGGTGAAAGCAGTGATGGTTACAGTAGTGCACATATTTGTATATGTTGTATACAAGGGTATAGTCAGATGTCTCTAACAGAATTTTCTGGAAAACCATAAGGTTGACAGCAAGTATCACTGCTGGTTTGTTCCTTGGTGTTGCTTAGGATGAAAAAATGGGTCTTATTAGTGCTCTTATACTAGCATTAATGGTGGTGTCACTGTTGGAGACAGTTTGTACTGACCTTTATGAAAAATTTAATAAATCTAGAAATTTTAATACATGCCTACTGCTGTAAAAAAAGTTATACCAAATTAACCAAGTTGGTAATACCATATAAATGGTCTTTAATGAAGGTTTACATTGATAATACTTCAAAGGATCAATCTGCTTTCAATGACAGAAAGCATCCTCAAGCTGCCCTAATTACAAAATCAGATATTATGTCAATAAGAAGCACACAAATGGAAAATTGACCTCAAAAATTAGACTGGTTATTGCAGTACTCACATGCAGTATAGAAATATAACCTCTGTCAAATCTCATCTTCTTGTCCATGCACCCTTCATAACTCATACAGGAAATAGGGAAATCCTGTCAAAAGATCAGTATCTCACATCATGACTGTGTGGAAGCCTTGTCTATTGCGAGGGAAAACCTAGGGACACCACGTACTGACCAATATGATCAAGGTAATGCCCTTTATTGTTGTGAAAACACCCCTTAAATAACCCAGATAGCACACACACTGCAAACCACCCTGTGACTGGTTAACACAAATAACACACAACTCTATTGGTGTAAAATAAAGTCCCTGTGACTTCTCTCTGTGCCGTTGTTTTTTCAGTTCTTCTGCCGCAGTTTCTGTAAGTTTACATTCTTGTCCCTGTTGATCTCCACAGAGGCTTCTTACAAGCAGTTTCTCACTGCAGTCTTAGAGGCCTTGCTTCATAACTGCATCCAAAATCGCAGGGTCGCTCACATGTCCATTCTCTGCAAGATATTTCCCAACACTTGTCTAAAAAGTTTCATCTTAAAAACCATAGTGTCCTAGCAAGAGAGGAAGACTGAATATTACTAGTTTCAACAGCTGCTGTATTAACAGTTGCTAAAGGCGAATAATGAAGTATGGTAACTAGCTGAAATGTCTGGTGGTGGCTGGTGTCTGGCATCTAAGCTTATTCCGTAACCCAAATCTTTCAATAGCAGAAAATGGGAATGCAAATGCTGACACATTTTGTGGGGGGCTTAGCAGCACTAACACTGCTGGACTGCGCTGAAAAAAGTCCTGCTTTACTCATCGTCTCTATTCTCAGTTTGCATCAATCTGTCATTATAAACCTAAAAACATCAGCAACACCACACATAGTAATTTTTCCTAGACATTTTAATTTTTAAAAAAGTTTCAAATATCATATTAAGTAGCTTAACACCTTAATAGGACATACAAAAACATGGCTAGAAACGTACAGTCCTTTTTTTCCCCATAATGCTTTCAATGTGCATCCCAAGAAGCAGGAGTATGAATTGTGTCGTTGGAGCAAGAAATAGCTCATAAAGATAAAAAATACATACAGGTGGCTCAAGTGCATTCTCTTGCTGAAGATCCCAGCTGTGATGGTCTTACCAGTTGGTTGAGGATTGGCTTCTCTATTAATTAAGGCAAAATAGAAAATACAGCAGAACTTTTTAAGGAATATAGATATGACTGATGGAAAAGAAAGTATAAGCATAAAGGAGCTTCCTCCTGATTCGAGAGAGAGAGAATAATCCTTCATTGACAATTGCAGGTGAATTTATGCATCAGCTCCATTAAAGATACAGAATATTATAGGCGTGATAATTGACAGGAGAAGCAGCAAATTCATCCTTGCAGAGAGCCATGTATAGTGGATGAACTAACTCTTGGCAACCATCTCCTTAAGAAAGGCAGAGTAAAAATTGATCTTGACAGCACTCGAGCTGAAGTTAAGAATTATTTAACTAATCTTTTAATATATGTCCAGCTACTTAGAAAATCCCTGAGCACCCCTGCAACCAACTAAATATGTCTACTGCTTTGCAAGGTACCAGACACATTGTCTCACAGTCCAACAAATTAACATATATTATTAAGCTGAGAGTAATATTTTTCAACCTGTACTTATCTCTGAAGTATGTTGACTTTATTAACAGAAAGTTTTTGATTACTTGAAAGTGTATCTATTTTTTTCCAGTTACCCTAATTAATTTTTTTCTCTCTTTCTATGAACCCTGACTTGTATCATGTAGGTGTATCACCTCATTTGGAGGTAGCTCAGAGTGGGTCTTAATATAGCTCTGCCTATCACAGGGAGGTCACCCTGCCTGAGTGGTGGCAGCTGGATCCAAATATTTGAACGTTTTCATTGCTTTCCAAATTTGCCTAAAACCCAGAAGGATTTCATATACATCTTGATATACAGCAAACAACATTTCAGAAGAGCTCCCCCCACACATAGTGTCAGGATATGACTGCTAGAATAGGCACTTCAGTATCTCTTACTGTAATTTCCAAAGACAAATACAACCATGACAGGAACAACGATTTTTCTGACCTTAAAAAATTATGAATCTGTGGATCACATCTGTGTAGTATTTTTTTCATTGGCTACATTATGGGAGACTGATCCTAATTAGTAGTCAGACTTAATTTTGGGGGAAACACAGCCTTATATAACCATCTTTATAATCTTAGTCATACAAGCTGAAAAGATCTCCTTTTATCTTTTATTTTAGTCTGCTTTATGGCAAATTTACTGATAAATATAAGATTATATTGAACCTTTTTCCAAGTACTAGTGCTTTAGAAATTCAATTAATATTTTATTAATCCATATTGATTGTAGCAATCATAGACTCTACGCATTGCCAATCAATGCTCAAATGGGAATAGGATGTTATCTTTTGATCCTAAGAGATTTAGAAATAAACATTTCAGCAACCTAATTAATAATTTGAAAAGTTCATCTTGTGTGGGTTTGCTTCTCTTTAAATTTAATTTTGAGATTAAATTCCAAACCTTAAAAATCTAGCTTATTGAATGAAAGCCATCAGAGTCCACACTTAGACTGAAACTAAACATTAGCTTTCAATGCTATTCGAAACATCCTGAGATATGAATTTTACATTTCAAGTTCTTCTGTAACTAGACTGTGTTTATTGTTTAAAGAAGCCATTACCATTGTTAGAAAGTGTTTTTATAATTAAGGTGTCATGGTCATGTCTCTTTGAAGTTTCTTAAAAGTCTCAAGAATTTCTTACATGTGGTTCCTGCAATTTATAGCTGTCTGGTATCCACTAAGGCAAACATGTGTTTTAAAGTATGACTTATTTTTTACGATACCGTATATAAGTTACAATGATGTATTACTTAATTCCCAAGAGATATTTTCACCTAATTCAGTGTGAATGTAATCCACATAGGAAACTGAAGCTGAAAGAAAAAAACTGGTCATTGCTAATCATTGGTGCAAGATATGAATCAGCTGCGATGTTATCTTCATTTGAATTCTAACATAGAAGAGCATAACTTAGTTTGAACGTGGACACAGAGATGTGCACCAACCCATATGTTTATCTCTTGCCTGTTCTACTCCAGACTCAGATGGTTACAACTTTCAAACATTATATCCCACATCTCTTTTTGGTTATTTGTTTGGTTTTTCCTTTGTGGTTTTTTTTCTTTGTTTTGTTTTTTGTTACAGTACCTTTACAGAGTGATTAAGCTGCAGTTACCATTCAAGGCAAACCCTAATTCCACCTTCAGCACTTCCTTGTACCTTTAGGCAATAAGCTTTGGGCAAGCATTTGTTTATTTCCTATAATATAACTCTCATCTAATCTACTGTGGGATGGCAGGTCTTAATTGAGTCTCCATTGATTTGTTTGAGGCCTTCTTTCCACCCTCTGTCTGACTTCAGTGTGTTGGGTGATAACTTTCTATTCCCTACTGGACTTGTAGAGACAGAATGAAGTACTCAACCCAGTATCTTCTTTCCTTTATATCTTCATCGCACTCCCTTACAACAGAGCATATAAAGTCTTCCCTGTAGAAACCTTAGTCCTGTCTGTTCAGATGGAGCTCTTGCCCTCTAATACTCTATAAATGTTTCTGGTATCAGTCCCTAAAATTCCTGAGAGTCTAATGCCAACACTTTAAGATGCCTTTTGCCCTGCATTTAGGACCATTGCCTTTTGTCATTGGTTTGTAATGGAATTTGATTGTTAGACCAAGATTGGCGTATTTGAGCTGCGTTCTCATCTTGCTGGTTGCTGGTTCCTTTGATGCTGACATTTCAGAATGACACTATCTGGCTGTGCCTGTTTCCTGCTTGTTGTTATTCTGTTGGAGTGGGCTGTTTGGAGCTCACCCAAGAACTGTGATAAAGTATCTGGAAATGTGTTTTGCGAGGTGACACAAAGCTGACATGCTCAGCTGAGAAAATTAGCTATTGTACACTGCAGCAAATGGTTAAACATCAAGGTGTCTTACCTTGGCAACAGGGTGACTGACTGGATGAAAGTATCAATTGAAAGAGAGACAACAGAAGCAACTGGAAGGCAAAAAATTATTTGCTCTAAGAACTAGGTAATTTGCTCTAGGAACTAAGTGGTACCTGCCTAATACGACCTCTCCATGAGGCAAAAATCTCTTGCTGCCCTTCAGAAAAAATAAGTATAGCTCATGGGAAAGAGACAGATCAAAATGAAACCAGTACAGGTGTTGGTCCATGGAGCAATAAGAACAAGAACAGAACTGAATGGGCTCGGGTGAACAACTCCCCTGTCCTCAGGGTTCAGTCTAAATAAGCTCAGAAAATACGTATTCAGCTGTGGCCAAGTGCAGTCAGGAGAAAAATAGTAAGAGTGCCCCCAAAGATGTCAAGAGGACAGGAAACTTTAGGGGAGCTGAGTGAGGCCATGTCTTCTCTTTCCTTCCTGGAAACCCTTCCTCTCTTCTTCAGGAGTACAGTATCCACATCCCCTTGTCAGTTCCTGTTCCCCACTCTCTCTGCCCTTTGGTGTGATAGCCCCTGCTGAACACCAGTGTTTCACATCCAAGTATCCCTACTCTCTTCTCGAGTTTCCAAGAACTGGCAGACAGTTGGGGGAGATCCTGCTCCTAGTGTGGGGGAATCTCGGTCCCAGGCCAAGGGAAACAGCCAGAAAAGAGTTTCAGAGGAAGAGCTATTGTTGCCAGGAAATGCCTCCTTCCCATTTTTCCAATAGTCCCTCCTGTCTTTGGCAGCAGCAACAGAAATCCAATTGCAAAGATGAAGCGGGGATTTGCTGATCATCCTGGAAAGGCACAGCTTTCTTTCTTCGGGCGTACTCAGAGCAGGCAGTTTGCCATCCCTTGTTGGCTGCAACTTTTTTTGCATACTGCCTCACTCTGGGATTTCATGAAATTGTACATTTATCTTATGTTATTCCATAGAATCGTAGAATGGTTTTGCTTGGAAGGGGACTTTGGAGATCACCTGGAAGGCTATTTGCCACACCCCGTCTACATATCACAGTATTCTATGTTGACATGAACATGAAATGTTCCCATGTAATGGTATGAAGCTGTGTCAAGGGAGGTTTAGGTTAGATGTTAAGAAAAGGTTTTCCACCCAGAGTGGAGTTGGACACTGGAACAGGCTCCCCAGGACTGTGGTCACAGAACCAAGCCTGACAGAGTTCAAGAAGTGTTTAGACAATGCTCTCAGTTACATGGCGGGGCTGTCCCATGCAGGGCCAGGAGCTGGACTTTGATGGTCCTAGTGGGTCCCTTCCAATTCAGGATATTCTATGATTCTATGATTTGATGTTTCTTTCCTTTTGGGATCATGCCTTTCAGTGCACTTGAAATTCCAGAGATTTCTGTGTGCCCTGTTATTAAAATACCAGTGTAGCTTCTGCGCAGTGAAAGGAAAGCAGGATGCTAGGAAACTTTTGACTTACCCATAAGCTAGTAAGCATAGCAACAGTGACAAGCCTGAAATAATTACCTGTGCATACATTTTGTGGTCTTGATGATAGATTGACATTTTTTGTTCTTGAAGGTGTAGGATAGAATGGGAGTGGAAAGGCAAGATTTCATTTACTGTAACTAATAAATTGTCAATGTTTCACAACCCCCTGATTACTTTTGGTGCCCTCTGGAGACATCATGACCCCTCACTGAAGAAACTCTGGCTTCAAACATGACTTTACAAACTCAAGGAAATATTGTTACTGGCTTTTCATCGCATAGAGCTTTCCCTATGAATTAGTTGTGAGACTTTTATTTTTGATTGACCATCTTTGACTGATCCCGACTTTCCTAATGATAGCATGCTGTTGGGATTTTGGTGAAAGAGAGCAAGGAACCAATCCCTTCCCTGCTTTTTCAGTCCCTTTCCTCCTGTGTGCTCAGTATTTGTATGATTTAATTAAAACTTGTTTACATGACACCACCAAAGTGAAAAAAGTAGTCATAAATGTGGTTGGTTTAAAATCTGTGTCCAAAGAATCAGAATGGTATAGATGAAGAGAATGAGTTCTTTTTCATTTTCTCCAAGGGCCTGGACTCCAAATGTACTGAAGGTGGAGGAAATAGTGTGTGCTTATTATGCTGAGAAGTAGAGATTTGCATGGTGATGGAGGTTGCAGCAGGGGAGGATGGCTCTTTCACCACTTGCAGATTGGCAGATGGGGTATTGGGAGCTCTTTCCATTGAATCATATGAGCCAGCTGAGACTGAGGCACATTGGCAGCACCAGGAGAAATTGACAAGTGACAGCAGGGAACAGAGGCTCCAGCTGCTTACCTGAACTGCTGTTGGGAGACTTTTTCTTCTTGCTAGAGGGACAGGTTTGGGATATTGTGGGAGGATTTCCAAGCTTTGCCTAGCCCTCAGGCAGCAGCAAACCCTTTCTGCTTTTTCATGTATGCATCTACCAATGACAGTACCAGAGAACACTAGGAGTATATCAAGTGTGACTACTTGGCTCTGGAGAAGACAACCAAGAGTGTAGAAGTCCCAGTTGTGTCTCTTTGATCCTGATGGGGAAGGGGAAGGAAGAACTTGAGAAAGGGGGGCATATCCCACAGATCAACAAATGGTTGTGCAACTGGTGTCAGGAGCAGGGCTTTGGTTTCAATGACCACCAGATATTGAGAAATAAGGACTGCTATGAAGAGAGAAGACCCATCCAATTAAATGGTCATAAAGCATCTTTGCCAACAGGCTGCCCAAACTGATGAGGACACTTCTATACTAGAAACAATAGGGGAGAGATATGAAGAGCTTCTATCAAGTAAGAAAGTCCAACCCAGTCTATTCTATGACTCTATGACAAGTCTGGCAAGCACAGTGTGCAGAGGAATGTGAACAGAAAAGACCTCAAAATCAAGTCCAGCCATGAGACTGACCAAGGAACTGGAGCATCTGTCATATGAGTGGAGGCTGAGAGAGTTTGGCTTGTCGAGCCTGGAGAAGAAAAAGCTCAGGAGTACCTTCAGTGTGATAAATACTTGATGAGGGACTACTAAAAAGCAGGAAGTCAGACTTTCCCATGGCACCCACTGACAGGACAGGGTGAATGTCATATGTCATATTTCTGGGTGTATAAAAACGGAACTATCAAGTTTGGCAGAGGTGCAGAAATTAACATAAACTAACATGGCTAGATTACCATGAAGAAAACAAATTTTAAAAAATACTTCACTATTGAATTCTTGCTGTAGCATCTCAGAAACATTACAGCTCAGGCTAGACTAGTAGACAGATTTAAGTAAAAGCCATTGCCTGAAGCAATACAAAATTTATTTCATTAAACAAATTTTAATTTGACCAAAATCATCAGGTTCATCATTGCCTCCACAAGTGAGCCCAGAAGCTAATTCAGAGGAGATAAGAAATGATCACAAGGATACCCCTAGACCAGAAACTGCAGCATACCCTGAGGGAGAACAGTGACATAGTTAAGATTTGGTTGTGGATACGGAATTGAAAATTACTCTTGCATTTCTAGTGGCTGACTTCTACATCTGAACATGAACATGACATTTTATTCATCTCCTCTATAATGCCAATCGTGTATTCCCATTTACTGTTTTAAGATGTTGCATTCAGCTTTCTGCATTCAATGCCTCTCTCTTCCTTTTTCCTTGAAAAAAAAGCACATTTCTGAATAACTTTTTTCATCTTCTCTGACCCAAAGGTCAGACTGACTTTGACCTCTGCATTTTTCATTCTCAGCTACATTTCCCTGCATGGATCACAAAGTTGTTGCTTCAAAACCCTCTGTTCTCCACATGAATTTACTTGTTTTCAGCTGCTGTGTTTTTTGCTAAGTTCTCCTAAAAGTCATAATATAATAATGTGCTAAGTGAACAGACCATTATATATATTATATCAGATGGCATTCATTCTTCACATTGTATAAATGGGATGGCTTATGTTGGTAAGGAATATTTACAGCTTTCCAGAATTTGTGTTATGAACCATTCACCATTACAATCTCTCTTCACTTCCTGTTTCCAAAACTTTTGCCCTTCTGACTGAAAGTTTTAGCATCTCTATCTTTCTGGTAGGTGAATGTTGGAAGCCAGAAATGTATAAGAGATGGAAGAAAGAAAACGAGAAGCAAGAAAAAAGCAACGAAGAAGCAGAAGAACATGTTGAACACAGTCTTTGTGTAGGTGTTAGGGATGTTTTTGTTATTAGAAATAGAGTTTGTGATTGTTAAAAATAGGTATTAATTGGTTTTGTTAAAAATTATATATTTCTGTATTTCATGTAATGTGCTTTTCCGTGATTGGTTGACAGTTGCCGCAGTGCAGTGTTACCACCCCCTTTTCCTTTGATTAGTTTGTATTTGCATACTCCGCCCCTTTCCAGAACCTTCTACCAGAACCCTATAAAAGCCAGTGCTACTCTTCAAATAAAGCTTCATTTTTCTACCTCATTCGCCTTGACAAGAACCCTTTGTCCCATGCTCCTCTTTCCTACCAGGCCACATCAGGTGAATTTATTTTTTAAGAAAATTTAAACATGGTCTCCTCAGTTGTTTTTTAAGTTGCATCATATGGCTTAACATTCTTTTAATTTTACATGGATATTCAGAAACTACTATGCCTGTTCTGTTTTCCATAGCAGACATAGAGCAGAGAAATAAAGTCTTCACATGTAGGATCTGCATCTTCTATTGAAACAATGAGAAATTCTGCTTCTGAATGTGCCTGTTAGTCACCTTAACACATGCACACCTATCACCCTTTTACTCCTCACTGACAGTCAACAAATCTGGACGAAACAGGTTTTCATAAGAAGACCCATGTACTCAAATTTTTTTTCTGAGATTTTTAACATCTAATTAAATATTTATACGACTTGAAATATTCAGAATATATCTACTCTGCCAAGAGACCAGGGTGTGCAATACTACAAATACTGAAACACATTAGCCCTGGAACTCTAAATTTCTGTGACTGAGAGATAGTCACCTAGGAGCCTGGCAGACATTTGCAAGGTATGGTTTGTTATTGTTGATACAGAGTCAGGCTGATGTGGTGATTGATGAACGATAACAAATACTATATCCAAGTGATACCATATATGTGAAAGATAGTTCTGTGCTAGTCCAAGAATACACAAAAAAAATTTCTGAACCAAAAAGTAGAATAAAGAAAAGAAAGTGTAGTTACTGGTTTTAGAGGTTCTTCAACAAATTTAGCTGAAAGAGTGTTACAAATATTAAAAATCTAATGAAAGAAAGGGAAATTATGTTTCTAATTTCTTCTATGAAAAAATAATGTCTGATGATATCCCAGTACTTCTTTTGAGCAATAGAAAATTCAATCTGATTTTATTTGCTTTTCTATGTGTTCAAAGAAAAAAGTGAAGGCCTCTGGGAAAAAAAAAAAAAATATAATTCTCATCTGTGGTCTTGCAGTAAGCAGACTTGGCAATCTAGGCTCCTACAAGAAGGGTCAACATATTTTAACTTTTTTATTTGACTTTTTGGCACTGTGTATAGGTATCTGCCATCATAAGATTTTAAGTTATGTCTAGGCATCAAATTGCCTGATGACACATAGTCCTATAGCTAAAATTTGTAAGAACTATCCAGAATAGTAAAGATATGTTTTAAATATGTTTTGTCATCCATCTTCTTTAGATACATTTGAAAATATTAGTTATGTGTAATGTCTTTGAACTGAAGTCCAGCATAAGTCAAGTTCCTGACAGTGATTTTTTTAAAAAGACTGTTTGACTTTATTGCAAATAATTCAGTTCAACAACTTGGAAACAAAACAAATAAACAAAACAAAAACCAAAAAGAAAAGGCAGAAGGAGGTGTAACATTTTTCATGTTACAAAAAGTCAAAATAATTTTTGAAACTATTCTGCAAAATAAAAATAGTAAATATTTATAAGGGATTTTTCAGGTGGTGTAGCCATTTGAGTTTTTTTTCTCATGAAATATATTTTTTCAATAAAAAGCCCTCAAGCAATGTTTTGAAACACACTTTGTTTTTTCTCTTTAATAGCAGAGTTCTAAAATGCCTCCATTCAACTTTCCTTTTTCCCATCTTTTTTTCCAGCTAGGTCAACTGTTGCTGTGTGGCATGGTCTGCAGAGAACTGATGGCACATTTCTTATGCCTGAAGTCTGTCAAAGCAGCAGTGAGAAGTTCAGCTATAGCCTCACACCAGGCAGTCCCACTAGCAGCAGGAGCATTGAAACTGCCAAGGAAATTAAATGCTCAGAAGATGTGACTGGCATTTTGAGGGAGCACATTTTCAAAAATACTGAAAAGTACTTCCGAAAGTGTCCTGATCCCTTCTAAGTTTAAGTCTCATCTAGGCAGTTTTTGTGATTTTTTTGAAAAGTGGCTTGTATTTCTGTCTCGGTAAGATTTCCTATAAGGTCCCACTCCAGCACACACATATGTATATTTAACTTCCTGAATACATTGGTTCAGCTGAATTCATATTGTCACTGACTCATGCACATGTTAGGCCTTAATGTTTGCAGGGTTCAGAGCTTCTTTTTGAATTTGTAGAAGGGGTATGAATGAAAGGGGAAGGAGAAGGATGAAAGTCACAAGACTATCTTGCTTAAAGATATTTAGTCCAACATGAACATTTTTATCTTGCCACAATTTCCAATATTTAATTTTTGCTTATGTCTTCAACCAAAGATTAAATCAAAATACCAGACTATCCTAATCTGTACTGATTCATTTTGATACGTTTTGCTTAGATATTTCATGGTTGAAAATTAAAATTACAAAATTAAAAAGCCCCTGCATTTCTCATAGAAAAACAAACATTTCCCTGAGGTAGACCTCATTAGACATCAGACCAATAAATGGCTTGGTGTCGCAGATTTTATAACAGTCACATCATACTTAGTCATTAAACCAGGATGTGAAATTTATGTACACATGACAAATAAATCAGATAGAGGCTAGACATGGGCATGGTAGAAGAGGAAGAAAATATCTTCAAATAAATTATTTTTCAGACAATGGGACATTTTAGAAAGAGAAAGATTTTACATTTGTAAGAGAACTGATAAATCAGTGTGAAGACTCCCCTTCCCTCTAGTGTGCTACTTTTCTACTCATTCTTTGCTAGCCCCGGAATCCAAACTTTTTTTAAGGACACATCTGAGCCCCTGACATATGTTCAAATAAAGAGGAAAATGCCTATATTGTCAAAACAGCTGAGTGTTCTTCAGCCTGAGAAGCATTACAGTTGTATGTCTGTAGAACACGTATTTAATTGGAAACACAGAACATGGCTGTTAGACCGTCTTAATGGGCAAGAATTTTAGCAAGCTGCTCTTGGTGTTGGAGCTGGTGTAAAACAATCACTCATGGTTCAGGCTGACTTCAAAGGGAAATCACCTCATTAAGATGATTGTTGGAAAGACCTCCCTAGGTGCTAGCTGTGTTTCATTCCTTCCAGTTTCTAACTGAACCAGTTTGTTTGCTCACTCAGTTCGTGCTGTCTCTGCAAGGGACAGACTAGATTTTTTAAAGAAAATCTCACAAAGATAAAGGGAAAATCCTTATATAAAACCTGAAAATGTGAGTACTTAGTGATTTTATTGACCTGCACCAGCAGATTAAGAATAATGTCTTACTGCACATTTATTTTTGCCAAAGAAATTACAGAAACAAAACTATCAAAACAATGGAAGTCATTAATTTTCTTCCCATTACTCAATAATGTCCTGATTCCATTAAAATAGTTATTTTACAGCTAGTTGAAAATCTTCTTTACAGCATTTCTGTGTTATAGTTTATGCTTTGACTTTGCTCATTCTGCGTATTGCAGAGATTCACAAGCTGGATTTCAAAGTACTGCCATCCAGCCACTTAAGCTGAGGTGACTAATACACTCTAAGTTATAGTCTGCCAGGAACAGACCATGCTTCACTATCTCCCATCACAGTAAGGAAACTCCAACAAGATATCTGGTTCTTATTGCTGTGGTTGATGATATATCAGGAAAGCTCTATTTCTTAACAGGATATTCCTTGGATCCTTTCCTAGAAGTCAGGAGTTTAGATGCAAACCAGCTTCCAACCTTTCAGCCTTTCCAAAGCTGTAGTTAGAGCTGTCAGAGGAAACAATCAATCACCCAAGCCGAAACTAAGAGGATACATCTTCACAGCTGCGGAATCATCCTACCTCTTCACATAGGAATAGTTGCAGTCTAAGTATCCAAATGGCAGAGTTGCATTTTCTTTAGTTTGGAAAAGTATGACTTCCTTTCCCTCTTCCTGGCTATGTTATTCCCTGTCATGGATGCTGGTGTCTCACATGATAAGGAGTTTCCCATCAAGTACTCACTACACTAAAACTCCTGTCAGATAAAGACAACTGTGAATGCTATGCAAAGGAATTTTCACTGCAGCAGATCCCTGTTCAGACAATATTGGTGTTTCTATATTATAGCAAGGCTAATGAAAAACAACAAGCCTTCAAAGATACCAAGTAAATTAAGACTTCTACCACATGGCAACACAGGCAACTGATGGTGTGAAATCAGTCCCCCTACAGTCTGGATAAATTGCTTTTGTTTTATTGGATATATGTAGATGTGTTCCTATGATTATTTTGGTATTTTTTTGGTACGTCAGGCACTTTAATGTAATTTATGAAATTACATTAATTAGTGCTAATATAGTATAATATAATACAATTAGGACATTATAATAATGTACCATGGAAATGATAGTAAAAAGAAGTGATTGAACATAAATGAACAAATGTTCATTTCTAAAATTCAGGAAAGAAGAAAATAAAGCTAGGAAAATTAATAAGGCAATATTTTAAGATATTGGAATAGCAGCTTTTCAGAACTGCTTTCACAAATATGAGAGTTTCACCTCCCTTTTGTTATCTTAGTCTCCCACAGTGAAGAAACCATTCGTGTGTTCTTTCATTAGTATGATTTTTTTTCTTATTGTTTGTAAGAATTTGGCTCCCATTGTGCAGGTGCAGAGGGAGAGCAGTACCAAATTAAAGGTAGTTGTTCAGAAAACTGGGTCTTGTAAAGGCACTAATACCTAATCTACCTGCACCTGAAGGTAATGCTTCACTAGAGCAGAAATTTGCCTACTTTGTGACCAGCTAGAAAACAACATGTAATGCTGTGAATACACTTATGGGAACATCCACACCAGTACTGTACCGCTGATCATTAGTGCTCCTTTGAAGCAAATCTCCCAGTTATGCAGAATTCATATCAGAGCAGCCTCAAAGCACACAAAAGGATCTCTTAAGCTAAAGTAAAAAGATTATTCCAGAAACACACCTAACACACTACACCTGCTAATGGTAGACCTGCTATTGTACATTCCTGGTAGTGAGATTAAGACTAAGCAGAGTAAAATTCCCAAACAGACACAGATCACATAACAATGCCTCAGCACCAGGTGCTTCACAATAGTTCTCCTACTGTACCAGACCATGTTCTAACATACCACAGTATGTTAACATACCTATACTGCATGCACTTACATTTGTGGAAATCATCGTAAATTGTCTTTATAGGCAGTGGAAAGAGAAAAAAAGAAAAAAACAAAACAAAAAACCCCAAGAGTTTTAGGCTGACATTCAGGGGAATTATTTCAGATGTGCACCTGTAGGGAAGAGAGGGGGAGCTGCTCTAAAAAGGGCATCTAGATAACAGTATTTGGTTTTATAAATCCATCTTTGGGGTTTGAAATGTGAAACAGTGACGCCATCAATTAAACTGCCATAGACAGTTTATCTACATTAACTTATAGGGTGTTGCATAGGAGTTTCTGGCAGTCCAGGAGAGAATTCAGTTCTGATAGATTCCACCTTTTAGACCTCAAATTTTTCAGAAAGATTCCTTCAGATTCAATTATGCTAGTAATTACAAAAAGAATAGTTGTATTTTGTTATGTACTTTTTAATCTCTTAATTCTGAGTATTTTTAGTTATTAGTTCTAGGAGAATATTTGGCATAAGCATTTTCATCAGAAGAAAAATTGATTGATATAGGGGACCTGCACTATTTTGTTCTCATTTCATACTTCCATACTGGACATTTAAAAGCATTATGCTTCCACTGTAGTAATTGTCTTCCCCTATTTAAGAAAGAATTAATTATTTTAAAAATAGACTATAATAGGCATGAAACTACTATGTGATGTCAAAATGTAGGAATGTGCAGAACGTAGGGAACCACTTCCTAAACATTGTCATGTATGCAAATGTTTTGTTTCTACTGACAATGACATTTCCCAGAAAACTTAATTCTACTTTCAACAGATAAGGATATACACAGTCATCTCCCTAACTGTATAAAGCTAAACCTTAATTATTTCTTTAGCACAATTGCTAAAGATTCAGAATTGATAGACATGAACAATTGAAGCTCATAACAGGTGTGTAGGGAAAAAATAATATAAAAATAATATAAAAAATAAAATAAAATAAAGATTGCAATAACTTTAATGAAAAAATGTTGAATTCCCTCTGTATTCTTTTTGCCAAGGATGATGAAAACAGGGTGCCAGTGCAAATGTAATTCTAAAAGAGAATCATGGTTGTACCTGTGTAATCAACAGTTTACTAATGGTGTATTCTGAAATACTGTAGTTCTGTAAGTATAGAGAAAACAGCTATGTCACTCTTAAGAAGAATTATGCAATAGTTCATTCAGCTAAACCCTGTGAAAAGGAAATGGAAGTAATTTTGCACTTTTTGCCATCACAAGTTCCATTTTATAAAGGTAACAGTTTAGTATTTTCCATAGAGATTATAAAACTAAGCTGGAAATGAATTGCAGTTCTAACAATCTTATTTCCTTTAATAATTGTTTTGAATAACTTACAGAAAAATAAACACTGAACAGCAAATTCATTCCCATGTAAAAATTGTTTCTAAGATAAAAATACATGTTAAAAATCAATGCTACATCTAAATATGATTGTGCCTCACCAAGACATTCTCTACATGAATTCCAGACAAAACAATCCTTTCTCTGAGTTTTATGAAGCTAAGTATCCATGATGAATTTATAGCTTCACATGAGACAAAGGAAATAATCTACTAAAATTCATCATTCTTGAAATGTGAAATTGCTATGGTCAGCTGAAGATTATTAATGAAAATATCTGAATACTTTAGAGAGTGAGATCATAACTAGAGATACTGAATATGTTATATGGAAGCATATTTGAACTACATATGCAAGTAATACTTTGTACATGTAATTTATACATATTATACATAGTCAGTATCTCCAAATATAAATGTTTAACTAAGTTAATTGATCTTTTTCAGTCTTTGACTATTCCTTTTTATAAAAATATATGAACTGGTGAAAGGTTTTTATCAATAAATAAGTCACTGTCTGAAAAGCTCAAAAATATTCAGTGAACTCCATAATTAGTTCATTGACAAAACTGAAGACCAGAAAAAAATTTAAACCTTGAGACATAGTTAAAATTTGTAGTTGCTCATTTTACTTATTTATTTTTTTATTTTATTTTGAGCCTTTTCAGGAGCTGATGAATAGCACATTCTCTGTTTTTTCTGGGCTAATTATTGTAGAAGTAAATTATACATTTTTATTCCATTATGAGACTCTCTAACCTCCAGCACCCTTGTTGGCTGAGATCTTGGTGTATGAATCAGCTCTAGTGGTACATTTCTCAGCAATGAGACATCTGGAGCATTCCCCTTTGGACATATCATGCTGCAGGACACTACGATTTTGTGTCTGTGGCCAGCAAGAGCGGCCTGCTCCTGGAGCTGGCAGCAAGGCAGAGACAGTGACTGCTCCTCCTGGGCACAGTGCCCAAGCAAGACCAGAATGGTGAAAACTCAGCAGGTGCCCGGATTTGAGTCCAAATTGAGCTCCAGCCCAATGGGCAAATGATGCCCTGGTGGGAGTCCAGGTGAGGTGGATCAACGGGGTCCACTTACTCCAAACATTTTTTATGAGTGCAGGAGAAACTTCTTTGCCTCTTACCATACAATTAATCATATGGAAATATGCTGGATGAATAAGAAAACTCTCTGTCACTTTAAACACAGGGGCAGGTGCTGGCATCAGCTGGGGCATCGCCAGGGGTTTCTGCAGTGGATCTGGATCTCTGTTTTAGTGCAGGCAGGGCACCATTACCTTCCCTAAGCCATGTTTCAGAGGTACTTGTGCTTGGAACTGTCTTCGTTGGCCTGACTCACTGGCTGCTCTGTTGGGGTTTTTTGGTCCAAGCCCTGGGTGTAGGTACACTTGTCTCCAGTCCTGTTTCAGGCTGATCTCCTTACATTCTTTCCTGGGTTTCCTGTGTGAGACCAGGCTTACCTTTCACTTCCTGAGATCCCTGGGAGAGGTTGTGCCTATCATTTCCCTGGTCTTGCTTGGGTGGAGAGGGGAAAGCCTGCCCTAGGGCCACCTTCATCTCCCAGCTCACCCCCCTCTTGGCTCTGCTCCTGCTTTTCCCCCTCACTCAAACACTGACAACAATCATTGAGACGTGCCTGAGCCTGCAGTTAGGGAGAGGTGGGGCAAGACCTTCTTATTCATGCAAATAGGATCTATTTACACTGATGCAAATTTGACAAGCAAATTCTAGAGCAATTCAAAAGACTCAAATACAAACTGGAAAAGTTTGTTTAGTTCTACCTTATGTATGTATGTCAGATGCACAAATTTAGTATTTTTGAATTTAAACCTAGATACTACCATTCTCTTTGCTTATTTGAATTAACTGTTACCAATGCTTCTGTATGTACTCATCCACAAATCCCCATTTTCATCAGAAATCTTATCCCTGACAGTCTGTGTCTAGAGAGAGGACATGAACAGCTTTAGGGCTCTGATCACACCTTGGCATATGTACTATGTCAACAGAACATGACTGGTTATCAGATTGGTTTTCTAACAATGGCCTATCATTTATTATCATCCAAAATTCTTTTCAGTGATCTGCATTGTCTACTTAGTAAATTTGTGGGTATTATTTAACCTTCTTTCTCATGCAGATGGTATTTCTAAAAGGTTGTGGTTTTTTGCTAGCTGCTAACTCTTAGGAATTTTCCTTTAAAGTGAGGCTTAAGCAAAACCTCTGCTGGTTGACGGATGGGATTTTTCTGCCTGAAACCAGATGTTTTTCAGATGATCTGGTTTGCAGTTTGTAACCAGTGCTTGTCCATAATTTATTTTCCTTAGGACCCTGATCTGCAACTTGACTGAATGTTATAGATAGCCCCACCTCTCCAAGGTCAGAGAAGAATTTCTACATGATCCAGTACACACTTACTATCTGCAAAGTGTGTTTATTTTACTTGGCATGTATTGAAGACTTTTGCACAGTCTTATCTACTCTGTTTCTTGATGGTGTGGACTATTGGCTATGTAGCCTACAATGCTCAAGCAAGGGCCTTGAAAATTCACAATGAAGTCCTTGTGATCGGTCATTGATAAGGTCTTTGTTGAATATATTTAAGATAGCGACCTGTTCAGATACTGTTACAACTGGGGCTACACAGGAGGTAGTTATTTGTTTCATGCTTTCTATTTTCTCTTCCCAAGCTTACTACTATGAACCAAGACAGCCCTATGAGTCTTAAAGCAGGGAAAACACAGGATCAAAGCAGTATCTTCCACAGCCATATACAATTCTAATAAGAGTACAAATAAATATTTCAAAGGAAATGAACTCACTTTATAAAATCTCAACTTTTTAGCACTGATGGAAAAATTAATTGCTTCTTAGCCCCATTTTCTCCCCTCTTCACTTTCACTGCATGCCATACTTTGTTCAGGACTTCAGTCCTCTTTTTTGAGGGGAGGCTCCTCCAGTCAATTTCCCGTAACACATTCCTCTCATCCCCTTCCCTCTCAGGACAGCAGCTGGTCTTCCAGGTGTTCCCCTTGAGCAATATCCTACAATGTTTCTTTTATACTGGAGTCTGGTCATATCTAACAAAGATGGGCATCTCCTTGTGTTAAATATTCTATCCCCTGTAGGAAAGTGAAACCATTTTGTTTCACTTATTAAATTATAGTAGTGCTGCAGTAGCAGCAGTATTTCTCATTTATTATGACCTTGTCTCTTCTGATTGGTGATGGTTTGTTACTATCTTCATCTTTCCTTTGTAGAATGACTTAATGCCCCGCACCCTTCTCTGAGTGCGGACCAAGAATTATCTACTTCAGCTGATTGATTTGTTTGTTCACACCAAACACTTTCCTCCTTCTGTAATGGTATAAGCACATTTATTTCAGAAAGAACAGGATGAGTGAAGTGCTGTGGTATCACTACTGTGTGAGACAACACAGAATGGCTTTGGATTTTAATTTTATTTTGTTGAACTACTAGGCAAATGGCAAACATAGTAAGGACAGCAAACCCAAAGAGCTGTTATCATAATTCAGTTATTGACTTTTAAAATCCTAAGTAAATATTTGTCTCTATAGGAAGCCTCAGAAAGCAGTAATGAAAGTATGTTACCTCAAGCTATGTATTAATTTAATACCATTAAAACTACATATACTCTAATCTATGAGTATCCCCTCACATAAAACAGTAGAACAATTGTGACTTCCCATCCTTTTCCAGTCAGAATGTCTTGAAAATAACCAGTGTGTTTGCAGAAGACTATACAATGACTTGTTGTAGGATTTACCTTTGAGGACTGATATTTGTCCAGCCCTTCCCTGTATTTCCCAGGTAGATTTGGTCCTGGAAGGACTGACCTGAAGCCCTAATACACAAAGGTCCTCAATGTGCTGATGAGGAGCGGCTGTCTGAGCAGCTCCCTGAGGATGCCTGCATGTAGAAGCACTGCACTGGGACCTTTAGGTGAACATATGGATATCACTGGTTATGATTTCCATCTTTGAATGGCAGCTAAGTACCACCTGGGAGTGTTTTGGTTAGAAAAAGCCCACTCTTCAACATGTCAGGGAGAAAACGTCATGGAGAAGTGTCCCCGTAACCTCTAGCGTTATTTGGTGCTGGGAGAAGCAAGGGGAGGAAGGGGAGTTTATAAAAAAAAATGTCTTCTAAGAAGGAAGGATAAATCCAAAGGTCTGTGCTTCTCTCTAAAATCAGTGAGAAACTGTAGCTGTCAAGCAGTAATTGTTGCTGTCTGGTGGCACATGGACAGAGTTAGGGAAGTATATTAAATATGAGCACAGAGTCAATGAAGAAACACCAAATATGTGAGTTGAGTGAATCAAGTTTGAAGGTGTTTTTGAAGTGAGAACTTCAATGCAGACATAATTAAGTAGAACCCACAATCTTGGGTGTACTAAATACTACAGTCTGTTTTAAGACACTACAGTCTATTTTAAAATACTCTAAGCAATGGAATTTCACAGTGGTACATTGTTTATTACATGCTTTTTGGTTGCTTTGTGTCAGTATTTTAGAACTCCTAATTCATTTCCAAAGTAAAGAATAAGTCTCTACTCACTTCTTGACAGGGTTTGTTGTTTTCCAGTCTATGATTCAGACAATAGCATTTATCAGATAGAATGAAAAACAATCAGAAAAGTAAGAAGTCTTGTCCTCCCAAGTACACGTTCATTCTTCTAAGTGATTATTTTGACCTTCCTAACAGTGCTATAAGAATGACATAAAGGGATAATCCAAACACTCTTATAGAGAATCTGGGTAGCAACTTGGCTTTTCATGTGCAGCTGGGGGTAGAATATTGTTCTTTGGATCAAAAAGGTTATGTCTTCTCACAAATACATTCACCATGAGAGGAAGTCAGTAGTCACTGCTAAATATTTCTGATTATAAAATAGCAGTTACCTCTAACCTATGTTGTAACTTCACTATTCCACTTGTAAATGCTTGTGTTATGAACTGTTTTGCAATTAATTCCTTAAACAAAATGGAATAAATGATTCTGCATGTTACCATAAACAAGCAAGAGGAATTGCTCTCTTTAGGGAGCTAGATCAAAACCTTATTTCTGATAGCCTGTCTAACATGCTGATCCTATTTGCAAGAACGAACTATCATTTTTTCGAAAAAGGTCAGCAACTTATAAGGTACCATATACAATGCAAAGACATATGTACCGAGGGCTCATTATGGTGGCAAGCAAACTTCAGGAAAATATCGATTTTGGTCATATATGTTTCTTGATCCAGTTTGCATGAGGTTTTATTCACTCAGTAAACTGTAAGAGAATTTCAGAAGAACTTCTGCTTTTTTTCCACAGGAAACCTGGATTATTTTTAGTATTTTTAGTACATATATACTATATATATGATATACATTTTGTATGTTTTATTGCATAACTTTCAGTGGAAGGTATCTTTAGTCCTAGCAATTCTATACAGGTACAATATTCTCTTTTCCAAGGAAACAAAGTGACCTTATGAGTTTTCCTATAACCTTTGGAGTGTAAAGAGTGATAAAATGTCAAATCAGAGCCCAGAGGTAAGGAACTTAAAAACAGGTTCCTTCCTCACAAACTTTTTCTAGAAACCATCTTGCTCTTAATTTATCTATGTGTTTATTGATTCCTTGACCTAGAACCATGTGAAATCGCCTTACTACATTTATTATGGGTCCCAGGCAATATGTCTACAGAATGTGCACTGCTGCCTAGTGTGTTATAGTTCTGCTAGCAAAACACACTTCTTATGGGACTAGGTTCAAAAGATCATACTTCAAACAGTGACAAAATTAGTTATAACCATATAACCTAAAAGTAGGCATGCAAATAATCTAGTAATATGAACTCATTCATCACACTTGGTGAACTATAAAATATTTGTTTTGTTTGGATGCCTACCTGCAGACCTCTTTCATCTGTAAATTGGAGTTGAAATTTCCATAGGGTGCAATGATTCTTGATTATTTTTTATTATTATTTTATATCTTCCTTCTCAGAACAGAAATACCATGTCCACAGTCTATTTCAGATTTCATTTTGATCTTTATTTATTTTTCACTCCCTTTTTTCATAATATTTGAGGGTTTTTCCAAAAGACAGCAGAAAATGCAAAGGTTTACAAAATGAAAAGCAATCAAAGAACACTTTGTGCCACTCCACGTCTTTACTGCCTGCTCAGAACATAGGAAGACAAGGTTTCTTTGCTCTGTAAGAATATATCCTAACTGTGTGGCTGTTCCTTACCTTGTTGTCACTCTGCCTCTCTGTCTTGACAATCATGTGCATGTTTTAGGTGAAGTTGAGGTATTATCATGTACTATAAGACAGTAAATACACACGTGACAGTTTTTCACTGCCAGTTTCATGAAATCAATGATCTTTTTCTTATTGGATTTTCTTACAATGCCTCTTGTTCTGTCTTCTACAAGCAGATATATTCCCTAGGAGTGAGCTTCTCAAGTGTGGCTTTGCATTGATTATGACATTAAATAGTACAAAATTTTTACCATCATCAATTTTAGTTCAATTCTTATCACTGAACTGTATCATTAAAATTATTTCAAAGAAGCTTCACAACAGAAATACTTAATACTCATGAATATATGTTTTTGTCAACACCCAACTCTTTAAATGCCTAAGAATTATACATATACGTAACAAACGACCCCTACTTTTTTTCCACGATGATTTTCCATCCTTCACCTTTTTTCTCACTTACTGACAATGCTTTTGGAAGTCACTTGATGAACCTTGGACTCTTAACAGTTTTTAGTTTTCTTTTTAGCATGAAACTATTTGAATTGTAATATTTATAATCCTGTGAAGCAGTAGGGGCTCTATAACACTAAGATGAGTGCAGAGCAACAAAGGGTAGCTATATAACTCACTTATTTCTGCATCTTGGAAAAAAGGCTGACTGGACATCTAACCAAGAAAAACATAATTAAAAGATAAACCTCGTTACTAACACCCCCCCGCAACAAACTCTGATAGTCAGAACATAGTGACAAAGTGGCCATCCCTCAGTTCCACAGCTACTCCCTCAAGCCCTGAGAACGCATGTATGAGAGCATCAGGCTGCTCCTAGGCCACGGGGTAAATGCCTTGGCAGCTTGTTAAATTGGCTCAAGGCTCCTCTTCTTTTGGGGAAGAAGGAAAAAACACCCCATACCAACAGAGAACAAGTTCTGTCATTATTGGATGCTTTCTACTGGATGCTTTAGTGTTCATTGCAAATCCTGGCTGGTGCTTGCAGCTACTTTGGAAAGGATTAGCTGAAAACATTGGGAGGCCAGTGAATATTGTAAAGCCTTTTGATTCACCTGTGTCCATGTTTTCAGGAAATGAGAAATAATGAAATTGATGATTATTGATATTTTGATGCCAGAACTCCAGAATCAGATAACTGTGAATGTCAATATAGATTGTGAAATATCTATATTTTGGCTTTATTTTGCACTATTAAATTTTGCCTCGTGCCCACTTTCAGCCTACTATGCGATCATGTGTACTCTTGATTTGGTAATCTATGTGAACTGATTTTTTTTTCATTGTGATTTACCTTCCTCATGTCTGTAAAAAAATATGATGTAGGAGACTATGACAGTAATGTTTTAGGGCTTACTTGATTCATAAAAGAGAAAAACCTGCTCATATAGTAATGGTCAAAGCTTCTTGAGAAGTCACTAAAGCATTGCAGGATTGCCTAGGATCACTGGAGTTTTATTTACACTATCTCTCCCTGTCCTTTCCCACTCTATAAACCCTTATAACTGCACCTCTTTTGGCAGCTGTGTTATATTTGAGAATTTCTCTGGGCAATTCTTTCCTCACTTCAGATTGTTTTGTACTGAAGCAACAGAGTGCTAAGACTGGGATTTGTAAATCAAGTGAACAGCATAAAACCGGGTCAGAAAGTAAGTAGGCATTAATACCTGACACCACTGAAGCAAGAATGAACAGCATTAATGGGTATTTACACCTCCATCTAGTTTTGTTGGTAGCACCCTGTTACAGGCTTTGTCACTGATTAGGACCTGATGTTGTTCTTGGCTTGGCTGCCTGTGTGGGGCTTGCTGTTGGAGGTGCTCATGAAGACAGCAACTATCACAGAGTCCCAACATTCCCATCTCTGTTGTGGGTCACCTATGAAGTGTTTCTATGACATGCTCCACTATTGCTATCAATTTCATTTATGTTTCTGCACAGAGGTAGTAGTACAAGGACATTGAGAGGAGAATCTTCTGCAAACTTGAGAATTTAAGTAAGAGCAGAGAGTAGAATTGTGAATTGTATTAACACAGTCTTTTTCTGCTTTTAGTCACAATTTTTATACAACAGACTTGGAAAGGTCACACATACTGGAATATTCTCCTTATAGCACGTTGCACTTGGTTCACTTTAGCTTGTACAGATCAAAAATTATTTGCAAAATATCATATGTGGAAACGGTTTCCCTTGTTTTTCCTTCTCTTTATCACCATGTCTGCATCCCAGCACCACGACTCCTAAAAACTTGGTACAGTAAGTTAGGACTTATTGTTTGAAAAAATACTTATTTTTAAAATTGTGTGTGTAAAATATGGTTGCAATATTATTAATGGAGGTCTATTTTGCTGTCTTAATGCAGGTGTCTGCTTGAGGTGGAGTTCAGTGGACTTAGGTGACATAGTATCTTCCCTCTAGATTGATTAGATCTCCATGATCAGGCAAGGACCTTAGACACCTAGTACATATGAAGACCTGCACTGTATACACCTAATATATAACTTATATATCTATGAATCTGGAGCTGAATCCCCAGCCCTTATTCTCAATAATACTCCCTAGGAAGGACAGAAGTTTATTTCCTAGAAGTTTATTCCCTAGAAGCCAACACCGTCTATGGAAACTTTCTGCTGAGCGTTTTGCAACCGGACTTACCTGTCTCACATCAGCCTTTTTAGCCATCAGCGCGCTTGCGGCAAGTGTGGGTAGAGCCCTTCCCAAATCTTCGTTCATGAAGCCTAGCTATGATTCCCTCGAAGTTTATTTCCACAAATGAGGTTCAGGGAGTCCCCATCCAACATTTAACCTGAATTTCTTCTTTAGTTGCATTGATAGTGTAAGTTACGTACATGACCGCAATATTTGGTGCATTGAAGTAAGAAGACACTTACAAGAATCTTTTATTGCTCAGCGTTTACGTTGCATGAAAGAGCTGTTGTGTCCTCTAGACTTTGATCATCATTTAATTAGGATTTTATTTATTTTACTTTTTTTTCCCAATGGGCCACATGCCCCCTTTTGTGGGTAAATAGAACAGCATTGACAGGATTGCTTTGCTGTTGTTTTCTAAAGCTGTTAAAAGGCAAATAATCACTACTCAAACACCACTCAGCAGAAGATCTGAAAGCAGTACCTGCGCCCCTCAGTGACACTGCTACTTCTGATACTCTGCCAGGAGATAAGACTGATGTGAATTGGAGCTTGTGTTAATGTGTTTTCCTCTTCATGAAGCTTATTGTTGTTTAGACGTGTCCTAGAAAGTTAAAGACGGTATTTTGGGCTGTCTAATCTTTTGGGGAATGTAGGTCAGCCTACAGCAGTGGCAGGATCTGTGATTTTCCACACCGTCTTGCACAGAGCAGGAAACAGAATCACAGCAGCTAAACAGAGCCCAAGAACAGTGACAGAGTCAGGAGTGACAGAAAGATGTCTGACATTTATCTGAATGACAGAAAAATATGTCTGATTGTTGACACACTGTGACTCATATTTTCTGAGGATGGCTGAGATACGATGTCTACTTGCTGCCACTTTTCTTTTAAATGATTGTTGTTCTTCGAACATTTAGGAACATTTTGAAATGAGACGTACTTTGTAAAGACCAAGGAGAAGAGCATAATCTCATCTGAATGCTAACTGAATTTGCAGGCTTGACTGACTTGTTTCTTCAGGGGCTACTGTTATCTCTGACTATCTTTGGAGGTGTAGCAATATCAGGAACTGTGTACCAACAAAAATCTGCTTTTACTGTGAAGCACTTCCAGAGAGCAGTGGCTGCGTGCTCATGAGCGGTATCCTCACAAATGTTGCCTAGCAATACCACTCCATCATACTCAAACCTGGCTTCGGTGTGAAAGGCGGGTAAGGGGACAGAAATGGGAGAAAGTTTTATCTATTCAGATTAATAATTACATACATGATGGGCATCTATTAAGCAGAAATACTGTAAAAAAGGTCTGTCCTGTAAGAGCATTTTTGCTTGCTAATTATTCCAATAAAATACTAGCTAGAAGGATGTATAAACATTAGTAGTTGATACCTGCAGGGCTTCTCCTGGTGAAAAGGATCAGCATTTCCAAGCCTTTCACTTTCACTACTTTATCAGATGATTCTAGAGGCTGAGGAAAAACAGTTTCTGCTGTTTTGAGTCATGGTTTGAGAGACTTTAAGATCGTAGTGGGAACTGTTATAACTACCTTATCTGCACTAGCAATTTCTAGTTGCTCTCACTGTTGTGTGGCTACTCAGAGATATGTGGGAAGTCAGGAGTTCTAGAAGGAAAGATGTTCCTTGTTGGGGATGGACTCCTTAAAAACGTTGGTGTCACAGCACATGGGAAGTACTTTTGCTGCCTTAATGGAGTTTGGGCAAATAGAGTATGGCATGAAGTGTTCTTGCTCTCCTGACTCTTTGGAGGGCAGCCAAACATCCATCAGTATCTACAGTGATTAATGACATAGATTGAACTTACTAAGGTGTGGTATTAATTTATATGTTAATGTAATAATCTACATGAATGAAACAAAAAGATTTTCCGTATCTCACATTCCTGTCAGCTTTTCCAAGCATCGTTTTGGTGGCTCATAAGTTCAATAAGGACTCAGTAGTACTCAGACCCATTTAACTCGCTAATATTTGTCCACATGTGGTTAATAACTGGTCTTTTAAGTGGAGTTTGTGTCCACACATGTGAAAATGCTACTGACACTTCACAACAGCTTACCTTGGCTTTTCAAGTTTTTATGTACCTCCATAGAACTGATCTTTAATGAATATGAGGTATATTCCTTTATGATATCTACAAACAATAGATTAGTGCATGGTGAGTTTTATTTAAATACCTTTGTTCATCTTCATTTGGGTTTGTAAAGCAGAAAAATAAAATATATATTATAGCTGATTTTATGATCTTTTTTGGCAGTGAATTCAAAATGCTGAGCTTCCACCGGTTCTTCATTTCATAGCATTCTTTTATCTAGTAACTGTATGACACTGTTGAAAGGATGCTGATACATTCCAGTAATAGGATGAATGAAATGCATTGAAGTTCTCTATTTTTTTCAACCTAAATAACCCTTGCAAATTTTTTTCTCACATATATAAATGACAAATATGACACATATGAGAAATATATGTGTATATATATATATACACACTCTGCCATATAAAAAAATCCCTTTTTCTCTGAGAGATTTCTTAATAACAAATTGCTAAACTAATTTTCATTCTACTTTAAATTACTTACAATAGTTGTTCCTGTGTATATTCAGCATAAATGCATCCAAACATCTTTAGACTGTGAAGGCAATATTGCTGAGCTATCCTAATGTTCCAGTTAGTTAGCAGCAGAGAATCCTGAAAATTCAAAATTTATGGATAAATTTACAAAAATGTTAATTTTATACAGCTACCTTGCAAAGTAACTTGGAGACAATAAATGTTTGAATGCAGAGGGAAATATGTCTTTTCAATTTGCCTCATATCTAATTATTCTGTAAGAATAAAATAAAACTAATGACAGTTCTGTGAACTAAGGTAATTTTTTTAGAAGTATTAATATGTTAGGCTACCAGAGTGAGGCTGGAACAGCATAATAGAAATAGTAGCATTGTGTTTTGATGAATTAAGATAACTTTGAGTGAAGGCTGGATTGAATTTTATGACTCATTTCACACATCTGAAGGCACCAGAATGAGCCTCTATACTGAAACTTCATCTTCTATTTGGCCATCGTTAGGGAGGTATTCTGGCTATGCTAGTCTCCCTGTAAAGACAGTAGTGAGAAAGACACTTCTAGACAGCGATTTTTCACTTTAAAGATTAGTAAAGATAGGTGTGTAAGATACATGGAAAATAATTTTCCTCCGGACGTATTTGTCTCACTTCACTGTTCAGGAGGAATCCTGGATGATTTTAATTGTTACTTGAATCTTTTCCCACAAAACTGCTCTATTTATCTTCTTACAGTGTAGTGGTTTGGTCATCCCCATCCAGATAAAAAAACCCAGTGCAACACAGCAAGTTCAGGAAGAAGTTTCATTTTACTGCTAATTTAAATTTAGGCATAATATTCTATTTTTTAGTCACTATTTGCAGGTCTTGTATTTTATGCTTCTGTAATACAGCTTTACTGTGTCTTAAAAATGGGTATATTAGACTATGTAACTTTTGAGCTGATTAGCCATTTTAAAGGTCTTGCAGTGCCCCTTATCTTGCTATTAACCTTTTTTTACATATTACCTGACTGGCAGTTTTTGTGTTTACCATTGCTGTAAGTATTGCCTCCTATTCCAAAGTAAGCATTTATTAACTTTACTATAATTACGGTTGTTCCTGTTCCTTCAGTATTTCGATAGATAGATAGATAGATAGATAGATAGATAGATAGATAGATAGATAGATAGATAAAGCTGAAATACCATATTTCTCTTAGATTTCTAAATATATTGCTATTAAAAGCAGTATCAGCAAATTAGGACTTTGTAGTAAAAGTTTCTGTTGTTTTAATTATACAGTTTGAAAAGTATAAAACTCTTCTGACAAAAAAAATCATCACCTGTTGTGGTGGGTTCACCGTGGCTGAACGCCAGGCCCCCACCCAGCCGCTCTATCACTCCCCTTCCCAGCTGGACAGGGGAGAAAGTAAGGGTAGAAACAAAAAAAACAGCACAAATTATGGGTTGCGATAAGGCAGTTCATATTTATACAAATAGCAAAAGCAAAAGCAGGGTGTGAGCGCGCAAAGCAGAACCAGCAATTAATCTCTACTTCCCATGATGGTTGGCTACGTCTGAGAAGCAGGGCCCCTACGCATGTCTGATGTTAGCAGGCAGCCATCGGAGACAATGAGTGCCTCCCCTTCCTGCTTCTTGCCCCAGCTTTTATATCTGGATTGACGTCATCTGGTATGGAATATCCCTTTGGTCAGTGTGGGTCAGCTGGCCTATTTGTGTCCCCTCCCAGGATCTTGCCCTTGACTGAACAGGGAGTGAGACAAAATATGGGTGTGATATCGACACCAATGCAGAGCACTGAGAGGGCTCCTGTGGGGGAACAAATTCTGGCTCAGCCAGACCCACCACACCTGTGGAAGACACAGATGGTGGAGTATTCAGTCCTGCTAACTAAAGTCAAGATAGATGTATTCCCTGCTTTAAACTTGCAGATATTCCTACTTCAGAATTTCTACAAGTTGCAGTTTTTTTTTCATTCTTATCTGAGTGGCCAACAATTCTTTCTCTTTAAGTTCATTGTAAGAGTAGGCCTTTGAACCCACTTTTACCAGGATCATATGTTGAGGGTATATTTGAATATCCTGGGAAAAAGAAAATTCCACTCCAGTGAATCACGTTTCTTGTTTTGCACTTCCAAAGGGAAAAAAATACATAAGAAAAAAAAAATTCAACTGCTGAACTTGAACAGAGTGTTATGATCCTGCTGTATTTCAGAAGACTAAACTATTCTGATCCCAATTCTAATGCTGTAGGTTCAGTCTCAGAGTAAACCAGGCTGACACATTCAAGTCCTGGGTGGATGCATTGCGCGAATACTCAGGAGCGCTAATACTTTCTTTTATTTGTGCTGAGTTTGTACATTAGAACATGTCTTGTTTCATATATATGTTTACTTAAAGCTGCCTACAACTATCCAAATGCAGTTGATTTTATAGGTCTCTTAGTCCATTTTGTGTAGGAGGGACATATTTCTTTATTAAGTATAATCTTCACTGACTCCCAGTAATGTTTGAGGTACTAATTTTAATATAAAACCCCTATATAGTTTGAAACCTGCAAATATTTCCGCAGAGGTCAAACCAGAGGTTGTGCTTATTTTTGTCAGTGACGCTTTGTGTGATCAATCGTAGAGCAGTTTCACAGAAAAGTCTTAAGCTTTGAGATTAAGTTTTTCCTCCTATCGAAAATTGCCTTAATGTGTACGCTCCTGATACTATCTGAGTTATCACACTGCTAGAAGTTATGGCATACTATCTAGAGGAAGTCCATCTTCTGAAATGACATCTGGAGGTCAAACAGGCTTCCCTAAAATGCCTAAAATCCTGCTGGACATCCATGTTTAGCCACCCAGATTTTTCCCTGTCATAACTGACTGTGACTTTAGTTGAAGAATTGCCCCGATAAAGCTGATATGAGTTTTGTGATGGGGCAGAAGTGGGAAGAGAGGTTAAAAATTGAGAAACTGCAAGAATAACTACATTTCATAACTTGTTTTAAGTGTTTCAGCACATACTTCCATACTACTTATAGAACACATGCAATTTTAAAGTCATAGGCAAAAGCACAATGAAGAAATAATGAACAAAATATACATCTGAATCAAAGAATTAAAACTTTTCTTCATCACTGGCTTGAGTGAAACTGCACAGTTTTAAGATTGGGTCTATATAGTTAATCAGACAGGTTTGAACAGTCCTTGCAGAGAGTTTATTCCCATTAACATAAGGAAGACCACCACCCTGAAACAAACACATGGCTGCTTCTGCCTGTATCCTAAGGAGCTCTCCGCTTGGATATGCTGCTTGGCTAGGGCCAGGAAACTTCATCTTGTTCCATGAGATCAAAAAATATACTCCTTAAAATTCAAAATGTTTGAAGTTGCTGCTATGAAAATCTAAAACGAAAACAGGCTGTTTACTTACCTACTTGCATGTCTCTTTGCATGCAGATTTTTTTTTGCTCGACTTACTGTAAAACTCATTTTTTCCTTAGTAAACACTTTCCAAAAAAAGTTTCCAGAAGATTTGTTATTTCTTTCCTATTCATTCCCAGATGTGCATATACCAGTGATTACTATTATGTACATGAGTTTCTAGAATAAGTTGCTTATGAATTATAATTTTGTAGTTTTATTGTCTATTATTCCTGGACCCAGTTCTCAGATGGTAGCTTCACTGTTTTCACAGTTGCCATTTGACAGGATAGGCCATTTAAAGAGGTTTCGTTTGAGGATCTGATTTTATGTACGAGTCATCAACTGCAGACTGGTATGGAGGGTATTTATGCATATTCCAAGCTGGATTAAGGTGCTGATCCAACAAGACAGTTACAGGCATATGCAAGTTTTATGAGGCTTTTAATGTAGCCATGTAGGTAATGCTATTTAGCATTAAGTAGGTGTTTTGGTGTTCTGCAGAGCATGAACTAAATATGCTTGTTTAGAAGCCCATAAACATTCCTAGTATCCTCTAACTGAGCAGTGAATACGAATAGTATGCAAAGTACAAATTCTAGCATAAACAGAGAAGGTACCATTAAAAATAAGGGTCTGCTTTAAAAATGGGATTGAAAACACGCTTTGCCATTCTGACGATTCCCTGCTACCAGTGAAGTAGTTGAATGCTGAGTGAATAGAATAATCTAATCTAAAAATCAAGGGAGTTTTTTTCTTTCACAGCTTGTCCAAGATTCCAACACAACAGTGTGTTTTGTAATGTGTCTTCTGGAAGTGAAACAATGACATAGGAGAAGTCAGTGGTTCTTCAGACCTTAATACCACCCTTAAAAGTGAAATTGGTACTCTGTTTTCTATGTCTTCTTCAATACTTGCACTGATCTAATAACCCTAGAACAGTAACTTCTGAGAGAAGCAGCCTGAAGTCCAGTAAAGAGAACCTGGGGCATGTGTTGGAATCTGAATGGAATATGCAAGACCCTGCAGTAACCCCAAGCAAAAACTATCATCTGGATAACAAGTATCTTTAAGATCTTCTCTTTGTCCACTGTGTTTCCAAAACTCTGGAAAAGGAAAAGGGGAGAAAAAAGTGCTGTTATCTGGAAGTGCCCCATAAAAAAAAAAAAA
>VWZG01009383.1:97346-141909 GCA_013396735.1 Grallaria varia | reverse complement strand
AGGTCAAATAATCTCTTGATTATAGTTGTTATAAAAGATTCTCTTCAAAACAGGTAAATCAGAAGCAGTAAAATGCTTCACCAGAGGAGAAGGCAAGGGGCTGATTATTTGAAATCAGGACTAAGCTGGGTTCCATCTAATACTTCTGGCTCTTAATTATAAAACTAACAGTAGAGTGCTATTAATTCAAGTTTTACTACTCACATTCGGAAATATTGTTTTGCCTTACACAGATGAAGTTTAATTTTCTCATTGGTCTGTGAAGTTTATAAGGTGTTTAAATCTTCAACAGAGAGACTTCTTGTAGAAAGCCTTATTCAACAACTGCTCAGTAATAGAAAATCAGGTTTAAAAGAGGGATGAATGATATGGAAGGTGTGGCGCTTTTAATGTTATTTATACATGAGCTATACTGAAAGCGATTCCCTCTACCCACTGTCAATATTTTTTCCTGGAATAATTTTATTACTCAAGTGTATCTTTGCAGATATGACAAAATATTTACACACATTATCTATATTAATTAATGTACTGTTAAAATGTTCTTCCAGAGCAGGAAAAGAAAAAGACAAGTGAGCAAGGTGTGCATGAATATGTTAAATTATAGATGGTATTTTTCATGCAAAATGGACACAGATAACACAGAATTTTTAATGACATTATCGTCTTCATTCTAAGGTGAAAAATTCAGATGAAACTTTTACCACTTTCAGTCTTGANAGGTCAAATAATCTCTTGATTATAGTTGTTATAAAAGATTCTCTTCAAAACAGGTAAATCAGAAGCAGTAAAATGCTTCACCAGAGGAGAAGGCAAGGGGCTGATTATTTGAAATCAGGACTAAGCTGGGTTCCATCTAATACTTCTGGCTCTTAATTATAAAACTAACAGTAGAGTGCTATTAATTCAAGTTTTACTACTCACATTCGGAAATATTGTTTTGCCTTACACAGATGAAGTTTAATTTTCTCATTGGTCTGTGAAGTTTATAAGGTGTTTAAATCTTCAACAGAGAGACTTCTTGTAGAAAGCCTTATTCAACAACTGCTCAGTAATAGAAAATCAGGTTTAAAAGAGGGATGAATGATATGGAAGGTGTGGCGCTTTTAATGTTATTTATACATGAGCTATACTGAAAGCGATTCCCTCTACCCACTGTCAATATTTTTTCCTGGAATAATTTTATTACTCAAGTGTATCTTTGCAGATATGACAAAATATTTACACACATTATCTATATTAATTAATGTACTGTTAAAATGTTCTTCCAGAGCAGGAAAAGAAAAAGACAAGTGAGCAAGGTGTGCATGAATATGTTAAATTATAGATGGTATTTTTCATGCAAAATGGACACAGATAACACAGAATTTTTAATGACATTATCGTCTTCATTCTAAGGTGAAAAATTCAGATGAAACTTTTACCACTTTCAGTCTTGATATCAAAATCTAAAAGCTGAAGATAAAAATCCTAGACATGTTGGATTCAAGATGTAAGAACACCACCTAATAAGCTGTAAAATGCCCACACCAAAACAAAACAAAACAAAACAAAACAAACCCTCAAACAAAACAAGCAAGCCAAACCAAGCTCCCAAGCCAACAATTTTTATTTATTTACTTTTTTTTAACAAAACATAAACCAGTATTTGGCATAACTTTACATCTTTTTGCCTGGAAACAAAGTATCCTAAAGTAAAACAAAAGAGAAAAAGGGCCTACTTTTCACAATATGAAAGACAGTTTCTACCAAGTGCTATGACAGAAACTCTTCCCAATGATATTGTTTTCATGTCTGCAAAAGTAAAATATACATATTTTTTTAATGTTCTTTTCTCTGTGCTTTACAATGCAACATGAAGTAAACTGACAGGTCTTTTAACTATTATTTTTATACCCAGTGGTTTAACTTTTACTTAGCATAAGGATGTATATCTCTACAGAGTGGAGGTATACCAGCAAGGTATGTGTATGAGAGGAAGAGAAGTGGAGGGTGGAAAATCCTAAACCTACTTAAAATACATAGAAATCATAGCATCAAAAGTGTTCAAGAACTCATATGATAGCCTGTCTCCCAGGAAGTGTTTACTGACTCCTGGAATGCAACTTTCAGGTTTAGTATGCAAACGAGATAGAATGGGAAAATTCTCATCCTTACTATGTATGATAACTGAGGAGACTGAAGCTGTTTTGTCATATGGAGGTTTTCTATATTTGTGATTTCTGTATGGAAAGGTTTTCTTCACCAAAGTATCATCTGTATTCGATGGCTGAACCTACCTAAAGCATTTGACCTTATCTACGCACAGGTAAACTCATTTTCTCTGTAGCTTCATATGACCTGGTTTCAAGTGTCTTACAGCAGTAGCAAATCATATTCATGTAAAAACTTGCATGGTTGTGTTTGGGGTTTTTTTAATGATACCATATTTGATCCTTTTTTCATTTCAGACAAGCAGAAAAGGTTTCTACATTGATGCAAGCACTGTGCAAAAGTCCTGCATGACTGACCCTAAAGAGGGTATGATAAAAGCTTTCTTGAGTAGCTTCAGGTATCAGACTTAAGGTGTCACGTTTTGAGTGGAACAAAACCTCAATTTAATGTTGTTTTCCTAATTATGAAGCCAAAATTTTATCTGATTTTTGGTTTAGACCTTTGACTGATAGAACGGAACCACCTTTTATTCTGAGTCATACATTTCTTCCAACTGATTTCGTAGACAAACTAGGTCTACATTATTTTGAAAGAGAGACATCCTGACTTTTTCATTGACAGTTCAGCTGACACCTTGGTTAAAATTACTAACTTTTTCAGTGAAGGATGTGCTCTTCTGCCAAGTTTGTGGAATAGTTTTTCAGGACAATATTGTATTACACAAGAAATACAAATGTTCCTGATTGTAGTGTAAACATATAAACCATTTTTTCCTCACCCTGACAAAAAACCACACAATCACTGCATTCCAGGTAATTTTTTACTGAGTGTTTACAAGAACTTAAGCCCCTTCCATTTTGGTTTCTTTTACTGTGGTATGTTCTGATTTCTAGACAGATCTTTAAATTTCTTCTAAGATATGCAAAATAAAATTAAATCTCTCTTAATGCATTACATCTTACATGTCCTCCTCAACACGATTAAGGAAGGAAGAACAGATTTTGTAGCTTTTTGGTCTGAGAGTATCAGAGAAGAGAAAAATGAAGTGACTTGGCTGTGGGATGACCTGTTCAGACTGAAAGTAAGAACTTGAAGTGTGATACAGCTTTACTGCTTATCACATGTCAGTCACCAGCAGGGCAGCACACCCTTGGCTAAATCACTATCCCTTTAACAGTCTCTGGTTTCATTCTTTGATGAGCTTCAAAGGGAATGCTTCACAGATGATTCTGTGACGGCTGTCATTTTTCAGCTGAGGTCGGTTCTTTGGAAATGAGTCTGTTTTGATTTAGTTTTCTAACATTCTAATTATTTCTTACATCTAACATCCTCCCTTGAAATAGAAATTTCTCTGACAATCATAGCCTAAAATCCCTTTAGTGATCTTACATGAACACACACAAGAGGATAAAATAAAAATAAAGCAGCAAGAAGCTAAAACAGACCTTGCATAAAATTCTCTGCTTTTTATTTCCACATGCACAGTCCGTATCTCCAGTTATTGACACCAACTTAAAAATAAAAGTCATTGAAGAAAAACATTGTATAGCCTGTCTTACAACGACCTCTTCACTCAAAAACATGGGAGGCTGATAGGTTGTGAGGACCAAAAAATGTCAAAATACCATGAGCAAGGAGACTCCACAGTAAAGTAAGTTTTCTCTTGTATTATCTGGTATATACTGCTCAGTCACATTACTCCCTACGTACAAATTCATGCTTCATATGTAAATTATATACACAATATAAAAAGCCCATGATTATTCTATACATATATATACAATATGTATATATATTATGTATATAACATATATTTAATATTAATGACAGGACTAAGTATACCAAAAAATATTTGTCTTGCAGCTGTTCANTTTAGGGCTTTGCCCCGTGATGATTATGAGAATTTCACAAGTTCCACACTTTAGTTATTCATGGACAACTTAGGATTCTTTAAGGCACTATTAATTTTCTCCTACTTTGTTCTCATTTTGTATATTTACAGAATGAAATTGTATATGTACTGAATTGATACAAATGCTGTAGCAACCAAGCCTACTAAAAAACCAGTATCTTTGGCTACAGAAGATGAACAAGTCCAGAATCTCTTTACTGAGTTATGCCCAAATGCATACCAAAATATTGGCATCAGTTAACATCACATAAAATATTAAATCCATATTCAAATAAAAAGGTTCTGTTGAATTTTTCAGAGAAATGCTTTCTGTATTTGCTTAGGTAGGGTTTCTTAAAATCTGTTGTCAACCACATTCATTGTAAATAATACACTTCTTTCACAGTCTTGATCTATGACTATTACTTCTTTAGTTTATACAATATACCAAATACTAGTTGACTGATCTTTGGCAGTGCTAACTTCACCAAATCACAGAATATTCTGAGTTAGAAGGAACCCACAAGGATCATTGAGTCCAACTCTTAAGTGAGTGGCCCAGATGGCAATTGAACTCATAACCTTGAAGTTATTAGTACCCTGCTCCAGCCAGCCTATCTAAGCTGGAACTCCAATTTTTGTTCTGTGAGCACTTTCAGATTAACTGAGATGAGCTTGTTGAAGCCCCATATGGTCTAAGTAATGTCTAAGGAATGGTCTGATATTGTAAAATGAGGGAATGGCAGCTCTGCCTTCCTTTGCCAATAAAATCTCTTACTCCTTAACACATTAAAATATCTGTAACAAACCCCTCACTTGGGAGCTTTACTATGTCAAACATTTTCATCTCAAAAACGTTGGCTCTGTGAAGGGGAATAAATGGGCCTTGAGGATGTGTACCTGTGGTGTTCAAAAAAATTTAACTGAAATAAATTTATCACCAGAACACAGATTTTTCTTTAGACGTATTGCTTCTGTGCTTAATGAGTGCTACCGATTTTGTGGACTCCAGGCTGGAAGATGACACTTCCTGAGATTTCTTAGCACTGTATCCCAGAGGGCAAAGCCAAAGTTCATTCTCTAGCGAAGAGCAGAGACACAGAGATACGACACAATTGAATTGCATTTTTCAAGACTTGTATCTATTTGTATTTATAGAGATACGTCTCTATATAATATTTGAGATGCCAATCATATATATTGTTGCTTTCAAAATAATATCTGTTATTATTTTAGGCATTTTCTATTTTGACACCAGCAGCACAGCAGTCACAAAAGAAAAGCCAGTTTTGGGTGAGGTGGAAGGGAAATACCATCATATTGAAAAAAGAATTTTATGTCAAAGTGTTCTCATTAATACATTTAGCCAATCTAAGTGAGAGGATGACACAACTAGGCACTTTTTTTCTTGTTTGGAATCTCTGTTTTTGTCTAAAACTCACCAACAAGCTTTATTTCTGTTCTCCTCTGTACTTAATCCTGACCCAAAATTGACTTGACTGATGTTACATGAAAGTATCCTCTACATGCCTTTTCATGACAATCAATATATTGTTTTACTAAAATATACAGACTCTTTTGATATCCTTTTGCTCTTTTTGAAGGTCCGTGAAGGTGGTTGACAAGGATTTACATTTACAGCATCGGAACAGAAAAAGAAAATAACTCCTACTATTTGCAGAAAGAAAGATAGAGTTTAATTTGTCATTATTGGTAGAATTCATTACCTACTCTATAAAAATGAATTAGCATTCACATAACTTCAGATGTATTCGTAAATCTTCAGTTCCATGTATTTTAAGCAGCTGTATTATTCATGTACGTAGAAGTAAAAGCTTATACAAACTCAGAAATCTTTAAAAAGGCACCTGGACAAATGACACAAAATGGGTGACCATAGAAATTTAGATTAGGTAGAGGCCAAGAGCTCTCTCATTTGTAAGATGTGATTGATATGCGGTATCTGCAACCCAGAAGAGTCAACATCTAATTACAGTCAGGCACATCACCTTTAAAAGATTGCTGTATCTGTTTTTAAATTATTCCATCATGTTGCTAGGAATGAGAAAGAACACAGTGACCTTTGCTGATGAAGTATCCTGAATTGTGGAAATTTATATCCGGTAGCATGGAAAAAATTTTTAGTCTGAATATTGTGAATAAAGATATAGAATAAAATCTTGAGAACTGATTAGTCTAACACCTATAACAATGAGAGATTTTTTGAGTAATGATATTTGCAAAAAACAAATCGGTAAGTCATAGTATATTTATTTCTGAATAACCACCAAATTACATGAGAGGATATTTTAAGAGTTAAATATCTGATCTGCAATGCTGATCAATGCATGTCTGAAATATGTATGGTTTTGGAACATGATGGTGCGTAAATTATATAAAAGCGGTAGGGCCAAAAATAGGAGTGTGGTTTTTAATACCCTGAAATACATACATTGTAGCTTTTCCCCCTTGCCCTGCCTCAGGTTATTAAAGAACTAAAGTCCCTTTCAGAAACTTGCTGTGAGAGACTGGGACTTTACAAAGAAGTAGGGCCAAAACTATATTTTAGTCCTTCTTTGATATTCCTACAGTGTCAATCTCATTCCGCCTGGAAAACAACAAAACCCTGCCCCTGCTGGATACTTTTTCCTTTGCCTCCACCCCCCATTTTTGTTACCTGATATCAAGTATTTTGATTCTGTCTGTTGTCCTCCATGTAAAGGGTACATCTGGATCTTGTGCAGCCAGGGAAGTAATTTCTTGTTGTAAAACACATCCTGTGAAATAGCCACAATTGTGAAATAATCGGGATATAATGGTGTGAAGAATACTTTGTGGAAGTCATGCACATGCAATTTTTCATGGGGTTTTTTATTTGTTTGTTTGTTCTTTTTTCCCTTGTGAGCAAATTAAATAAAATATTAATAATGTCTACTTTTAAAATTACTCTCTGTGACTACAAGTAATGAAAGACTAACAATGATTATAAGATAAAATCTATGGAGTCAGTTCTTATTAAAAAGATGGGTTTTGGAACTAAACATTGCTACAGAAGTAAATTTCCTGTGATGGATTACTGTATTATAATCTGTTTGAGGGCTTATGTATATAAATAACATTATTATATTTATGACACACTGTACTTCAGCATCATTTATTTCCTCTTCATGTGCCAGGCAATCTACAAGAGCCATGGACCTAGTAGTGCTCAGCAGTGGTGCAGAATCCATTTCACTTGAATCAACATTTCTACTGTCTTGTGAGAGTTTGATGAATTGAATGGATTTTAGACTCCTTTAGTCTTAATATATTATCAAATGAGCTCCAGATTTGTTTGTTTGCTTGTTTGCTACATTTGCATGCTGGGTAATAAATTTAATGTCCCGCTAAATAAATTTACCTGATTTTTGCCTACTAACACTTCAAGAGGAATACTGTCCCTGAATTCCCTACAGTGTTCTCTAACATTTATTTGATTGTAAGGAATGTTAAAGGCTTTAAACTGTATCATTTCCAGTGTAGGACAACACATTGATAAGTAGTCAGCTGAAAAGGAGGTTTATTTCCTACTTCTGTATTAACACATGTATACACATGTATATTTATCAATGTCACGTTTTCTACTTTACTATGTGTTACAAGCCTAGTCTATAATCCAAACATTGCCTACTCACATTCCCTTTCTAGGCTCTTATGAAGTCCCTTTCTTACAGCAGCACAAGCTTCCCAGACAACTGATGAACAGTCAAACTGACAGGGTGGAAGAGCAAATGCCCAATAGTTTTTTCACACAGACACTGCTACAAGTTTGGTTTTTTTAAATGATAATTTCCCTTCAGCCTTGACTTTTTGCAAAATTGATGATTTTATGTCTTAAAATATTAAAATCTCCCACCAGTCCTGTGCATGTGAAATGACCATGCCATATTCTGCCGTCATGTAAGGACAAAGGGTAAACTAAGAATATGACATTCTTAAATGATAGCTGTCTTCAAATTATAATTCAATTTACACAGATTGACATTTTTATTTATTTTTTATTAGAGCTGGAAGGAAAAACTACAATTATTGTGTTTCAGAAAAGTGAGCCAGATCTGACCTTGTGTACATGAAGACACTCTGGGCAAGAGGTCTTCTCAGTGGATACAGTTTGCACTTCTTTATAGAACTTTGTAATAGCCTTGTCCAGAAAATGTTGTTCTGAGTTCAATCAGTTCTGGCATTGTGATTATGTCAACAGACATCATGGCTCTGTACAAGCTGTGTAAGGGCCTGCTTTGTAGCCCAAGCTCCACAGAGTTCATAAACAGTGCCTCAGTATTATTTGGCAAACAGAAGGACAAAACCACTGTTAGCTGATATCTCTTTTACTCTCATTAACATAGTAGGAAATTTTCGTGTAAACGGGTGACATTACTGCTATGTCACCAAAGAGTTGGCCTAATTGTAAAGATGAAGCTGTGGCACAAGTGCATCATGGACTCATCAGCCTTGGACAATACTGAATCTATTTTCTTGGCCACAAAACAATCCTGAACATGAGCTGCGGACCCAGAAGGAGAATGTCTAAGAAGCGAGAGATATAAAATTAACTACACAACATGAAATTTTACTAAAATGTGCTAAGACATCTTACACCTATTATGCAATAGTGAATAAAAATATATTTGCTTTTCACTAATAGCATCCAAAAAGTGGTGAGTCACACTTTCTTCAAGAGACTATTCTTATTTTTCTGCTCTTCTCTAGGGTTCATTTATTCTTGGTGTAAGTTGACACGTATTGCTGGTGTCAAGCATGATTAAACATGCAAGAGCAGGCTGGAACGATTGTTGGTTTTATGATAAAGTGAATTCCTCTAAAAGGGAAGTGCTGGTGCTTGTTAGTTGTATATTAGGATTTCTTCCATCTTTGAATCTCAGCACATTTAAGTATTCCCCAGTCTTACAGTGGGGGGAAAAAAAGTAAAATCAAAACAAAACAGGGAATAGGGAAATAAGTAGAAAAAATAAGTAAGGAAGCATGGAGCACACAGTTTTGTCCTTTTTGACTTTTTCCTCTCAAAATCCTATTTGTGTATTAAGCCTGCCTACTGATTCTGTTCTACACTACAGCTCATGGGCACTGCATAGCAGTAGGCTAAATTTCTCATTGCTACAGTGTATTATCACACCATCTTGACGTGTGTTGCAGAAATATTATCTCTGTTTTTAGTTCCGCTTGGAGAAAGGTCTGTGAGAAATAAAAAAAATAAAAAAAATAAAAAAACACCCCAAAACCAAAAAAATAAAAATAAAAATAAAAAGAACAAACCGCTACCAAACAGTTTTAAATAAATGGGTAGTTGGCAATAATCTCTTTCTTGTTCCAGTGCATATCAGCCCATCTTATTGATAGGAAATACCTTGAAATCTTATCAATGAAATGAGCTATATAACTCTCAAGGATGTAATGAAAGGTTTTTCAGAGATCTTAATGAAATGAGAACAATTATGATGACTTATTGATACTATTGTAATTAGAATGGATCAGACTCAATTACCACAGTGGACACAGGTAAATGAATGGATATAGGTAACTAAAACAGGAGTCACACAGATTTTGAGACAATTACCAAAACTATGAAGTTTCCAGTCACTCAATGTGTATCTAATCTTAATGGGTTAGGCATCTATTTTCCCCACAAGTTCTAATAGTGTGTGCCACACTATCTGCAAAAGTCTTGAACTCAGAGGAATAGCTCGCTGAAGCTTGGTTGCTGCCTGACCTCTGTCAGGACACCTCAGAAATGACACAGTGGTGCCTAATGAGATCAAAAGAGATGCTCTCTTCATGTATCCCCACATGCATGATATGATGGTGATTTCTCTGTGGTTCTTAACACATGGACATTTAATAGTATAACAAAGTTTTTTTCCATTGCATTTTATCAAGTGATTTATTTATTGTTAGAAAAATATCGATTAATAGAGTGTATATAAATACATGGTAAAAAACGATATTACTTCATGCCATGAAATTAGCGCTGTTTACATATGTATGCCGGATTTGTGCATACATGATGTATGATCAATACTGCCCTTTTTGACTTGAAGAGCAAGTTTCGTACAAACAAAGGAGTCCCAAAACATTTATACACCATACTGTTGAGATGAAGACAAAAATTAATGTAATAAAAAGGAAGTAGAATAACATCAACTGTATAAGAGTATGACAATGAGGAATTCAATCCACAAAAGGTGAGCTGGAAATAACTGCAAAGTTGGTAACACCTTTTATAAGCATTTGAAATTTTACTAAAAGATTAAAAATTTCTAGTGATTTCTTTCCTGAATTTTTTTTTACAAGAAAATTAGCTTTCATTTATAGACCAGTTCTAGGTGAACTATGTGGATCCTGAATCAAATGATATTTTAGTATCCTTCCTTCCTTATATAGACAACTAAATTATTTGACTAGTATTATATCAAAGGAAGTCATATAAAAATATAACAATATAGATGTAAACTCCTCTTCACTATATTCAGAATGAAGTCCCACAATATTTTTAACCTGGGATCTGAGGATCTGATTCAGTACTGAAATATGGAAAAGTAGCCCTTATATTCAGGTAATAGGTGACAGACATATATTAAATAATAGTAATAAAGTCAGCACAGTTGCATCCATAAATCCTTGTAAGATGGTAGACAAAACAATTGTTATGAAAGTATTTTATGATATTTCAGTCATGCAATATGAAAATATTTAAATACACAATAAAAGGGTTTTTCTGCTTGACTAAAACAATGACTTTGAAGCTGAAACAGTGCATGAAACGTAATCAGACTGGAAACTCCTGGAGGGTTAGGTCTGTATATACAATACAGCATGAGCAGAAACACTTATAAAGATGGGGGACTTTTTATATTCAAACATGAGGCACATATAAAACCTGAGTGCCATTCTGAATTTTATCGCGAGTGAAAATTTCTTGCTATGAATTGATTCTTTCCTCCTCTCTGTCAACGCTTGTGTCATCAATGCCTCTTGTAGACAGAGGTGGTTTGTAATAGCCTCCTTTTGAAAAATCTGTCAAAGCTCAAAGGCAGAAGGAGAGTTTAATGGTAGATAGTTACAAATTGTTATTGCGATGGAGTGTAGGTTTTGTGGGGTTTTTTTGTTTTGTTTTTGTTTTTGTAGTAGTAGTGAGAGAATTAACTACTACACCCAATCCTCATAAAGGCAATTGGGCCCCTATGTGAAGATTAGGATCAAATGTTTATGTCTAGAAGCTTAATAAAGAGTATGACTTTGCATCCCTGAAGTTGAAATGTTTTAATTATTTATAAGCAGCTCCATGAACAGTTACTGGAATAGTAACAACTCTATAGGATTTAGGCAATCAGANTAGTAGTGAGAGAATTAACTACTACACCCAATCCTCATAAAGGCAATTGGGCCCCTATGTGAAGATTAGGATCAAATGTTTATGTCTAGAAGCTTAATAAAGAGTATGACTTTGCATCCCTGAAGTTGAAATGTTTTAATTATTTATAAGATTTATAAGGAACAGTTACTGGAATAGTAACAACTCTATAGGATTTAGGCAATCAGATGTCAAATCATCAAGACTTTAAGCTGCTAGTGCACTTGCCCTATATTCATATTTGAATAAAATATTTATTAAAAGTATTTCTTGAACTGAAAGGTTACCAAAACATAAAGAAATATAGTGACTTGCTACAAATAACCACATTATTTCTCATTTTGTCAATTAAATAGATAGGAGAAATTAGAAAGAGGCAGAGAACTTTCTCATATCTTAATTTGCATTTATCTGTTGATAATATTAGAATAATGACATTAAATATATACCATACCTTAGGTCCTGTTGCAAGATCTGAATATTTATAAAGTAGAATTTGCAGGCTTTTTTCATGAAGAAAATATCAGGAAGTTGGATTTGGTGCTATACTACTTCTTTGAAGTATAATAGTATAGCTTTCTTACTTTCTAATTTTTCTCTGGCACACTGCTCCAGGTTATTCAGCAAATCACAGTGAATTGCTGTATTACCCTTGCCTAGGCTGTAAAAAGACGTGTCAAAATCTGTTTCAAGAAACGCTGCCTCTGTCTTTTGAGTCTTCTTCAAGGTGACTGCCTTCCTCATGCCATCCCCCACAGAACATATCCATTAAGGAATCACCAAAGCAGAGAAAGCAGTCAACAGCCATGAGCACTAACCCATACTTGTACTGATTTTAGTCCAAGAAGTGCCTGGTAACAAGATCATAAGCTAATGCAGACAGGCCTTTAGAGCTAAGAGCTCTGGGGAATAGCTCCCTGTGTCTGTGGTTCCATCAAATCAGGTTGCTCTGTCTAGGAATAAGTGCAACATTAAAAAATACCAGGCTGGGGACAGAGAATTGATGGCAAAAGTGTAATATACACAAAGAAATCCACTGAATATGATTAAAAGAAAAATCAAAATCTGATATTCAATAACATTTGTTTATTTTCAATCCCAGATATTTATGTCAGTAAGCACAATATATGTAAATGTTTAAAATTGTTATTAACTAAATCATTTAGACTAATCTAAAATACAGTTTAAGTTTAAATGGATATTGGTCAATGACAATGAATAAACACGAAAAAATTAAAATATATTGCTGATACCGGTGAGTGAGAATTTCAGCCTAGTAAGGGAAATGCATGATGTAGGCATACTAAATAACAGCAAAGCATCTAAAGAGTGCTGTATCTTTTCCATGCATCCTTATATAATAACTTAAAAATCGTGGTACATCTTAGTGTTAAAATACATGAGAATGAAGTGAGCAAGAGGAAAAGCTAATAAGAGCAGGATGTCTTGATGTTGCTGCTGTGACATAATCAGTGAAAGAGATTCATGATATGAAATTTCTTTTCCAGCCCTCAGGCACCAATAATTGAGAAGATTAATTAGTTCTTTCTTTTAAAACAAAGGTGTTGGTAGACTAGTCATTCAGGAAATGTGGGGTCTAACTGGAGAGCAGCTGAGTCCTCATGGTCTGGTCTAGACTGGGATTATTTCTCAACCTTTTGTTTTGCAGAACAATATCTGATGCTAATTGGGCTATCTGTAAAATATGTAAGTGAGCCTTTCTCTATAGTCCAAGGGGTGTTAGTTGAAGGGTCAATTTCCTTTACTCACATAGGCATTATATGTTGTATCCAAAATCATGAGATAAAATAATGATTTCTATGTCCCTTTCTGTATTTACAAATTCATTTCAGAAGCCTCAATACCTGAATAACCAAAAGCCAAAAGGAAGGACTTACAGCTGCTTTTAAAGTAGAACTTAAATCTGCTTTTAAATTTAAAGCTGCAGCAACTTTGTACATTTCCCTTGTGATTTTTGGTTTTTTTTTTTGACATTAACAGCTTTATGTTTCCATTTGTCTAAATTTATGGAGTTATGGAGTTTTCCCTCTTGGTATAATATGCAAGAACACAAGATGGTAGAGAAGAGAGGAAGACCGTGGAGAAGAGACAGGACATAGTTGAAAGTTCCTGGAGATTCCCTGTGCTTTGAGGAAATTGTGGCACTGAGTGTCAGAGAGTTTGAGAATTATATTAATTTTACTAGTATTAAGCAGACTAGATGTCCCCTTTTTCTGAATCTAAACAAATGACATGGGTAACACTGCTCAAGAAGGGAGCTGCTAGACCTAATGATCTGCAAAATGACCTGAGATCATAACAAGAAATAATTTAAAATGTATGTTGCACTATTCACATTATCAACAACTAAAGCTGCAAAGAAAAGATCTGAATTTACAGCAGCTTGATAAAAGGTCCAGTATAAGCAGGGTCATGTGTAAATAAATTGCACTAATACCTATGCAGAAAAGCATTAATTATGGAATTCAGTTGTGTTGAGGAACACATAATTAAGGGGTAATATTTTTTTAAAAACTCATCACTCATAGGTCAAAAAGAACATTTTACAGAAAGATTAATAAGTAGCATAAATGAACACATTTTTCATATTTATTTATGTTTGGATAATTTTTTAGGGAAACTGAATTTTAACTATCATTTTACTGGAAATTTTTATTTAACAGACCTCAATTTTTGTTAGTTCTGATTTTCACTTGTCTTTGCAGTTTGTCATTTTACACTGTTGTTCAATAAATCAGGAACAGAAGTAATATTCTAATAAAGGACTAATTGTGAATTTAAAGTTCAAAATAAACACTTCAAATTCATTAGGATACAAAATAGGAAGAAACTTGCAAATAATTTCTAGTCTGGAATACTTAAAAGAGCTTTGTAATCTGCTTTTGAATATTTCATGCAGAAAAAAAAAAAGGCAAAATCCAGTAAATAAATTATTCATTATGAATTATTCACTCATCTGTATCCTAATAAGAGCTTAAATATAATTTCACTATGTTGGACCATAATGTGATGACACCTAGTGTTCCAATATTGAAATAATCTATTCTATCAGAACCCGAAAAAAATCCCAGCAATTTGGTGTGCGTAATGAAGACTGCCTTCTGACTCTAATAAGTCTGCTTGATTCAGTTTTCAGAAATATTTTATACAGAAGAAACAAAACTGCACAAAGCTTTCAGAGGGCAAAAGCAGCACTAGGGGTTTGCAAAAATTATATGATATTATACTAGTCCTGAGGATGGTCAGAGGACTAAGCACACCTTCAAGCATCTATAGGGGAACCTGCAAGAGAGTTGTAGAAGGACTTTTTGCTGGGGCAGGGCAAGGGGGAATAGCTTCAAGCTGAAAGAGGATAAACTTAGATTAGATATTAGAAAGAAATACTTCACTGTGAGGGTGGTGAGGCACTGGACCAGGTTGCCCAGGGAAGCTGTGGATGTCCCATCCCTGGAAGTGTTCAAAGTCAGCTTGAATGGAGCACTTGGACAACACTCTCAGGCACATGGTGTGATTCTTGGGGTGTCTTTTTCAGGTCTAGGAGTTGGACTCAATGATCCTGATGAATCCCTTCCTACTTAGCATATTCTATGACTCTATGATTCTACGATTTGAACAACCTGTGTCTAGGGGAAGGCATTCCTCTCCATGGCAGGGAGTTTGGAACTAGATGACCTGTAAGGTCCCTTGCAACCAAACCATCCCATGACTCTGTAGAATCATAGATTGTCTTGACCACTCAATGATTATCGAGGCACAGAAGGTCTATTAAAATAAAACAGGTTGTAAAGGAGACTACAAACATTTTAAATTTAAAATTCATTTTTATCCACTGAAAAGGCAATAACTACTGAAATAAAAAGTAAATTTTACGTTGATTTGACTGGACTATCATATTTAAGCGTAATGATTTGGAAAATGCTGAGAATTCATCATCCCTTGTCAGTAAATAGACATTTCTGTTCTCTATAATGCCTCAACAGATCTTGATTCTGACATCTGTATTACAGAGACTCGCGGCAAAATTCCAATATTAAAAATTGAGAATGCTTTGTATTTTGCCATAAGACTGGTCAGTATAATGGGGATTTAAACTGGTCCAGATAATATAGATATCCAAAATTTTTACAGCAAATTATTTCTAAAAATTACTCTCAAGTGTTTCAGCAAAACCTAGTTTTACAAAGGCCATTAATTTTGTGGGGTGTATATGTTGATCCCAAGTATGGCAGTCAGTACATGGAGACTACTTCTGTGATTGCCAGAGCAGAGCAAGGCAGCTACGTGAACAGAAGAACTTTACAATGGTACACACGATGCCCATCATACCAAGAGAGAAAAGCCTAAGCCAGCCTCAGGGAAGACTATTATGGGTTACTTCCTCAAACTGAAGTGCTGGCCTATGGCCTTTTTTACTCTGTAGAACTGGAACTGATAGACAGAAATGCCTTCATGTGTTAGAGGTCGAAAGAAAAGCAGAGAAAAGGCACATAATTTTTATTACAGCCTGAGGGCTGGACAGTACTGAGGTTCTTGGTTCTACTTTCCTGAACAATAATACTACCTCAGAAGTGGATGCAATATAGCACTGAATTGCATTTCCTTCTATCCCTCCTTTTAAGAATGGGCAGATTTTGGGGGAGCAAAAAAATGGAGAGCAAAACCCCTTGCATTTGAGTTCTAGTAATGAGCACATTCTCCTGGAATGACAAGTCCTGGTTTTCAGTTCATGTGAATGCAGTTTATGCCAAAGACTCTAATTCAGAAAAGATAAACATCCCCAAAAGTAGACAGCATAGCAACCATGGCCTTGATACAATCCAGCAGTTTTGTCCTCTTTACTTTGCTGAGATCTTTCAAAGATTTGTCCTTGTGTCTTCTATTTTGTCTGTATAGCAAAATAGTCGGCAAAAAGATCTTGGACCACTTAGAGCTTCTTGGTGGTACAAAAATTACATATTTCTTACATTCATGACATTTCCCCCAATGTTGTTCAGTCAGCACACAAGTCAGAAAGTCTTCTATGTCAAAACTAATCAAATGACTTTTGTTTTTTTCTTCCACATTTTTTTCAGTTCCTCTTCCTAAAGTCAGCCATTGCAGCAGGAATCAATTGTTTAGGCAGACAGACCTTGCTTGAAAAATTGGCCCAGCAATTGCCTTTGAGTTCAAAGCATGAAGTCCACAGCTTCTTTTCTGGAAATGTCTTCAATGAAAGGGCTACAATGGTCAGCAACAAAAAAGAATGGGCTTTGAGAACTTATTTGTAATATCAAAAGCAAGAATTTTTTTATCTTGTTCCCAGACACTTTGATTTTGTGAAGTTATGGCATGTATCACTGCCTAAATAACAGGTTTTATTATTTTTGAAATAGAATACTATACACTTTCTTACATACACCATACAAACTATTAGGGTTATATTTGCATGACTTCAGTAGTTTGAGATATCACAATGTCATAAGTAATGTCATGAAAAATTAAATAAACCATCAATACTTTTAAGGTATTGCATTATGGTTTTTTTATTATACCGGTTCACTCACAAGCTGATATAGAAATTGTAGTTTTCTGTGTCACATGGAGAAGCACAGTAGCATTTAACAAGACACAGGACTTGCCTGTGCTGTGTACATGCACAAAGACTTGTTAATGCTGATGATTCTACTGCTCAAGTTGTCTTTTGGATATAGTTTGTGCTTTAATTTGCCAGTGGTGTTTCTTCAATAAAGCATGCATTTTTGTTTGTTGGGTATTTTGGGTTTTTTGGAGTGTGTTTTACTATTTAATTTTTATCTCTTTGAAAATATACTTCAGGCATCTGAGTCTGACAATGGCTTCACAAGCTCAGTTTACCAAAAATTTCAGTACTGATTTTCTAGTATGTGCCACCTGCCAGAAATTGTTTGCTCTGCAAGTGGTGAAATATTATCTTATGGATTGGTTCAAGCCCAGTTCTTTTTCATTCTGATTTTTGTCTTGATAAGAGTGTATAGAAAATGTAAGTTAAACCCTTCAGGGGGTTAACGGGCTTGATAGTCCAGACAGTAATGCGCTGCCAGTTATTTCCTTATTCTCTTATTTTTATTATTTTTTCTTCTTTTAGTGGCAAGCAGATGTCTTAATGCAGGATAAACAGTCATCCATGATGAAACTGAATGTGCTTGAACTTGCTCAAATAGCAAGACTTTTTTTATTTTTAATCTAAATTTAAAGTTTTACAAATGTGCAATACTTTCAGAATTATCTTGTTTAATGTTTCTATGGCATTAGTGTGAATACAGGAAAAGAACACTACCATTTGCAACATTTATTTGCAACATATACTCTCTGTTTCTATCAGTAAAAGAAATTCTCAAAAAGGGGAAAAAGAAAAAAAAAAGGTAAAGCAATGTAGCAGGATTATGCCCAGCCCACCAGTGCACTCCAAAGAGGGCACGGGTTCATTCTCAGTCAGAAATAATAAGGAATTCATTGTGAAACTTTGAAATCTAAGAGTTTGAAACGAAAAATGATAAAAGCTTTTCATGACTCAATACTCAAGCTTGCAATACTTAACTTTTCACTACAAAATAGTTCAAATTATGTCAGGTTTTTTTACAGCTGGAATTACACAACTGCCATCAAATGGCTGCAAGTTGCAGGATTCCTAATAGTGCCATATCTGGGGAATTTTGGGGAAAAATTCAAACTCTTTTTTCCATGTGATGTGGAACTATCCAGCAACTAAGGATTCACCAGTCACTTGCTCGAACCACAGTAGGATGCAGGAGAGAACTGGAAGAGCAAAAGTGAGAAAAGCTCCTGGGTCAAGATAAAGACACTTTAATACAAGAAGGGAGAAAAGAGGAAAAAAACAAGTGATGCAAAGGCAAGCACTCAACACCTCCCACCAGCAGACTGATGCCCAGCCAGTTTCCCAGCAACAGCTTCTTTGGAAAGACAAGAGAAATATCAGATCTGCACCCAGAGTCTTAAATGAAAATAAGGTTTCTGTAGAAATGCTGGTCGTGTCTTCTGCAGTGAAGACAAGCAACTTTAGTTTGATAAGGAAGAAAGGTAAACAAGTAGAGGAATGTACAAAGACATGTGACATGGTCGTAGAAAAATATGTCTCTTATAGTAGCATCCAGAATGTATCTGGCATGATAATACTTATTGGGGAGGAGAAAAAAAGATTTAAGCTTGTTTGAATTTGAAGGCGTTTCATTCTTTAGTTGCATGCCTTAGTTAAATTTAGTTTAGACAGGAATGTTTTTAAGCATATTTTGTCTGACAGAGACTAATATTTGGGCAAAGCCTAGGCAGAGATACCTACAGGAGGGATTGAGTTAGTGTCTACTAGCAGCCTATGAATCAGAAAAATTAAGAAGCATAAATATTGTCCAAAGAAGATGTGGAGAGGGAGACGATGAAACTATTCTTGAGTGACTCTTCATCTAGAGAGAAGCAGATCAGTCCAGTATACACATCTCGGAATCAGGAGGAAAATAATCTTATTTGGTTTTTTGATGAGGTTACAGAGAAATGAGTCATAGGGGAGGATAAACAGAGAAGCAGGTCAATGAAAATGCAGCAGAAGTACTGGTTCTGAGATCTGGCCAACAGCCATTAGTGGCTGTAAAAAGACCAGCTTTATTTTGTGTAAAAGATAAAAGCAGATTTGGGGGGGATGTAGTGTATGTCTAACAGAGAGACTGTCAGCAATTATAAACAACATGTTGCATTGACTTATAGATATAAACAATAAAAAAGAAAGACAAATAGCTGAAGTATTAGCAGATGATGAGATCTGGAAATGTGTATCAAATACAAAAGTATTTCATAATAAACTGCTCATCAGATACGTGATTATTTCTAGTTTTCTCAAACTTAGGCATACTTAAGTCTTGTAATATTCTGATGAGGTCTTCAGGCTGTGTATTTTTCTTGACCTATGCTCCCCTACATCTTTCAGCGTCTTGGAGTGCTTTCAGATCTGACCATTACTTTTTACAATGAACCTGTGCAAGAGGAAAATCTTGGATAAGTCCATTGAACATATTCACATATGTAATCTTCTTCTTATTATTAATTCACTGTGTCCCACAACTCTTAATCACTGAAACATTAGGTTCATAGTTAGAAAATTGAGCTCTTCAGGGAAATGGTTTCTGCTTTCACAGTGAAATCTGAAATTTGTGGAATATATTTTTCACTGAAAAATGAATAAATACTGGAAGATTTTATTATAAATTAAGCAAAACTAACTTATTATTTAGTATTTCCCTGCAGTCACTTTGTGAATCAATGATATGCCCATTCTTTTAGTATTGTCTTCCAGGACAATATGGAAAATGGTGAGTTGGAGATTTTCAAAATTTGTGATTACTTTAGACTTTCGGGATTATTTTTTTTTAGTATTTCTATTGTTCCTCATAGAGACCATATTTATACACAAATTTTTTTGTTAAACATAACTACACCTTGTATCTATAGTTTAGTCATATAAAGATATCACAAGACTGCAGGTTCTAAAACATATAGTTGTTACTGAGCAGTTATAGTAAAGGCTTAAACAGCAGATCTTCATTGCCCTGTCCTATTTTTCTTTTCACATTTGAGAGTGATTGAGCTGCAGAAATGATTGTACATGTGGATTTCTTTATTATGGATCCAGTACGTGTGCCTCTGAATGTTGGAGCTAAGTGGAACAACTCTGCACACCCTTTACTGCCTCTTCCCACAAAGTAAATGATGTTAGATGACTCAGGGACAATGGTTGTCAGTGGTTGTGCTGTACCACAGTCCTACTGAAAAATGTCCAGAGATGGAGAGTAATTACAACCCAATATGAGAAACCTCAAAACCATTCACTAAAACAAAATTACCATCCCCAAAAACAGAATTCACATTGAGCCAGTCAATCACACTTCTTACACACTTCTGGTAAACCGTTTAAGAAGCATAATGTTCACATTCATCAGCACATCCTTGGCTTTGTCTTCTGCACTGTCTTCTTTACATATAGGAATGTATCAGGGCCACATCCATTCATCTTATGAACACAGAGGGTTGGGGATATGTTACTGTAACCTTGGTCAAAAGTATATGTGCCACTGTACCCGTCACCTTCCTAATAGACATGGAACAATAAATTAGGTGCGGTTTAATTTGTTTTCCATCAAAGACAGTTCCATTGACACAAGTGCATGATCCCTGCTTTTCCTGGGGAAGATATTGAAGATGTCAATGAAGCTGTGCTTAATTAGGATTCTAAATTAGTTGGATTGATGGAATCTTAGAAAACCATACATACAAAGAATATATTTTTACTTTTAAAAAACTGGTCTGAGATTGGTATGAGCCTCAAATATGGGCTTAGGTTACAGCCAGTCACTCTGCAAATAAAGGGAAAATGATTCAAAGTTAGAAGATAAGTAAGAAAAACCATAACTGCAGAATTATACACCTCTGTCTACTCTAGCCAAAATACTTTCTGCAAATATAGATGTCTTTTCTTCATCACATCTTCGTAAGCATAGGGGTATAACCTTTCTTTAGCATGAAATACTCTGAATATAGCAAATCATAGTAACATAAGGCCCTGCCAGTTTATTTGCATTAATTACAAGAGGTAGTTGGTACTGGAAGGAAGAAACAAACCCATTTCTGAGGTGTCATTAAGCAAATAAATTACAGACACCTTCTTCTGAAATAATGTAGTTTAACTGTAATTTATTTTTATATGCTTTCAATAAACTGTGTACTTGAATCTCTTCACAAAATTGAAATGTACAATTACTGGGAGAGAACTCTAAATTATAATAATAGGAGAGAAATTAAGAAATACTATTAAAACTTTCAATTAAAAAGAAAATTCTTAACTGGAATATACTGAATTAAAAAGTACAATGAATCAGTGTGTTTCCAGAAGGCTTACTGAAATCTAATATATTGAATACACTAATAGCTGCTGTGATTGGGACAGTTATACTCTTAAATGGAATTTTTTGGCTTGATTTAGCAGCAATCCAAATTTACTATATATCTTCATTTTTGTATGTCTTCTGTATGTATCTTCATTTGTGTACGTCTTCCTCTTAACGGAAATGCTATTGTCCTGAAGTTGCAAAAAATTTAAAATATTTTACTGAAGTTTCCGTTATGGAGTGAGTTGGGTGTTATGCCAAGGACTTTTTTGGCAAAGTGCCTGAAAGAGCTTGTCAAGATGCAGGTTGAATCACCATGCACTTCCTCCCAGCCTTGTTTGGATGACTAGCTTGTGAAGCACCTCCCTCACTTGGGGTCACCTTCAGTACAACGGCTCTTAGCAGAGCAAAAGGAGTCATGAAGCAGTCAACACAGATTTGTCAAGAATAGATTTTGTCAAACTAACCTAATTCTGTTCTATGACAGGATAACAGGACAGAGGCAGCATAGAAACAATAATATCATACATCTTGATTTAATGGGGGTTTTGGTACTCTCTCAGGTGTCATTCTGATAGCCACACCAGGGAACTATGGCATTGATGAAACTACTTTGGATACAATCTTGCTGGATAAGTGCACCCAAAGAATACCTGGGAATTACTTCTTTGCCAGGATGGAGGGATGTAACAATGGAGTTCACTGAGGTTTTACTCGTGCTGCAGGCCAGGCTTGCTCGAAGTATTAAGTAAGAAGTGATAACATAGGCCAAGTCTAATGAATTTACAGAATGTGAAGCTGAGGCTGCATTGGGAAACCTTAAATATCATGGGGCTGGCAACAGTGCTATGGAGGGCACTGTGCATTGTGTCAGTTAACCACCAGAGCCTCTGTGTGCTTGCTTAAATTGCATTGGTCTCCAAACATGGTCTGTCTTCCCTTGATGTTCTCTGGCAAAGAAACAAAAGGCAGAGGTTGAATGGTCTATATTCATAGTTATAATTGTTGCAGAGGAAACAATAGTCTTAAATTGCAAGTAGATGTCAGGAAAATCCTCTAGGATTGAGAATACCAAAGGTCTGGAGAAGACTGCCTAGAGCTTGCATCTTTATCATTGGTTCTAGATAGCTGAACTTCGCAGGATGGAGAAAGCAGCTGATCCCCCCTGCTCTGGCCCTACAGAGGTGAGGATGATACAGGTCCCTTCCCTCGTCCCAGCTAGCAATCTGGCTGGGGAGTGTTAGTAGATGTACATACACACATAGAGCACACACCCACTTGTTCACACAGAGAGTACTGCTGGAACCAGTGCCTATGAAGGGCACAGATGGTCCCATCCTGCTCCTTCTCCCCTTCCAGGAGTGGGCTGAAACTTGCAATAATGAAATATATACACAAATAATGTGTCTCTTCTGCAAACCTTAAATGCTCAGTCTCACTGGTTGTTGCTGCTGGTCCCTAGACATGTGAGTCCTGGAGGGTCCACTCCACCTGCTGGCACTCAGATCTCTTGTCAGTGTAGTTTGTTAATGTTCTCACACGCACAGAGTAGAGAGTGCACCCACATGAAAAATGCTTAGAAATAGGATTTAATGAGTAGAGGACAGATTGCAGTGAACACATGCAGGCTCAGTCAAAGACATGTACTGACCATCAACCTGTTTGCACTTGACAGATCCCTCTTATCTCCATCTTCCTGTATTGTCCCACACATTTTCTCCCTTGATCCACTTTCATACATCTCTTTCCCCATGTTTTTTCCTAAACATTCAATAGATTTTACACAATTCAAAAATTTTACTCTCCCAACACCCCACAACAACCTCTATCCTCTTGGAGTCATGGAGTCAATGACCCTTTTTAGTCTGCAAGTGTTCCCTTGACTCCTCATGATGGCTTTCCCACCAGGACATTGATCTTGTAATTCTCCTTTTAATGGTTCTAGGGGAGTAGCCATGTTGGAATGTTCATTTAGCTTTAAAGAAAATACTGGGTTCCCCTTGTCCTGTCTGTCACTGCTCCCCTGAGCCTGTTACATTGCAGTTAGCCTTTAATCACATCACCTAACACAGATGTTTAAGGAAAATTTTGATAAATGTCAAGAGTCACATAATTTTCAGTCTCCGTTCAGGAGTACTAGACTTTATCCTTGAGTCCACTTAAGGCCTCTTTACAAGCAATGTTGTCAGTCAGCCGTACTAGGCCTGAAAATCTAATTTTTTCTTACCTCCAAATGGTGTTTTTCCTTTCAAACTTTATAAATAATACAATACGTTATTAACAGCCCAGTCTATGTTTTGGTTTTTTTCCTGGGTTGTTTGTCTTTGAGTGTGTGTTTGCCTGTTTTTTAGCTTTTCCTCATGGTAAAAAGTGTTTTCTAGACTAAATATAGAGACAAGTCATAGATCTGTGCCACTGATTTCCTGATTCCCACATGCATAATAGACAAATGGTAGGCTGGTCTAATAAAGGTTTCCCTGCCCATGACGGGGATTTTGGAACTAGATGATCTTTATGGTCCCTTCCAAACCAAGCCCTTCTATGATTCTATAAAGGTTGAATGAATCCTGTTGTCTTTACACAGTTTTTTGTCTTCTGTGTCCTAAAAGCCATCAAAAAATGAGTGGAATGAAAATTTACAGCAAGAAATTGCAACTTAATATCTCAAAATTTGTTTTATTCCTTAAAATGTCAATGAAAAAAAAGTCTGCAGTGAATGAAAAACTCAGAACTAAAAACCTGGTGGAATAAAAAATGAGAAAATCATAAGTTTCAAACATTTATCCTAAGCCATAGCCATTCACAAGTTTAAGGAAAAGCAATTATTTAAGTACCTATTTTTGCACATAGTTTACCTATACATTTCAACCAGTCTCATGGTAACTTATTATTTTATTCACTAGATATTTTGAAAAATCCACAATAATCCATAAAATCTTTGCAGGAAGAGAAATGCACCTATGAAGCTTTTACAGCTGTAAGATCTTCAACACTTCTTTTTAAAGGACTATTACAACAGTTCCTAGAATTTTACAAAATATTCCTAGTGCTTTAAAAGAAAAAGAAAAAAGGCCTGATATTCTAATTACATTGTTAATAGGAAGTACATTTAGACTACAATCTCTGTCATCACAATAGTTATAAAATAGCTTGAAAAGAACAGAGATAATAAGAAAGAGCTAGAACACATACTTCCCTAGTTTTCTCTTTTTTTCTAAACTGAAATAACTGGGAACATAGCAGCAAGGTTAGATTGCTGCAGCATTTCAGTGAAAAAAATGAAGAGTAAAAAACTCTGATTCACATTTGATTGGCACAGGAATTTCAAAATAAAAATGTCTGGAATTTTTCAAGGCTAGCACAAAAAGTCAATAATACAATCCATGACAATGGTGAGACGAAAACTTCATTTTGTGCTTTTGCGTTTAATTATTGCAATTACTAACAGTGATAAAGGTAAGATTTACCCGAATGAAAGATTATTCCACTCTTTTTGTATAATAACTTCCAATGAATTTTCAACACGTCTTCCTCATAATCATCATGAAGTGGCTATCCTCAGAAGAAAATACCTAATTAGATGGACATTGGGCCTGGCCAGTTTAGTAATTTCCAGTTTTTTCAGTCCTCAAAAAAACCCAAATCAAAACCGTCAAAATGTGTTGCATAGGGAATACTATCTTTCTCTCAGAAGTCTTTATCTCAAAAAGTAGAAGACAGAAGGGAAAAAAAAAGCTTAATTTAAGAACCTAAATTGTTTACTTGAAATGTTTATTTCAAGCATTTCAAATTATTCTTTAATTTGAATGAAAACAGGTTGCTTTTTTACTCTTTCAGAATTTATATAATTGATATTTTTCCTTTTTAATATCATGCATATCTGGTCAGTCATGTAAAGTACCTTGTAGGATCAGCAGTTATTCAACCAATCATGGTGACCTTGGTGAAGGTAAACAGTTCATATATCCCATGTGGATAAATGTGTCTGTGACAGCTGTCACACATATCCCCTTTGTCCACAGTTTTCAATTTTTTAAATTTATTATTACTTGTAAAAGATAACAGCTTCTAAAATCCAGTTTTAAAGCTAATCCGTCTGTTGACATATATACATATACCAAGCAACACACACATACATTGTTTTTTAAAGAAGCCTTTCCTTGCTGACATTCTACTGCAGGGAAAGAGTATATTTCCTCTTTCCATTACATTTTCGAAGAATCTGTGTTTACACACATTCCAACTAATACATCTAGGATTCATTTGTTCATTCTAGATATGGAGAATCTCAGGACAGATGTATTTTGCTGAAAGGACAGTGGAGAATGCCTGAATTTATATTGCAGTGTCTTTATTCCCCTCTACACCATTTGGGCAAAACAAACAGAATTCAGGTAGCTAGGCTAGTTGCTAGTGCAGAGTGTGCAGCAACGTACACAACACTTGGTGGTGATAGGTCTCAAAAAGATCAGAGTTCATCTGAAAGCTTCAACTTAAAACTTTTTGCTCAATATTTAAAAGTGACCTTTAAAAGGGAATTTCAAACTTGTGTGGTTTAGTTCAGGTAATACTATTATTGGCACTATAGTTCATTTCCCTGCACCTCTGGAAACCCCAACCAACACTACTACTTAAATACCTTATTTTAATCCCCACAGAAATAATTTCTATACTTCCAAACTACCGCCCGCTGCAGTCAGTAATGGTTTTCCATCCTGGCAGGATTTCAGCATCCCCCTCAGCTCGTGTCACCTTTCAGACACGGCTGTATTACAGAGTTCTTACTGACTGAAGCAGCCACAGCTCAGCCTGCCCAGCACGGACATGCTCGGACCACCCCTTACACTGATATGATCTCTAACCAGAATTGGTTTTGGCAAAAGCAACCACTGCAATTGCCTGTGGTCAAAAGCCAAGCTGAGGCCCTACTAAGGAAAGTTAGGTACTTGAGCAAGTAATTACAATGCGCTGGTGAGGGCACATTACCCCCATCTCCCATAGTTCCATCCCAGGTTCTCATGGACCTACTGGTAGTTCAGTGTCTGACTCTTCAAACAATCTAAATACTGTCTATGAATAACTTTTAATTTTTCCACGGAGAAGAGTAGAAAATAAAGTGTAGCCTCATTCCCTCATCTTGCAGTTCAGGACCTCATCTTTGACAATAAATAGGTAACAAAAATATGACTTTCACCTCTCTTCAAGCAGTAGTTCAGGGACCACCTACCAACACACCCAATGCCTTGGATAAATGAGATTCCTTCATAATTTCCTTTTACAGCGTGAGCTCTATTGGGAAAGCAGCTGAAAGAGCTTCTTGCTTTCTTGCTCCCACCCCTCCTGCACATTTATCAGTCATATGGTCTCTGGTAGAAACCCAAAAGGAAATAAAGTCATATTTTTGATCAGAGCCAAAACATTGTTTTAGAATAACAGCTGTGAAAATCTGGCCATATAGCTTCATTTTAACTGTGTATTAAGTTTCACTCTTCAGTGTGTAGAGTAATTTTTAAAAGGGTCAGTGGCATTGCCTAAGATTATAAGGAAGCACTGCTGAAAATATTTAGAAGATCAGGGGGGAAAAAATGCCTTGTCAATCAGCTTTTCAAACATTCAACAATTTTTTCTCCTTTCAGTAGTAAAATGTGCTCAGCACAAAAGTCTTCGTTCTACATGGAATTAATGACAGGGCAAGACTGAGGAAACACGCTGCGCATCAGGCCTGAACTCAAAAGAAAAAAGATTTCAAGCAATGAATTTTGCTGAGGTACACTTCAGAATTGTTTTTGTTAAAAGACAAAAAGTGTATTGTCTTCCTCTCCTTCCCCTCTGCAGGTACTCTAGGCTATTCTCTTCTACTTTGTTCAAAAACATTACCAGTCCAAAGCATATTAAAGGAATCATTGTTAAATTGCATACCCTTAATACTCTTTCCAGACTGATTTTCCTAGCCATCACACGTGCCCGGCATTTTTCTACACGATGTGGTCTGTATACCTCCTTCCAAAGCTCCTGGCCAAATGGCCATCCGTTTTCACAGAGAGACCACAGCTGCCTGGCCCTCACTGCAGAGACGTGCACTGGAGCATGCCTGGCACAGCTGTGCTCAGTTTATTCACTGGCTCACAGAGAAAAGGGCCTTTCTGGCTGCAAAAAGAAGGAGAAGGGGCTATCGGTGGAGAGAAGTTAACATTCAGAGAAAGCTGGGATAACCTCCGTGTTTTGTTGGCTTTCCTGGAGTTGGTGGCTTTTCAATTGTTTGCCACTTGAAGACTGAAATTGACTGGAAGAGTCCAGGAAATACCTGTACCTCAACTTTGACAAGACCAAGGTTTGGACCATTGTTTTCACAGCCTACACCTACTAGGTCCTAAGACTTTTCAGAAAATTTCCTGTTGACCAACTTTGCTTGGGCTGGAGATGACACAAGATCGAAGTTTCCTTCGCTGCCCAAAGAAAGACGTTTCCATTTATATTATGTATATTATGTGCTGATTTTGGCTGAGGTAGAGTCAATTTTCTTCACAGTGGATAGTACAGAGCTACAGTTAAGATTTGTTCTGAGCAGAGTATAGACAATTAGAGAAGAGATGATCTTCTTTTTTTGTTGTTGTTTTTTTGTTGTAATTTTTGTTTTGTTGTGTTGTGGTGTTTTTTTTGTTGCTGAGCAGTGCTTACACAGAGCCAAGGTCTTTTCTGCTTTTCATACTGACATGCTGGTGAGGGCGCTGGGAACGCATGGGAAATTGGGAGGAGAGACAGCTGGGAGAGATGACCCAAACTGACCAAAGGATATTACATATCATATGTTATCACACTCAGTATACAAAATCGGGAGAAGAAGGAGGGAATGGTACTTGTCTTCTCAAGTAAGCCTTATGCATGATGGGGCCTTGCTGTCCTGGAGATGGCTGAACACCTGCCCTGCCCGTGGAAACCAGTGAATTAATTCCTTGTGTTGCTTTACTTGAGTGTGCAGCTTTTGTTTGCCCTATTAAACTGCCTTTATCTCAACCCATGAGTTTTCTACCTTTTACCCTGGCAATTCTCTACCCAGTCCTGCTGGTGCGGGAGTGAGTGCGTGTCTGTGTGGCACTTGGTTACTGGCTGGGGTTAAACTATGGCATAGTATCACAGAGCTATAGGAATCACTCATTAAAGACCTGCGCTTGGGAGGTTCTTGTGGCTTGTTTATAACACAGCAACTTTTCTGCAAAGTTATACTTGGCAGAATGCTGCAAAGGGCTTCTTTTTTGATAGTAGTGTTAAGACATTTTCCTAAATTACCTCAGGTATATTGTGAAATAAACTGTACTTCCAGTATAATTTTTTTCTTAAAAAAAGACTTTACCATTGCAATTTTGTTCACAAATGCAAGTGAAAAATTCATACAGGCAACATTCTATAATGCAGACCTGGCTGAGATAATTTTCCTTCAAACGGGCCAAACTACAAGTTAATACAGAACCTACTAGTGCTGCAAACTCAGAATTGAGAACCTGACAGTCAAGTTAAACTCATGTTCTCTAATGCTTAATCATCCACTCAGGAGTGAAAGAAAAAAAAAACAACAACAACAAAAAAAAAAAACCCTCCCAAAACATCTCTCCAACAATAAAGTAAATCCAGTTGTCTTACAAGGACTTTCTCAGCACATAATTGCTCAAAATCTGTAAACAAGCCGGTTGTTGCCATACAAAATGGAAAATACTACAGCTCCGTTATATCCTTTCTGCAGTGGTAAAAGGTTTTACCAAGGCAGTAAATTTGTTTCTGTCAGCTAATAATCCTAAACAGACACAATTTTAAATACACAGTTTTATTGTATGAAAAGATGGAGCTCTTAAATTAGAAGATGTCACTTTTACAGTCAATTATTAAAGGCAGTGTGATGTCTTTATTTCTTTGGAAGAGAGTGATTGGCTGTGGTTACTGATAAAAATACATTTTTTATATTTTTCATTTTTTGTAGCAGGTTAGAAAGTAAATCTTCCTCAGGCTGCTATGTGTATCAAAATGAAATATAATTAGGAAGTTACCATAAAAGATTTAGCTAGTCAGAAAAACTTTTTTTTTTGTGATAAGGTACTGGGATAAAAAAAGCCCTCAAGTTTTCTACCCCTGTTTTCCATTTAAAATGGTGTCTGTTCCTTTCAAGAAAAGAATACTTCAGAAGCAATGAAAATTTTACAAATACATCAAAATGTGGTGAAAAAAAGGTTTTTCAAAAATTCAGTCTAAGTTAAAAAAAATCCCAGGTCTGTTAAATAACTAGCTGTTAAATAGCAGCTACATAAAACATTTGGTGGATAAATTCTGTTTTGACATATTTAACTTCAATTAAGAGGTCTTAGTCCTTGCACGACTCATTTAAAACCATGATTATTTGTCTTTGTTTTGTTTTGTTTTTCTTTCACTTAAATGAACTTTACTGAAACAACCATGTTTAAAAAGTGGAATGATCTGTTTTTGGCATAGCAAATAGTTTCAACAGTCTGCTTGTAAATTGCCTGAGTGAACTGAATCCAAGTCAAGTTCATGGCAAAAAACATTATGATAAAAGTTTGCCAATAACTTTATTGCCCAGAGGCTGGTTGTACAGTACATAGGCTGTTACTACAAACGCTCCTCTGAAAATTCAGGTGCAACTCCAACATCTGTGGCCAGACTCATGTGGAGTAGACAAGCCACACAGGGAATTCTGCCTATCAGTTCAGGACAAGGATTGGATTTCTCTCTCTGATGTGGTCACTGATTCGTTGGGTGATACTGTCAGAATCAAAACCTTGGAAACAAGAAGAGTGTTGTGAGAGGAAGAGAGTCTTGTGTACTCTTACTACCTATATGGAATGAACAACTCCCTGTCTGTCCAAATACATGTTATTTTTCAGACTATTTCTCATCTAATTGTCAACATTTTTGTTATGCCAATGGTATTCAAGACAAGGAAAAAATGAAGAAAAAAAAAAGAAAAGATGAGACTACATCAGCTTAAAGGAGGGGCATTAATTTGTGACAGAGGGTAAAAGTTGACAGATAAGGTCAGGGGGACAATATCTTCTTCAGATGGATTTGCTGCCAGAAGAATTCTACATGGAATTACACTTCTGAGCTCTGGTCCCACTATGTGAAGCATTTTAGTGACAATGCTGTTTTAAGGATTCTCTGCTGCTCAGTTTCATTTCTGTCCTACAGTGCAACAGTAAGTATTTAGAATAAGTTCAAGGGGAAAAAAACCATCTTTTTAGACTATATAATTTCACTGAATTTATGTCTGTGATACCAAAAAGGAAGCAAAGAAAACTATGATAGGAAACCACAGTTGAGGCAGGAGGGAAGAGAAAGGGATAGACAGTCCTTACTCAGACTCTGCCCTTTCTGCCATGAAGTGAAAACCTCTAGGACCTCTGACAACAGTATTGGTATATCTACCTGAAATCAGGTAAAACACCTGCTTTAAAAATAAGTTAACTAAACTGAATTTACTTATATCACTAAAATGATAGTGTGTATCTAACAGGAACCATTTAACACCTTTAAAATAACATTTCTTGAATATATTGCAAACTCAATACACAGCATAAAAAGGTTTTCTTTCTCAAGAATAGGTGCCTTAATGCAAGCAATTTTAAAAACACCTGTAATTCATCAGGTACAAAACTTTGCATAGCTTTCTGTGGTCTTGAATTTATGGTCAACTCTTTGGATTAAAGCATACAAAGTAGAGTAAACCATTGGGAAATATTACTAGTATTCTACCTCTGAGGTAACTCAATTCAGTTGTTCACACTCTCTGAAGCAACAGCAAATAAAAATATGTTTGCCCATGGTTGCCCCTATGTTAGGAAGGCTAGAAACAATTAAACTGTCATCTCAGGAGATACTATATACTCTTGTGATTATTGTCTCAGTGCAGTTCCTTCTAAATCTTAAAATATACCTCAGTTAAATGTATTTAAATTGACTTAATTTCATACTACAGCAGATATGTGGCTGATAGAGAAGAAGGTGCTTGTGTTGATGTCTGTTCTTTTAGTGAATAGCATTTGTTTGTTTCCAAAATCACATGTTCGTACAAAGGCTATGAACAGATTAACTCATTACTCACAGGAAAAAAACCACAACAACTGCTCTGCAAAACAAAACAACAAACATTTTAAAAGTAGAATTCCTAAAATTGCATTCCTAAATAAGGAATTCCTAAAATTGCATTCCTAAATAAGTGGTCCAGTTTCCAACAGAAGGCACCAAGTATCAAATAGTCTTTTATTTCTAATTATGAGCTGGATTTATTTCTGGTTAAATGTGGACTGTATAACTTGATTTTTATCTCATCCTTTTTAAGTACATAACCAGTTTTTTTCCTTTTGCCTCAAAAGCCTCATAGAGAAGAAACTGTTCCATATAACAGCTCTACCCTTACGATAAAATACTGTAACTAGATAAATGTTAAAGGTCCCGACAAGAACAAGAAGTAGGATCTGAAAGCTTGCTCCAAGAGAAAACGAAATACAACCTTCTCACCAGATTCCAGAGTCATCTTGTCATTCACAGTGTGCATGAATTTTGTTATTAGAGATTTCGCTACAGACAGGAGAGTTTTGGTTGCCTTTATGGAGTGGCCTGTTGTAGTAAACTGCCGAATTGAAGAGCTCTCCTATTAGAATAATAGAATGGAATAGTTTGGAAAAGGCTTAGGGATCATTGAGTCCAAGTATTAGCCCAGCAATACCAAGTCCAGCCCTAAACCATGTCCTTAAGCACCACATCTATATGTCTTAAGTACCTCCAGGGGCAGTGACTCCACCGCTTCTGTGAGCAGCCTGTTCCAATACTTGACAACCCTTTCGGTGAAGAAATTTTTCCTTATATCCGCTCTAAACCTCCCCTGATGGATCCTGGGGCCATTTCCTCTTGTCTCACTGATCCTCACCTTGCTATGACCTCCTTTCTGGTAGCTATAGCGAACAATTAGGTCCCCTTGAGTCTCCTTATTATTTACAGTTGGTGTTGCCTTCCTCAGAAGCATGAAGAGTACAGAAAATAAATATTTTTATTATATACTTCTCTATCTTATTATCAGTTATAGGAGAGTAGCACATTACTGTAGAATTCAGGCTCTGGATTCACAGAACTTTTTGTACATTATGAATAACCTCTATTCCAAGGGAAACTCTTCCTCTGTGCTTTAGGTAGAATTTCACCTAAGATACTGATAATTTCCAAGGCAAATGATCACAAGCAACCATGAAATATACCCATTTATTTGCATTATCAATTATTTGTGGATTTCTAGCCCTTATCTAGAAGCAAGATGAGTATCAGCACTTGCTTCTTAATAAAGTCTGATGCAGGCTCAGGAAATAGACAGGCATTCTCTTCAATTGCTCTGGGTGATTATGTGCAGAGGATTTCAGACCAGTTCAAAGGAAGTAACACTGACGAATAAGCACATACAGAGGTAAAATATAAAAAGGTATTCTGATTAAGAAAATAAATCAAAATCATACAGCCTCTAAGAAAATGTTAGCATAAATAATGAACTGGTGTTCATCATTTGTGAATAAAAGGACAAAATCTGTGCATCAAATCAAGGGCATGTTTTGTTTTGTACACTGTGAAATGGAGAGGCCAGCAGATGGGGAATTGAGAAGACGTGGGGACCTCTTTCCACTGACTGCAGAGAGTAAGGAGTACCCTGACAGAGAAGGCTACTGATAGCTTCCTCGTCTGCTAAAAGTGAGCTTCTGAAACAAAAAAATGAGGTGTTTGAAAACGTGATGTCAACATGATCTAAAGAGAATATCAAATTCAGGAGACACAGAGAAAAAGTATCATAAGCTAATATACTTCAAGGAGTTGAGAGCTTTTCTTTTTGTATTGGAATTGTTATAAGAAATTCCATAGAAGACTGTGAACTAAAACAAGTGTTGGAAAGGTTTTTTATCTTCATTTGCTTCATATAAAAGTCTACTGCCTATGGGCTTCTGGTATCCTAAGGAACTGAAGCAAATCTCACTTTAAGGGAAGTTTGTTTTCTAATTCCAAGAAAGGGAATCATTAAAAAATATTGCCTGGTTACTCAGGCCTCCTAAGGGTAGACCAGATTGTTGATTTTATAGTTCCGGTTTCAGGAACTATACAGCACCACCATTTGAAGTATCTGAGAGAATGACTCCCAGAAGCAACACCTCAAAGGCCACAAGGGGCGCGGGTGGTACAGCTTGGTTTGGGAGCCTGGTTCATGCTTTCCTTGTTCGTCCTTCATTCTGACTGTATAGTTCAGCATGTATTTCAGAGGATTATAGAACAGTTTGAGTTGGAAGGGGCCTTTTAAAGGTCATCTAGTCTAAGTGGCCTGCAATGAGCAGGCACCCTGTCTTGGAAACACAATGCCTGCACAATTCAGCCTTAAATACAACAGTAATGTTCTCTTTCATGTGAAACTGCAGCTGGCAAAGAAATACCCACATTTCTTCCAAAGTGTCGAGAGGTGCAAACTCTTATATATCAAGGGGATACACTATGGTTCAGGTGACGTCAGGGGTGAGAAACTGGGAGGTCTTCATCCTTGCTGATGAAGGTAGGGCAATGTGTAGCCAGTAATGAAAGAGTCATGAAAGCCCAAGAGTGAATGTATGACACTGCAGCCCCTGATTAAGGAGTCACATTTGAAAATGGAGGGCTGGGCATTTAGATTCTGCTCCAAATGTTGTTTATGCATTTTATCCAAAGTCTGTTTAATGAAAAATCTGTGGGAACAGGGACCAGGACACAGTACCAGAGCTCAGTTGGTTAGAGTGTGGCACTAATAACATCAGTGCTTGGTTCAATCCCTGTATAGGCCATTCGCGAAAGAGCTGGATTTGATCCTTGCAGGTCCTTTCCAACCCAGAATATTCTGTGATAATATTCTATGAGAATGCCCACTACACCAGACAGGAAGAAATCATCTCCTGTGTACTTTGCTAGTTCATGCTGTATCCCCGCAAGTCATACATTTCTGACTACAGAGTGGTCCAGACATTATTTTGGTAACACTCCCTGTAGCTTTGCAAAGTGGTCTTGAATGAAGTTGAAAGAAAGAATCATGACTACCTCTTAAATATCTTATGATCTTCTTGTCCATTATCTGGTATCCAACTAAGCTTATTTATTGGAACCCAAAGCTAAAGATTTTAGTTTTTTTCTCAACTGTGTTTTGTTTTCAGCTCCAGTCACCACCGTAGTACATACTCAGAAAAGATTTAACTGATGCCCTGCATGTACACACTATCTGTCTCTGAGATACTGTTGAAGCTGAGCTTTTATCTGTCAGTTTTCATCTATTATTTGGTAGTTAGGAGAAACACATGCAGGATTTCCTGTATAAATTATTGATTTTGTATTGGATGAGTCTCATAACTGCATGTTGGAGACATTAAATAGGTTAGAGCTCTCCCTGCTAGCTTTCCTCAGCAGATGTGCAGTCTCATAACAGTTATATTTAGATTTTGATGCACAGCTTCAGCCAAATTAGTTGCTCTTTTGTGGATTTTAACAATTATTATTTTGTTTGTACCACGATGAAAAGCTCTCATAGTTTGATGAAGTTGGGGGCCTTTCCCTCTGACATTAAACAACCATGAAGTCTAAAATCAAAGGAGTTTTTGGGCCAGCACTGAAGAGATGTTTCATCAAGCCTGTTTACAAGGAAGCAAAGGAAAAGAAAACTCTTGCTCTTCTATTTTTGCTTTCTATCCCAAACCCTGATTACCTAAAGAGCAGTAACACTTGAGCTTCTGAGCTCAAAGAGAGTTTCCAGTCTGGTTTTAGCAGATCCAGCACAAAATACTCTGCATGGTACTCACTGGCAGTGCTTGGAAAAGGTAGGTGAAGCGAAGTAGTCAGAAAGTCTGATATAACCTTGTCCTTCTGTGATTCCCTGGCAAAACTGATGAAAACAGGTTTCACACGCGAGAATTTCATCGAAAATAGTAACGTGCAAAAAACAACCGCATTTTCATAGACTTTGTGGGAATGCTTGAAACTCCACAGTGCCATACAGACATAGGTATGTGTCTTCTGGCAGAGAGCTGGTTTAAGCCAAATCAGTTCAGAATGCTCTGTAATTGATATGTGGTATGCCTGCTTTAGTGCAGACATGCCCTAAAGGAAAATGTGCTAAACCAGGAAGATAATATTAAATGTAGAAACAGAGGAAGACTGAAGTTCTTGGGTTGAATGCTCTCTAGTCTGCCTTGACTAAACCATCAGTAGAATTGATTTAAGTGTTCAAAGGTCAGACACCCTGAAGATTCGATATATTCCTGCCCAATATTACCGTTTCATTCCCTCGATGTTACTAACACAAATGTTTTCATGAGGTTTACTAGCATTATTTAATTATGTATGTCTTTTAGAATGAGGCAGTTCAGGTACTAGTGCTATGCTGTGCCATATGGAAACAAATAATAGACTCTTCCCATGATGTAGAAGAGTATCAACTGAGAAATGAATAAAATAACTGGCAAAAAGATAGTTAAGATGATTGTTCCAATCATAGCAGGATCAGATATATGTCTCTATTGATCTTTCTGTGACTCTTCTTGCCCTTTCTCAAGTGTGGTTTGTGGGGTTTTTTTAATGTAAATATGGACATGCCTTATTGTTATTCCACTGAGAAATGAAAATCAGTTTTGAAACCTTTAAAATTTCCAGCAAATTAATTTCTTGGTTTTGCCCCACTTCTTTCTTCCAAACCCAGTGGAAAACCTACACTTATCTTTCCCCATTAATCACGGAATCACAGAATATGGTGAATTGGAAGCGACCAACAAAGATCACTGAATCCAACCCTTAACCTTGCACAGGACCATTCCTTAGAGTCACACCATGTGCCTGAGAGAATAGATAAATGCTTCTTGAACTCTGGCAGGCTTGGTGCTGTGACCGCTGCCCTGGGCAGTCTGTTCCAGTGCCCAACCCCACTCTGGGTGAAGAACTTTTTTCTAATTTCCAAACTAAGCCTTCCCTGACACAACTTCTCGCCATTCCCCTGGGTCCTGTCACTGGTCACCACAGAGAAGAGATCAGTGCCTGCCCCTCCTCTTCCCCTCACAGGGAAGTTGTAACTGCAGTGAGGTCTCCCCTCAGTCTCCTCTTCTCCAGGGTGAACAGACCAAGTGCCCTCAGCCTCTCCACATACGGCTTCCCCTCAAGGCCCTTCACTATCTCCATTGTCTTTCTTTGGACACTCTCTAAGAGCTTAACACCTTTCTTTAATTGCAGTGCCCCAAAATGCACACAAGATTCGAGGTGAGGCCGCCCCAGTGCAGAGCAAGGACAATCCCTTCCCTTGACTGGCTGGGGATGTAGAAAACTGCGTTCTAATTCAAGCTTACATTTCTGCATATATATTTTTTTTATTCTCCCTATATTGTCTGCCTCTTCCAAGTCATAAGGGTCTAAGATCGGCACTAGAGAAAAGGCAATGAAAAGCTAATAGACTCAGTGAAGAGTTCTTAAATAGATATGACAGGTGATAGAGGAAACACATGTATTTTAAATGCTTTGCTGGACATTGATAAAACGACACATTACTTAAAGGGGGAATTTCATGATGCTCTGGAAATTTTTCTAGTTCTAGTCTCAATATAGATTAAAAAAGGTTAATACTGCTCTAAAGTATATTCTCTTAACTAATATTCATGTCAAGACAACTTTAATCTGTTTTGATAATATTATGGTTACTTTGAACTTGCATGCTAGATTGTGAGGAGCAAAAGGACTACTTGGATTCCAAAGACCTCCTTGAAAAATACTCCTTCTTGATGCACATTCAGATAACAGGAGAAAACTTAACAAAAGTTAAAAATAAAAAGTCACACTTTCACCAGAAAGGAATGACTTCTGACTTTCCCTGTGTATTGAATCATTTCATATCTCTGTTGGTGTCAGGCTTTGCTCACATGCTCATATAATACACAAGTTTTGTCTTGCATTATTATTTTGAACTAACATTTACTCTCTTGCAAACACCATGCAGTTGGTGTTCCTTTTTTATAGCTTAACTTCAGTCTGCCCATCCAATAATACTATAGGTCTCCAATTTTTTTCCTGACTGAAATTCATGGAGTGGAATTGTGGTAGCCATAATAGACTGTACAATAACTCTCTGGTCTCATGCTTAGCAGAAATACTACATAGCAATTTTTACAGCAAGATGAACCTGTCACTACTGAGAAGGAAAATCTGCTTTCATGCATCTCAGTGATTTTGAAACCCATGATCTTTATGAAACGTATTTTATCCTTGTGTGTGTCTGCTATAACTGCAGCATTTTATTCAAGCTCAAAGAAATAAATCTGACCTATTTTTTTCTCAATTTGTGAATTTTTCTGCAGAACATTTGGCTTGGAATAAAAGCTTTATGGTAGTTTAAGAACCAAGTTGCTTCAAAACTGAAAAAGCATTATGTCTGGACCTCATCAGCTCTAACATGTATGGAAAAAAAAAAAAAAAAGAAGTGATACAGATGTTTAACCGATTTGGGGGGAAAAAGTGATAACGAGAGCTACTGTGGTACCAAAGGAAAATCTGGCGCATTGGTATATCTTTCCATGAAGGACAAGACTTCAGTCTAGCCAATAGGATACTGCTCTCTGATGTTTTGATACATAATTAGCTAAATAATGCAAAATAATGGTAGTAGCAAATGCATCAATAAACAGTAAAAGGCCACCGTATTCTCCAGAGTTTTCTTACATTGTATTTCCCAATTACCAGTGCATGTACAATAATGATATCTCTACTTTTAACCTGGGGTTGTCCCTGAGTACTTTGTCACTACCATGGACCAGTGTTCTGTTTTCTTTTATGCACTGTAATCATACATAGAGTAGGCATTATTTTTATCAGCTGTAAAGCTTGGAAAAGAAACAGTACTAACAGTAAAGTTCATAGTAAAGCCAGGTTTGCACATGTATTTCCAGGGAAGACTTAACATTTAGGGCTCTTCAAAGAAGAAAATATTTCTCAATAAAAGGACAAGTGAATCAACAGGACTAAGACTATAATTTTTTCTTTATTAGTGAACAAGAAAAGAGAAAATGAGCAACAAAATAAGCATTCTTCTGAAGCACGAGAGCTCTTGAATCCAGGCATGTCATGATTCAAAAGGCCCTTTCTTCTGACTGTGTTTGGCAGATACACTGTGGAAACATATGACCTTTTACATACTCATAGGGAGAAAGATGAGTTCCTGTAAACGAAACAAAGGCATTCTCAATGAAATTAAAAGGGAAGACCGTCAGCTCTGAGAAATCCCAGTCTAGTATTTGCTCATCTGGAAAAAAATCTAGACATGAAATTTGTTTGATTAATAGTATTTTTTAAATATACATTAGACAAATTAATATTTTTCATATTATAGCAGAAGACAGTTGTTTCTTAAAGCAACATTTAGTTCTACTTTACAGCAGAAAGTGAAGCAGGGCAACAGGGACTTTGGGATCACCACACAACATTTTCCAAGAGACTCCATCTAACTTCTTGAAGAAATCATGTTAGAAATATCTTCTGGCCCTTTTGTTTGAACTCTCACTTGTGAGGCCAACTGCAACCCTGGCATAAGTCCAGTTAATTTAAAGGTGTTTCACAAGGATAAACTGGTTTGATTTGGGTTAATTTGGGGTTTATGAAAGAGGGACAAGAAAACAAACTCATCACTCAGTGTTAAATTTCCTAAATTACAGCTAGGGTCAAGATTTGCTTTGATCCCAAAGTTTTCAGATATACACATCCACATACATGAACATGTCTTGAAAACCAAACACATTGTTTGCAGTGTGCCAAAAAGAATTGGGATTTAGTGAGTTCTAGCATCCTTTTTTCCATACCTGATCTTGGCATGCTTAAAACCCTGGAAAGTCACAATTTGCATTCCACTTAGGTGTCCTGGATGGCTAAGCAGCTGAGCTGTACAACAGGATATCCAGCTATTGAGTGCTGCTGTCACAGGTGGCCAGCACTGCAGCTGCAAAGAGCTTCCTGCCAGGAGGGCAGAGTGGGTCCACAGGAAGAAATGTTCCTTTCCTCTTCCAATCTGTTTTCAACTATAAAGGAAGGCCCAGGCTCACGCTCCTACAGTGGGTCTGCCTACGCAGCATTTTTCAGCTGGAGCAGAATCTCAGCTAATGTTTCTAACAATAACTGCCCGAAGCGGAGCAGACCGTTCACCGGGCTTCAAACAGCACGAGTTCTACCTTTAACACAGAGAGGCCCTTGAGAAATATTTCAGCTTGATTCTATTACTGTTGTGCGTAATTTTATCATCATTTTATATCTCACTTAGGAGCAGTGAGTGATGTGCAGAAAAAAGGACAACAAAGGAAGCAACTACCTTCCTCTCAAAATACCACAAATAGGCAATTTGTATGTTTCCTCTTTTGGGCCACAGTCAGCCATAAAAACACTTACAAAAGCAAAATTGCTTCCAATCACTTGTGGATTTTTTCTGTAAAGAAGAAAGGAGGCAGATGACTTCTGTCTGTGAATTTTACAAGCCAACTCTTCAAATCCTGCACATTAAAATCCAAGTTAAGTAAAACCAATGACAAAGAAAGAGGGTGTTTGTTCATAACAGTGTTAACAGAAAACACGCTCATGTTCACTATGTTCTAGGGGAACCCAAGCTTCTTTCCAAGAAGCACATGTAAAGAAGTAACACCAAGAACAGATATTTTGTGGGAAAGAACAGGTTTTCGTATACTGTTATGTAGTTCGAAAGTTTTATTGAGTCTAAAGGAGGACAGACAGTTGAACAAAGGACTGACAAGAAGCTGAACATTTTAAATGACTATGTGCAAGGCTCTTCTATTTAAAATTAAGATCAATTGTAAATATCGTCAGAATTGGGGCCTTAATGTCAATATGAAAGGCCAGCAAGATCACAGGAAAAATTTTGACTGATGCCATGTGCTGCAGAAGGCAGCATCATGTATTGTTTTCCCTAAGTGGTTCTGTAGTCTTCTGCACTAAGAAGTGACCACTCTGTTCCAGCCTAAACCTCAATTTTCAGACTGTAGATTCTGGGACTCTTAAACCTATACTGCAAAAATTTTTGTCCTCTGAGATCCAAAAGGTGAATTATCTATATCCCAGAATAGTTCATATTAATCTGCCAGGGTACTTGGAAAAGTGACACACAGCCATTATTTCCAAAAAGGCCGTAATTAAGACCAGTTAGTCTAAGAGACCATCTGGGAATGTGAAAAATATCATAATGGACTTATAGAGTACAATCAATTTCGTTTTGATTAAAGGGTTCCCTTCTCAGCGTTTCTCACATTCATCAATGGTAAATTCAAAATATGCCTCCTGGGGAAGCCAAATTCCTAGAGCACTTAGGGAATTGAAAATGACACAAGCCTGGATGGCCTTACCTTAGTATACTGGAAAACTGTCTGTTAAAAACACCATTTAAATAAATAAATTGCCGAACATTTCTATCTGGTTGCTCTGAAAATGGTGTTTTTTAAAGGTGAGTGCCAAGAGTCTGAGTGTCAGATGAATTTCACGATGCAATTTACCGTGTAAACACTATTGGTAGCAGTGGAATTACTTGCCAATTGATATTACTGTACCTGAGAGAAAGAGCTAAACCTCAGCAGTCCAGCATAAGGTAAAAGTGTCTATTTATACAATGAATAGGAAGCATTACTACATTCTTCAGTGCTCTGTCTACTTCAATTTTAGAGAACAGTGTTCCATAATGATGATTATTTGTTAACTTGAAACTCCTTTAAAATGCATTCTCCCACTTTCACTGAGAAATAAAGCAGAGTTACTGTCTTTCCCTTTGACTGGATAGTTACTAAATACCTACCATTTAGTCTTATCTTCTCATATACAAATTAGCACTGTAAATCTGAGGATTATCTGTTCCCTTTCTCATCCTCACATTTTAGACAATCAGACACACAGAAGAGAAAAAACAGGGCAGTATTATGAAATTTCGTATGTTAAAGACAATAAATTTCTGGCTTATGTCTTGCAGTATTAAAAGCCTGTGCAAACTCCAAAATACAGTGAAAATCAGTACTGCAAATTGATCTTGAACTTGTGAGATAGTGCCTGCCTGCTAAGACCCAGGCTGAGGTCAGAGTTTGAGGCTATTCATGGGCTCACCTCAGTTCAGCCCAGCACTAAAGACTGTGCTGCAGTTCCACTGATAACAGAGGGTATTGCTCTGGGTATAAAGCACTCTTCCTAGGTAGAAAAGTTTCCTCTAAAATGAACAAGAATTAGCAGGTTACATATTTATTATCCACTTCAGATAATACTAACTATGAAGTTGTTTAAATTGGTGGGTCCACAATACCCGCCTATTTTTCAGATTTGTAACCTTGCTACTTCTTTAGCGAAGCAAAATGGGAATGAACACCCAGACAATACCTGACTGTCTGGTATAGCCAGCTTTGTCCTCATTGTTGTTTTTATATGTTCAAAGGCAGATTTTAAATACATCTTAGCTAGGCTTAAAATCATGCTTCAGAAGATGTAGGATTATATTTTCATATTGAGAAAAGAAGACATCCACTTCACAGCATTCTTTACTGTTCTTTTACCATCTTTCTGCTGGAAACCAATAGAATTTTGGTAGTAGAACAGATAATTCTTTCTCAATAAGGAAAATAGCAAAAAAGAATGAAAATATTTTATTTAATGTGAAAAAATTGTAGCGGTCATTAGTTTAGTGAAGCTGCACCAAGTACACTAGAGTATGAAAAACGCAAATATATGCAACCTAGGTCACCATTCTGTGACTGTTAGTCATCACATAAATTATCTAGCGAAATAAATTTTATACAAAGATCCAATATATTTCATACTGAGGCATTGGATCAACAAATACATGGTGAAACAGTCTAACTCTAGTACCTCAAAACTTCCTAAATTTTATTAGCCAAATCAATCCACTCCATAAATACTATTAAATGATTCTATTATATTACTAGAAAAATAATCTTCCTTGTATTTTTTGTAAGAGTTCATTTTATTCAATTCAAAAACAGACTAGTATGGTAATTATTCATATTCTCTAAGATATAACCATGAATCTCTTTTACAGAATTAATTAATCTTCATTTTCACTTTGGAAAGGTAGTAGAAGATAATAACTCCCTGAAATCATCTTCTTGGTGAATCTGCTGGGAATTAACAAAGCCTACTCATCTGAAAACATTACAGCTGGCAGGCTGTTGGCACTGCCTGAGCTTAAGGTTGCTGGACAGTTTGTCCCAAAAGCCCATTTTCGTTTCAGACCGTAACATTTTTTTGTTTACATACAAGTTATCCAGTTCAACATATAGACTGATAGACTGATTAGTGCCAACCTTTTTATACAGTTGATCCCTAAGCCCATCAACCACTGAAACAGATACTGAGCAAGCCATTAAAAACACACTAATTCTGCCCATCAAGGATGTGACTACTGCAAGATTTTTCACTTTCCAATAGTCTCAAAATACATATAAGCTAATCAAGCCTTTGATTTACATTCCCTCCCCCCTCCTTTTTTAACTCTTACAGATCTGGAGAAACTGAATCATAATTGCAGGATTATCACTGATAACTTCTTCTGAATTAGTGGGATCTCAGTTTTACCAGTTTGCTTTAGCATTAGAATTAATTCCTACTCTAAACAACATGGTGAATTTTGCATATATTTAGAAATGTCTGGGTAAAAAGTCTAGCCTAACCAGTAATCTACATAGTCTAGGCAACGGTCCATGATGCTGCAGCATACTACTTGCCCATGGACTTTAGGATTTATTTTCTCTAAATGTAGAAACTGTCATGAAAAGCAATATGCAGTGAAATATATGATGCATAAGTGAAGTTTCTCAAAAAAATTTTGTGCCCACACTTTTCAGTAGTCTTCTACGTTACCCAGTAGTCTTTGAAAGTTAATATAGAGATAATTTTCCTATGACAAAAAGAAGGGTATTGCAATTTACCTTAGCAGTTTCCACTCATTTTGAGTTTTGTGTATTACTTTGCCCTAAACACATTACCTCGGAAAGTGTCCATATTTGGCTAGTTCAAGTACATGTGGTACTTTTCATTGGTTGTATTCACCCAGTTCTAGCTGGGAAACAGACACCATGTATAGTTTCAGTAACTAAATGACAATCAAATGAATGATCAACTTTGTGTTAGAATACAATATGACTGGATCCAATTGAGTTTTTAAATTCCTGAGAACAGTGTAAGGCAGTTGTCCCCCTGAGGGTCTAAGAAAATAAAATGTGTGTGAGGAAATGCTATAATAAACTGGTAATGTATTTCCATAGAGGATACATAGGAATTTTCCATACATCCTCCTAAGATGGCAGTAAACCAGACTTAATAGCAGAAAGTGAGCCATTTCCATCATGAAAAAAGAATTAGCTGCCGAGCAGAGACAGAGGTCCAAGCTCCAGGCTTGATTTTCTGCTGAGAGATGTTGACAGTTGTATCCAGGGAGCTACCTAATTTGAATCACTGTTGTTGGCACAGAAGGAAGTTCGGAGCTGTATTAGTCAGTTTGCTGTTTGATGGGCATTTACTCATCACACTGTCAGAGATTATAATACAAGCTATGTCTACATTAAATATCTGATAGGTCAGTAAGTCACTCCGCTTATACAGAAATTTCTGGTGGTCACCGAAAAAACTGAATTCCTCTTGCCTTGCTTTGCTTTGCTTTGCTTTGCTTTGCCTTGCCTTGCCTTGCCTTGCCTTGCCTTGCCTTGCCTTGCCTTGCCTTGCCTTCCCTTCCCTTCCCTTCCCTTCCCTTCCCTTCCCTTCCCTTCTTTTTTTTTTTCTTTTCACAGATCATAGTAATTCTGTCTTATGTTTCTGAATATTAACCTTAGCCTGGACAATTACTCAGAGGAACTTACTCTGAGCCTTCCCTGCTAATATAGACAACTAATGACACCTCAGAGACTCCTTATCGTGTTATGTTAGGGCTGGCGACCTAAAGCTTTAAAAGTTCCCGGAACAGCACCCAACCTGCTTGGAGATGAGAAGTTTTTCTCCTAAACTTGCCTGAGACAGCAGAAGAAATATGAACCTTTAACAGTCCAGTCCATCCATTCTGCATTGAATGAATTAACACTTATTAATTCAAATCTGAGTAGTTGATTTTTGGGT
>VWZG01009383.1:56161-97312 GCA_013396735.1 Grallaria varia | reverse complement strand
GGGGGGGGGGGGGGTGTATGTGTGTTTGTGTTTGGAGTGTTTTTCCACAATGTTTCCAGCTTTAATTCACTCTGTAGTGAGCTTACAGGGACACAAACCAACAGTTGTCTTCTTTCCATGACTTGTTCAATTGGCACACCTAAGGCATATTTAACACTATGGTAATGTCTCCCCTTTTCCCCATAGCCTCATGATTGGAGCATCTGGGATGCAGGAAATATCAGCTGGAATTCTCTCTTTCCTGGAGGGGATTTGGACACTTAAAACGCCCCACAGTCTCCAGAACTGGTACGCTCTGAAGAGGTGAGAGAAGGGGAAAATCCTTCTTACTTTGTACTTTTGCACACTTGTTATTCTTACATTTTCACTCTTGTTTTGCTTTGTGTCTTGAGGCAAGTGATCCTCCTTACATACTGTGTACAAAAGCTACTATGCTGAACATGCAGTTGTCAGCTAGATTTAGTGCCAAATACCAGCAGAGAGCACACAGGGAAAAACCAAACAAAGGAATTTTATTTCCTTCAGTATGTGTTCCTTCAGATTTCCAAACACTAAGATATAAGTAATCATTGCAAAAGTAGGTGGATGCTAGCAACAGTGAAAGTTCAATACTTGTTCATACGTGCCTCAAGGATTTGCAGGTGAAGCTGCTGTATGTGGAAACATGTCTGTCTTTGCAGCTGGTCACTAATGTTATTCAGCTAATTTGAAAAGCAAAAAAAAGTAAAGCTCAAGGTTTTATGCAGGAGGCCAGAGAACCAAATTCTGGATATCAGCCCAGGGAATGACAGCAAGATTGTTCATACTAGAAGGCTCTGTTTGGGAAAATGCTGTACAACAAGTAAAGGAGAAATGATCCATTGACCTGACAACCGTACTATTTAAGGGAGAAGAGCAGAGGAAAGTTTGATTTGTATATAACTTAAAACAAAAAATGCAATGAAACTAGTATTTTTGTAAAGTAGTAATTATGAAAAACATGAGCAGAAATTAAAGTCATACCAGTTGAGACCCTTTGAATTTATAATTAACAGAACGGTAGATGTTACTAATAATTATAATATCTATCAGTATATATACCTGCAAAAGTGGCTATGAATTACAAGCTTTTTGACTGGATTGAAGTGAAAGGCCACTGTTATTTACTTATTTAAAACGCATCCTTGGTTATTACATTCTTATGGGTTTTTTTGTTGTTTTATACTCTCTTGTTTTGTCATGGTATTGTCTCATATATTAAATAAAGAATTTATTTTCATGATTACATAATTTTAAAAGGGAGAAAAATACGGCACCTCATTCAGGCTTAAACAAGGTGCTGAGACAGTATGTCTCAGCAGACTGAGTCAGAAGTTATTAGTATTGCCTTCCTAAGATTCAAATGTGAATGAAAGAATAAAAGGATAGAAGCAACAAAAAATACAATATCTGGAGAATAATACAATATGTCCTTAATTACCAGGCACTAGAATTATACAGTACAAGCATATCCAAGTTAGAACTTCCAAAAAGAAATCCCAACTCCCTTATCTCCTCTGAAAGCTGGAGGTCAATTGCATTAAATGATGTGAAGTAACAAAATTCATCACCTTTAAATATCCCTTTTAAACCATGAACAAAACATTTTCTTGTACCACAGCAGCATTATTTCAGTTTTCTTGCAAATGAAATTTCCAAAGCTTCCCAAAATAGTTAAATGACTTTGTCTGAGATCCTTGAACTGTGGCACAACATTGATTAAATCTAGGTAGTGATATCTAACTGTAGTGGTATCTCATCCCTTACACGTGACCTTCAAATGGACAAGTGATTTGTTTACACCTTTGCTTTTTACACTTAGAGCTTCATATTAAAATCTCTACAAATAAATGTGTGTATTATTACATTTAAAAACACAGAAGACCACTAGGTGACTCTAATCAAATTGGTTGCTTTCAATAAAGGTTACAGATTTACCCTTGCAGGTACTGTCACACTTCTGGTATTTTCTTCTTGCTGGGACACAGCAGGCTGTAGTATCATAATGGATGGAAAATTACACTAGAGTTAAAAAAGAGATTTACAACTCTCTGGTAGTGTAACTGCCTGTATAAAAAAATTGACTAATTTTTAATCAGTTATAAATACCTCATAACTTAATCAACTGTAATAGTCCCGGTACTGGTTTAAGTCAGTATAAAGAAATATTCAGTCCACACCATTTAAAACTTTCCATTTGTTTGTTTGTCTCTATGCTCCTCAAATTGTTATACATTGAAACAACAGTCAGCTTCAGGAAAACTTTATTATTCCTCCATCACTGGAAGTAAGGGTATTTTTTTCATCCTTTCTTTTAAGTCTGGCAAAGAGAACAATGTAAAATAAATTACCTTATGACTTCCAGGCTTGTTCCTATGATTATTTCATGTGCAAGCTCCAGTAGGCTAGTGCTCTGTCTTTATCCAGGAGAATCAAGAGAACTTTCAAAACATTTCCTTTCCATCTCATCATTGAAAGACTTTATAACCAGCAGTGGGGAAATGATTTACAGTGCATAACATATTAATTGAGGATTTATTTTCAGCTTCAAAAATACATTATGCTTTCTTCAAATATTCTCATCTGAAACTTTCGTCTGCCATTTCATTCTCTGAGCAGAAATCCAAAGAACAATTTCACGTATGCATAGAAAGAGTTGGAAAACAGAATTTCTTCTTCATGGAAAAATCTGACAGTTAAAAGCTGATTTTTTTTTGTGTTAGGAATCAAACCAAAGGAGTCAAAATGAGACTAAAAAAAACCACAAATGAAGTATTTTGGTTTAGGAATTTGATGAAATTATTATTTATTAGATTAGAATATATTATATATATATAGAACATGCAAACTATATTATGATTTGGTTATATTACAAAATGTAAAATAACATTTGAGCCTCATTGAAACAGAAATGCTTTAACTTTATTAGACTCTAGCATTTTAACCTAATGATGACTATGCTAAACATACTTTTTGAGAAACTTTGAATTGGTGGCACATGCCAAAAAGTAAAGTGTTTTCTATTAAAATGTATTCAATATTTGAGATCTGTGTTATTTTTAAAGTAATTCTTGCTTGGTTTTTCATATTTTATGTCCTTCCCAAAAGAAGGATACTGGAGCCAGACTCCACCAGCACAATCATTAAGAATGTGAATATTTGCAGAAAAAGTAAATAAATTTCCCAAAATTATTTTATTTCTCTGTTGCTGGTCTAAAGTGGAGTGTACTGAATTTCACTTGGTATTCACTTGAATATCTTTTAGCTATCAATGCCTATTGCATATATGAGTAGCTTTATTCAGAATTTTCTCATAACAGTACAAAGCTTCAGTTTTCAAATGATGAAGCTGAGTCTCATTCGTGCCTCAGCAGTAGATCAAAGAAGCAGCTGGAGTTGGCTCCAGCAGTCCAAGCAAAAGGCATGAAAATTATATAATTCCTTGGGTCTTACCTCTTATTAGCTATCAACATACACCATTGCCTAAAATGGCATCACTCAACGAACATTGTACATTTTTCAACAAGTTTGCTAGTTACATGCTGAACTACATGACCACACATCTTCAGATCTTGCTGGGACCTATGATATCCATTTCTTATTAGGGAAGAGCAACGTGCTTTATCTTTGAGGCTTTTGAAGTTTGCAAAGTCCTTAATAATGTTCATTTAACCTCTGTGATGCAGAAAAAAAGGAAGGAGGATCAGCATCTTCTGTGACTTAAGACCCAGAGGAAGGGAGGTTTATAGAAACACTCTTTGCTTGCATTTGTTCTTTCAGCTCACTGCCTTTCCCTCCTTTTTTGTGTTGCTTTGAGTTGCTAGTTTATTTTTTACTTCTATACATGCACTGTCGTGTGGAGCGCAATTCTTATGAAGATAATACATACAGAATGTCTGAAAAAGATACCTGCGGCTTCATTTGTATTCATATTTGGTTATGACAGATTTGAAAAGAAATAGCATGGTGATTTCTTACCTCTTTTTTCTTTACCTTTTTTTCTTACCTCTGTTTACTTTTAATATGAAGAAAGTCTGCGTTGCTTTTTTCTGAAATACTTTTATCAACCATTCTGTTATTTTTAGAAACACACAAATATAAGGAAACTCCGCCGTATTTATCTAATGAATTGTCTTGACAAAAAAAGTTGAAAGCCTGACAAAAACAGAATCCATATTCAATTAGCCTTTATATGCAAATCAACAATAAGGGACATTAATTTCTTTATATGACATCATGCAGAAAGATTATTTTTCTCTGGAGTACAACGAAAAGCCCCAGGAGTGCCTTCAACAGCCTTCAGTAGAGGAAACAATAATTTTTTTGATGCAAAACAAACAAACATCAGTTATTTTCACAGCTCTGACCTAAGATCTCCTCTGTTGTATCTTCCAGTGGTTTTAATCTGTTTTACTAGACCCAGCAGCAGATGTGAGGCAATTGAAAACAATGTAAAACTGAATTGTTTCTTTCACTTCCATATGAACTTCTGCAATGTGCGTTCTTGGAAGGGAATTAGTTCAAGGTCAACATTACTGTCATGTTAACAGGCTGTTTGCCACGGATGAACATTTGTCAAGGTCATGCATAGCCTTTACTGCCAAAGTATGTGCACAAACTTTTGAAAGAAAAAAACCCAACCAGCAGACCTGAGCAAAAACATGTGATTATCCAAAGCTGATAATTTTGAATTTAAACTTTTACATCTTTATTGCCAGGCAGCAGGAAGGTGTGGTTGCTAAAATATTCAGGACATTCTTGTATCTTTTGAAGCTGCAATACACCTGGCTGTGCATTCACAATGGTATTGGTGTACAGGCTGCAGAAGTAGGAAAGGTTTCAGGTTGCACGAGGAAGAACCCAGTTACACAGCATAGTGCTTTTTGAAAGGCTCTGAACTGTCCAAAAGCACAGAGAATCTCTTGTCAGGAAAAGCAGGAGTGCCACTCTTGACCACAGAGTCCACAGCTGGTTGAGCCCTTTGGCCTTGTGTGCTGCACATTCCATACACCATATGTAACTGCACAAGATGTATAGGAAGTATACAACTAGGACCACTACGGAAATGACCGGAAAGTTGCCTGGTCTAATCAATGCAAAAGTGCTTGGGCTGGATCTCAACAGCTAGAATGACATTGCACCATGTAGAGAGCTGCAGGTGAAATGATGCCCCAGCTCAGAAGGAGTGGGAAGAACAGATGGTGACACGTTTGCAAATTGCAATGCAGATGTGACACACAAGCTGACCAAAAAAAGTCTTGTTCATGCGGTACTACAGCATGTACGTATGTGCAATGTACTACCGGCTTATTACTTTCTGTCTGAGTCCCAGTTTTCTTCTATGCTCCATATGGTAGTTTCACCCTATTTCTTTGGGTCCAATGAAGTTGCAGGTGAAGTAGTTCTTTCAGGGCTTGTCTGCACCTCTGGAGAAACATAGGTGAGATTTTTCTGTCCTAGAGGAATTAGAATCGGAGTAGAACACATAGGTGCTCACTGATCCTGCAGATGAAGATTTCAGATAAAGATGCCAACTTTGTACCCAGCACAGAAAAGAACTGTTGGAGCACAGAGGGATTGAAGCACCCATGTTTGAAAAACAGGAAAGGCATTTGTAGTTTGTTTTGATTTTCAGGCATTCTTTTACTCATTTATAAAACAGTCAGCGGGCGCTGAGTCCGCTAACTGCTCTGTGCCCTGCGTTGTAACATTACTTTTTAGCCTGTGGGTTTTCATTAAGCTAGGTTTCAATTCAGCTGTATTTTAAATGTAGTCCAGATGACTGTCCACTGCAGGCTGTTAACTAAAGAGCCAATAATGTACAGTGTTTAGTCAAGTTGGGTCATTTCCATTATGCAGGCTGCATAATCTTCCAGTAACAAAGTAATGCTGATTTTACAGACTACTTACATGAAGCCTAGTAATTCCCCATTCAGCTTAAGCTAACATATACTTTAGTATGGGCTATGTTCTCATAGTTAAAAAGACAAAATGGTGGTATTTTCAACATAATTGATACTGACAAGAATTAACAGTACCTTTCCATTCCCTTTTATTTCAAAGATTACTGTATAAATGAATTGCTTTCACATTTTATAGCTGAGTTGGCTCAAACACACTGACTCAAGAAACCCACTTGTGCTAGACTTGAATCTGTTTCTCATAGACAGAAAGACACTGAAGTTTTTATCTGTGTCTAGCTAAAGCAATTCAGTACTGTTCATCTGTCATATTTCTCTCAAAATTTTGGCAAGTCCTTTGGTATTATCTATTCTTCTTGCATCTTTCTTTCATTATTTTTCAATAAACCATTTGAAGTAAGAAGATATTGTGCTCTTCATCTCTCCAACAATTTTCTATTAGATCATATCAAGATATATTTACAAAGTGAATAAAAGTATTTTTCTAGCTATCATCCATGTGTATTTCACTGCAGCCATCAAAATAACCAGAAAGTTTGGAACGATCCAGAATACACAAGTTCTAAGTCTTAATAATAATGATCAGACAACAACAACAAAAGAATCTGCAAAGTTAAAACTTCTCTATTAGAGAAGCTATTTGCATTTACAGGTCTATATGCACAAATACACTGTGGTCTGACATTAGGTGATAAATAGAATGTGTCAATTTCCTTTTCTCACCATTGCCTTTATAAATACAGCTATATCCCAAACATATGTATTATTTACATATAATTATAATTTCTTAACTTTCATTGCAGTAGTATTTGAAAATAATCATGGATCATTTGGCTATTTTTCCAGATGTCCTATGAAGTCAGAATAAAACGATGGCACCTTTCTGTACTTACAGACTAAATTTTTCATGTACATCTTCAAGCACACCAACCTATTCCAACATTACTTTAGACAGCTCCCTGGGGGGTTCGTGGTTTACTTCTCAGGGGTCTGTGAGAGGCTACTAAAGAAAGAAAGTTTATTACCCTTACACTTCAACTCTACAGGGACCCATAACTTAATTGTGCAACTAAAAAATGCTGGAATCATCAATAGTTCTGCAATGGCTAACAGAATGGCATGTGCAGCGTTCATTGAACAGCAAAATCTCTTATTACTTTCCTCAGACTTTAGCCATCGCTTTTGTATCCATAGGCTACATAGGTACACATTTACCGGAAAAATAGATGGAAATTGTTTTCAGGCTATTCACCGCTAAGATGATGTGCCTGTTAAGAGGAATTATTTCTTCTCTATATAAATTTAAGCAACAGTGATATTACTGCATTTTTTTCTTTTATTGATACTATTAGTGAATGAAAAATTTTAACTTAGATTAAACTGATAAATGGTCTTCAAGCTTTAGCAAGGAAAGGAAACATCTATCTCCTGAAACTGTTTGTTAATATATAATGGCAAAGAAAATGGAAAACAAATATATTTGTATATAGTTTTCCAAATAATATATGCACAAAAAATACTGAGTAGTGAGTAATGGTCCAATCTAAAACAAAAAAAGAAAGAATCCATAAGAAACTAAGATTGGCCTTTAGCTTCTTTGCTAAGTGAAATCTGAACTCCCTTAACCCCTTTCTGTAGGCCACATGATCAGAGCCTCTGACCATCTTGTTGATCCTCCAGCCACACCCTACTCCGCATATACACTGGACTCAGGGACCAAAAAGTGGGCATGATATTTTAGACATGGATTCATCAGTGTCAAGTATGACTAGATACAGGGAAAATAAATTTTAAAAATTACTGTTATACTGCAAACATATTAGCAGTAGTATAAAAGTTAGGTGCCTATTATCTTGTAAAAGGCTTAGTTTCCTTCAACTTGCACTTGCAATAAACTTTCCCCCCCAATAAGCCAGGCAGTTTAGAACCTAAATATTGCACTTCACAAGCAATATAAACTCCTACAGACATTGTGTGGGAAATGTGAAGCTCACAGGGCTGAGGAATCATTTTCATGTCCTCCTTGCTGTGTTCTAGGATACTTCAGGTTTCAACTGTGCAGTGCCTGAGTAGAACCAGTCCTGAGGTTTAGGCAAATTAGCTTTGCTTTACACAGGATAAAAACCTCATATATATTAGGCAAATGATGCAACTTTAAAAGGTCCACAACATACCAAATAAATTGTTGTTACAGTAGGCCAAGGGCTTTAGACAGCGTCATATTCGTTCATTTTGGGATTGTGGTTACTTGCTGGGCTCTTCCAAAGCTTTTTTTGTATCATCTCAATATGTGAGCTTGTATCCTTTAAAACTGGGTCATTTTTGGGTTATGTCAGATTAGGTTTTGAACCATTTAAAAGCTTTTTTGCATGAGTTAAATACATTTCTTATAGTTTACCTTGTACTCAATGTCTTTCAGAAATAAGACGTAAGCCATTACCATAGGTTTACTGCTGTTCAGTAACATGTTGCTTTAATAGTGTGTGTTTAAACCTAATGCTCAGCTGTATGGTGTTTTACTGAAAACCTTGAGGTTCTTTGGATAAAGAATGTACAATACTGTGTACAAAGCAAATCTGTTCCTTACATATTTAAGATTTATGTAAATAAATATTTGATTTCAGGAAGGTGAGAAAGAAGTCTTTTATATTACTTAGTTAAATAATTATGCAACTGTTGAAATAGATGTAGACAAAGCATATCTTGAAGAAAGTCTCAGTGACAGCTTGAAATCTTGAACCATGATTTGTCACTAACATTCCAGTGCTTTTAAACATTGTTTATCACCCCTGTTCATGCTGTTCAGAGACTTGATAATTCAGGTTTATTTTTCTGTCTTATTTGTCATTACTTTATTGAAATCTAGATAACTGATTGGGACTGTACTAGTATGAAAGAGAAACCTGATTTATTTTTTTCTGAGAAGAAGAGAAGAGAAATAAGAAGAGTAGGATAGGTGTCTCCTTTCTTTACCCCTTTCCTCCTCAACATAATTTCTCTACCTTAAGGAAAAAAACCCTTTTACTTCTTATTTCTGAAAAAGTAATATAAACAGTTCTTCTTTTCCACAGAATTTTGAAAGCAAAACGAAAAAGTTGCAGGACTTCTAGGTTTTTATGGCAACTGTAGATAAGGAATACATATGAACTTTTAGCAATGATTTCTTCTGAGTTTTGTATTTCACTATTTTTAACTGAGACTTGTCATTCCACTGTAGAGGTGTCCTAGATTTGCTTTCTTTTAGGTGATACATTACCCATAGATTAATAGCTATTACATACACAGATATCTTGGGGGGTTAGTGTCTTAGTTTAGAGTGAACTAAAGCAATTTAGAATTCCTTTCTCAAATTGACCACGCCTCTTTTAAATTTAAAACAAAATTTTCATTTGGGAAATGTGTAAAAGGAAAAGATAACAGTTCTTAACTACTAAATATATATATATATATCCAAAACACCAGAAGAGAACAAATAACTCTGTAATCAAAACCTCTAAAGAAATGAGACTCTGAAGGGATGGAGTGAAATTCTCCTGCAGGCAACGTGAAGTCTCCCTCCTTTGTTCTCCATCCGAAAGGTGCTGGCCTGGGGTGGGCAGAGGGAGGGGTCCCACGTTGGTGCCGTCGGTGCCTCCGGAAAAAACTGTAGTAACTCCAAAGTGGTGAAAGACTGTCTGTCCCTCTGAAGCTCAGGGCACACCGGGCTAGGAGCAGGAGGCAGGGAAAGGAGCCAAAACCTGCAGGAGTCCCTCCGAGGTGCCTCCTTCTCCAAACCACCGCCGAGTGGAAAAAACCCAGCAAACAACTCCCAAAACAAACAAAAGAACTCTCCTCCCGGTCATCACATTAGAATTTGGATCATTGGCTGGGTGGTTACTGGGGTGGATGTCAGCTCCCCAAGTCTATGTTGGTAGGGAAAGAAAAAATTCTGACAAATTCTAAAACTATAACAGGTAGAATAAGCTGAAAAGAAGTTTGTGTTCAGTTGAGTAGAGTGATTCAAAATTAATTTCTTGTAATTGCAAGAGCACATTAAATCAGAATGGAGAGGTTTTTGTTTGTTTCTGGGTTGGTTTTTCTTCTTGGGGAGGGGTTTGGGTATTTTGTTTGTTTGGCTTGTTTTGTTTTGTTTTGTTGTTGTTGTTGATTAGCTGGGTTCGTTGTGGTTGTTTTATTTCATTTTATATTTTATTTATTTTATTTATTTTCTTTCTTCTCCTTAACTCCAAATCTTAGACTTGCTTTCTACTGGCTTTTAATAAGGAAGAAATCCAATATATGACCTCTTTGTAACAGGTGTGGGAAGGTCCCTTGACACCTATGAGAAAACACCTATTAATGCTGGAAAGTGAAGACACTATAAAGAGAATATAGAGGAGAAAAAAATCATTCAAGATCAATAGTCTTTACAAAGTCCAATCCAGCATGAGAAAAGTACTGAATTACCTTGGAAGAAACTCTGTAGAATCCTAGTATGAACTGTAAGTTCTCTTTATTGAACGATAAATTGGTACAATAATGCTCAGAACTGAGACAAAACAAGCAACTGTAACAATCTACCACATCCATTTGTAAACTAATCTACCAATATTGCTCCAGGCAATCTGTTGATATGAGAAAATGAAACAAGAGTGCAGACAGAAAACTTGGACATAGGTAGCTAAATATATCAAATTTTATACTAGAAAGCACCATAGATGTGCTCTGGATGTGCTTTGGGCCGTGCATGACCCAAAAGCAGAACTTAAGACTTGCCTCAAACTGTTGAGTTTATAATTAGTATTAGTTCTTTTAACAGTGAAATGAAGATTGTAACAAGGTAATTTTTTTTTTCGACCTGTAGCTATCTCCTTTTTCATTTTATTTTGAATTAGGTCCATTTTGTCCAGGAGAATTGATTTCATGCCAGGAATACTTAAAACATGTACTGTTGATGCTTTGATTCCTCACTGGACTTTTGATTTGCTGCTGACAACAGAATCATAGGAGCAGTGGGAGCTTCTGCCTGTGCCTCTACAGGGAGTTTCTGTTCTTGTTCCATGGCCAGAATATGTGAAATATCAGTTTATTAATCAAAGCCGCAGAAAAAAATTATGATAATCCAGCCCTGACTGGATGTTTAATTTCACCCTTTTCCAAACCTCAGCAAGGAGCTCCCATTTTTTGTCAGGACACATATTTAAAACCCATGAAATCAAAATAAGATCATCTTCCAAAATCCACATTTCCCTTTGGAAATGACCAGGACATTCTTAACTAGCAATCATTACTTAGGCATGATGATTTTCAAATGGTCATGACTAAAATATACAGGGAACACCCTTGCACACGGAGTCTAATCTTCCTCCTGTCAATGCTACATAGTCAGGAACTGTCTTCTTCCCTACAGCCAACTCAAACAGTCATCATAGACCTAGTGGTTGTATTTGCAGCCAAGATGAAGCTGACCAAAGTGTTTAAAGAAAGCTGAGCTCGTATACAAAAGCATTTGGGTAGAGCATCAGCAAAGTCAAATGCTGACATAAGCAGGCAGCTGGCTACCCAAAGGCTGCCTCTGAAGTTCAGTTCTATACTATTTAAAATAACTCTTATTTTTAATTTGAAGCATTCACAGTACAATACTTATTAGATGTTTATTGCAATTAATTTACAGCAAGAGGAAAATTCTTAGTCTACATGTCAGGAAAAGCTGTGTCTCATTTTGACTTCCTACCTACCTCGTACATGAAATTTTCTTTGATGAAAGCAGTGACGATCATAACCGTAGCTAAAATCCCAGTTAGAGTCAGATTTTTAGCCCCAAAATTTTACTATTAAAAAAGAAACTAGAATAACATTTGCTACATCCCCTGATAAGTTGTTTTTTGATTTTGTGCATAGTTTAACACATTTTTTGAGGGTAAACAACAGCTGAATTCTTCAGCAAATTAAATTCTGCACTTCAAGTAACACAAATTTAATAATAGTTCTCTGCAAGCAAAGGTTCAGGCAGTATATGTTTTGGTGGTGTGAGGGGAGGGAAGGCAGACTAGTACATATTGAAAAAAAAAAAAGGCATGAAATCTGCTGTGTAATATCAGCTATCTCTAGCTAAAGACCAGACCCGAAGTCATGTCTAAAGCCTCTTGGTAGTCACTGTGATTTTGGTGTGCAAGTATACAGGTAAGGCTGCACATGGGATGATAGCATGGGGTCAGTACAAGAAGTGAGGGAATGGGTGAAATATTGCCAAGTAACAGACAATGACAGGGTGGAACTGAGGTGAACAAGGTCATCTCACAGGGACATTTGATGAGGAAACTCAACAGTTCCACAAGCATCTTGAGACTAAATGGCTAATGAACAGACACTTTGTCCAGAACTAAAAATCCCTGTGATCTCAGAGGGATGGCACTACACTCATGGAGTTTGTACGTACAGTATTCATATTCAGCTGTAGTCCTACAGCTTTAAATTCAGCTGGAGGAAGGCAAATTCCCCTATAGCCTTACCTTCTCTATTACAGCATAAATGAGGCAATAAAACGTTCCATAATTAACTCAGAGGCCAGTAGCAGTCTGAAATGAGTGAACTGAGATGGACGCTAAATGATGAGGTTTTATAGTTGTTACTAACTTGATTTGTAAGAAGCTACTAAGCATGAATCAGGACCATGAAAGTGATCTATAGCTTCATAAAGTATTGCACTGACACAAGGGAACGATGAAAGTCTTTCCACATGAAAGACGACACCAAATAAATAGGATGACTGACATTTCTTCTAGAAATCCTGCAGCTTCAGTATATGTATTCTGTTAATAACATAGGTAAATAAAGATACATGTTGGTAAAGCTGTAAATAGAGTTGTATATTTTAAAAGCTGCACTGATGCACTTGCAGATTTATCATTTTGCACAAGTCCTGCACAGTGTTTGGGGCTGTAGAGAAGCAAGACCCCTCCACACAGGGACTTTCACTACTTTTTGGTAGTTTTTATGGCTTTATTGCTCAAACCAAAGAAATAAAAGAGTATGTTTTATATAAGAGGGTGCAAAGAGGATACAAAATATCTGAAGCAAGTTATCAGAGCACAAAGTCTGTTCTTTATTTAGACAGACAGAGAAAGAAGAATTCTACTTTCAAGCAACACTAAATGTACACATATTTAAATTTTCTAGGTGTGAAACAGCATTATGTAATTCCGACAATGTAGATATTATGCAGAAAAATAAATGGGAAAGAGCACTTAAGTGTGTATTTGGTGGCACTCTCTTTCAACATCTAGCAGAGACATTAAGGTTTTTCAGGGGAAAAAAAGCAACCCAACATTTGTCAACATTTTAGCTATTTAAATAAACACAATTTATGTCAAACTTCAAAATAAAGTGGGTTTTTTGGTTTTTTGTTGTTGTTTTTTTCTTTTTTTTTAATATCTACTCTAATCCTAAACATTAACATTGACCCCAAAATTTTGTTGGTGGGTGACATTTTAAGTATTCCAAAATTAGCAATAGCTTGAAATATAGGGTATGAGAAGGCCGTAAATTAAGACCACCTAATTTTGTCCCTAACTATAAAATACATTTTAAAAAAATCTACAAAACACTGAATATACCTCTCGTGTGCTTAAAGTCACAAATCAGAAAAGAAATAATGGGCTAAATTGCGTGTTGCTTTTACTCACTTTCACTCAAGGGACTAGTACAGCCACTCTTTCAGCACTTCTAGACTTTTCCTTTTGCTAGGCTTCTGTGCCTGTTTTTTGTAACATGCAATTACCTCTATAATACAGGGTGTAAAACTGGGTATGAGAGTTCCACTTTTTAGACTGTAATGCCCCATGTGTGTGTCTGGAATGATTTCCTCCATCTTATTTTCTATGTCTCTGTGCATGCTTTCTGGCACTTTCAGGTTTAACTGGAGAAATACATTTTGCTGACAGTTTTGTGGCTCTGTTTATTGTGTTTGTGCTCTCAGGTCCATTCCCTGCTTTCTGCCAAATATGCCCCTTTAATATACACTGTCTCTGACTGCTTTTAATCTCAACGCTCTTAACCTTGCACCTACATATTTTTAAAAAAATAAAAATGTGGAGCTCTGCCTCCTTCTGAAGAGCTAAGTACACGGTGTGGGTTTTCACATGATAGTAGTAATAGTAATTATATTTAGCATTCTTCATCTTCAAAGCATCCTGCAGATCTGATCATACCAGTGTAACACCCCACACTGCAAAGACTGGTTTTGGGGTACAAAATCAAGGCATTTGAATAATTTCTATGAAATACATACATTTAATTGTGCACACATTAACGCATCAATGGGTGAGATGACACTGAGCATACACAGAATGGGGAAGTATCCTTCGATTAACTCGAGGCAGGGCTGTGCCTAGCCAAAACTGCAGATTAGCATTCTAAACTTGTATGTTATTTGCTACCCTGTCTGGAGTGTTCTTTATAATATCTGGAATCAAGTGCCTTATTGCTCACACTTTCCTTCTTTCTCCTAGCTTATAAACACGGTGACTGGATATCCCAAGCGAAACAAAAAAGGAAGAGATGATATCCCAGTGCTTGTACCAGGGGTATGAAGCTGAAGAAACAACATACTTGAGGAGGCACTTTTATAATTTTTGTATTTTTAAAATTAATGTTTTATTGCAAAAAATATGGCTGATGTGCAAGGAAAGGGGAGTAGACAAGCTGTTTCTCTGGTTTTTAAGCAGCATCTTGACACCGTATCCTTGTCCACAGACTTACAAAGTCCTATGCATCTGGCCAGGGATGGCAAGCTTTCTCTAGATAAATTACATATGAATATTCTCCATGCTTTTGTTCAGTTATCAACACTGCAAACTGTAGAGAAGTTGAAGTTAATATTTCTACAGAAGGACAACAAATGACCATTAGGAAACTCTCCATGTACAGTTGTCCGGAAGATCTCCATGTCTCAATGCATAAGACTATACGAGACCCCTCTGCATTTCGTCTAGACTTTGATTTTTCAGCATCCTATTTATTGATGGGAAAATACTGATACAGTAGAAATGTATTAATATATTGAATACATTAATAAACAACAACTGTTAATCCTGAAGTTGGATATCCTGTTTCTTGTTTTTATTTCATTAATTTTTCTTTTCATTTTAATTTTCATTGTTCCTCTACCTACTTTTTTTTTGTTGCTGCATCCAAATTTCTTAATGTATTTTGCTCTTTAGTTTTCACTTTCTCTTTCTCTCTCTCTTTCCCAGTCCTTTATCTTCTCCCTTTTTCTGCATGCTTATCCTTTAGCAGAGCCATGAAGTATTTTTCATGTAGGTAATTTTACAATCTTCACCTCACAGTTTTTGTGCAGGAGACTGACCATCCTCCTTCACTCTTCCGTTGAACTTCAACCTCCAAAACTATTGGCTGGGTTGCCAGCAAGCTCTGCTAATTTAAAAAAAAAACCAACACATTTAGCTGTGATCTACACCACACTGCAATGCTCATTGGACAAGTCACCCTTCCTATAGACACTTTAAACTAGATCTGAGTCACTTCTGTGAAGGCTAAAGGCTAACTGCGAGCTTGGGGAACAGGTGTAGCTATGTCTCAAACCGTAAAGGCAACAGGGAGTGATATGGGGTGAGAGAAGAGCAGCCACAACACTAGCTTCATGCAGTCTCTGAAGAGGTGTTCCCCAGTGAGGGAAAACAAGAGAGACATTGGAGACCAGTCGGAGGGCAGGGAGAAGCACAGACCGGTTTCAGAAGTGAAAGCAAAGCTTGTAGAGATGGAGGACACTGTGGCTTGTAAACTTGCACATTCACAGGCTTTTCAAGGAGTATGACTTCTGATGTTTACAGCACAGGGTACCTCAGGAGAGACTGAATATCTGAAAAAAACACAAAATGAACAAAAATCCATGTATGCAATGACATCAGAGAAATACTCAATCCCATCTCAGTCAAACAGCATTTTGAACAAATTTAAAATTGGTAATGCACTGGATGAGGGAAGCTGGCTGCATAATTGCTACTAATTATTGGGGAAATGGATGGAGGTTCCGCTTAGTTTCACCTCTCCAAACACACTATTGATTGGAATAAATTAGCACCATTGCTGCTTGTGCCTACAGCTTGTTTTAAAAAATCACTGCCAAGTGGCACTAACAAGAAAACTTGTAATGTTTCTGTTAACATGAAAGCAAGAGCACTTTACACAGACACAAGGACTACTTGCCTCAGGGCAGCTTCTGGGGAGAAAAGAAATTATAAAAAGAGGTGTAGACCTGATCAAAACTCTTAACATCTAAAATGGGGATCTTGCACTCTTTTTTTGCTCTGTAAAAGTCATATTTACTAGGCCAAACCACAGACATTTTTGATCCTTCCCCACGTTTTCATAGAGGTACAATAGACAACCGCCCAATATCAAATTCAGGTCATTTAAAATCCAAGCTGCGCTGGTGACCATTCAGGTCAAATTAAGGCATTGGGAAGTTTCAGATAAACACAGTTAGCTCAGGTCCCAAGTTCTATATCTGCTTTAACAGGGGCTTCCTAAATTTAGCAGGAATTTCAGGCAAAGTGATGCATCATGTCTGTATTATTTCAGAAGGGAAGGTGAGTGCTAGGACAGAAGACCAAGCACACAGAAACCCCTCCCTAAGACAGATACAACTCAGAAGGGTCACAGTGCAGTAATAGGTTTGCTCAGCTGGAAACTGGGCAGATGAGACTGGGACAAGGGCTTATCCATGCAGGACCCCTTCAGAACCCAAATCAATGCCTGTTGGACAGGAGGAATCCAGGGTGAATCTTCTGTTCCTTTTCCCACTGACCGTGTGTGGGTTTAGAAGGGGCTCAAGAACTCAGTTCCCTGGCATAAGCATTTCAAGCTGTACCCAGCCTTTTATTTCTAGATCATAAATTAGCCCCAAGGCTGACTTCATGTCTGTTCTCTTATTTAGCAAATGGGACAGTGCAACACTGACAGTATTTGTTTTAGGATCCAGTCATGAGCAGGCATGCAGATAAGATCACATCAGATATCTCATCAGTTCAGTAATTAAAGTCAGGATGGATTTTGTTCTTGTCTGTAGATAGAATTTTCTTCTGAATTTCAGAGATGAGCAGAAAATGGAAAACATATTTTAGAACCATGTGTTGTCAAAGATGTTTTCTTCAATTTTAAAATCAAATTTCATCTCGGTCAAGATTTCCAAGTAAACACAAAAAATTATTTGGCCAAATTAATCCCAAGTGTATCTTAGCCTCTTGCACTGAAGGATTTAGCACAGAGCCAAGTTCAGGATGTTGGAAGGAAATGTTTTTGGACTTACTAAATTACAGTCTCCATAGTGATTTTCTTGCCATACATTAAACAAGCAAGAAGACAAAACACAGTGGGGAAGATCCTCCTCTAGCAAGAGTAAGCAGAATTATAATGGAACACCTTTCACTCATGTGTGGAAATATTGTTTCAGTGAAGAACAAATTATACCCTAATAAAATAGCTTCAATTTTCTGTGGTGAGGCATCTCACAGGAGTTGAGAGGGGGATGTACGAAAAGGTGCCTAGGGACAGAGACAGGAGAAGTAGAAGAATGAGGGAGGGAAAACCATAGCAAGAGGCAGAGAGAAGGGGTTTTTTTATGATTTTTTGCTATGGGGCATAAAGTGGTTTAAAGCTGGAGTTCAAAAGTGCATAAGGTTTCAAATAAAGCCTTGCTGCTGACATTTTAAAGGTCTTTCCTTAAGTTATGGCGACAGCAAACACCACCTGCCTCCTTTGTATAACAGAAATACTAACATTTATTTAGCTTACTGGAATATTTTGAAGGTCAATTGCTTGCCATCAGTATAGTTTTATATGTCTAAGGAATAATACACTTACATGTATTTATTTCAAAAGTCAATAGTAGTGTTTTGTATGGATTGCTATTATAGTCCAAACACTTTACAAATATATTTAACTGTACTCTTAAACATAGCTTTTATATTGAGAAAAGTAGTATTAGGATGCTTTGAAAAGTTCTTCCTTAGAGATCTGCACCTTGTAAGAAATAGAGAGGTGATGTTTTCACATTTGTACTTTATTTTCTGCAATGTATTTTACTTTAACTTGCATACTCTTTAACTTGTATTGCATTTATTCCAGTGGACTCCAGAGCATCACATAATACTTTGGGAATTCCTAAACAAAGCTTGAAATAACTTTCAATCTTCTAGCCATTGTATTTCAAATTATATTGAATTCCTGAGATGACTACTTGAAGTACTCAGGCTCTAGAAAACAGGCATCTATTTACAGAGAGGCCTGTTGTTCTTTCTTATTTTCTGTTTTGTATTGATGAATGTATTATGTGGTTTAGTGAGTTAGCTGTAGAAAACCAAAGGGGTTCTTTGGGTAATAAATAATGAGTGAAGAACAAGAAGAAAACGAATAGAGAGAGAATTTTCTGGGAGCATACATTTAGGGATTTGATCCCAATACCTGTAGGAGGGGAAAAGGTGTTTGTTCACATTCAAGACATGGCCTGAAACACTACTGGAATCCTCAAATATTAATCAGGATTTTCTTTTCCTCTTATTTTTTTCTAAGATATCAATCTCTTTTCCCCACTTCCCCTTTACCTCATGATGCACTCCTCCTGGAAAGAAGAAAGGAAGGAAGCAAGGGAGGAAGAGCAGGAGGAAAGGTTTGCAATTATTTTTCATGCATACTACTGCAAAGGAGAAAGAACTTCTGAGCAGCCATTGCAGCTATGCTGTAATAAGCAGTTTTGAGGTCGTGATCAGTGTCAGAAATATCTGGCTTGAAGAATGGCCAAATAGTGTTTGGGTGGATTGGGAAAATCAGTCTATTTAGGTTTTTGCCTTGGTGCAGGAAACTTTCTGGCTGGATTATAACTGTGTTATAGCTGAGGCGAGGACACGAACGTACTTGGACAGTAGATTCAAGAGAAGTGCATCTAGGGCAACCTCTCAAGCAGCCACCTCCTTGGCCTTCCTTTGAACAGTTTTGCCATTTTGTAGTAGAATTCTGTTGTTGTGAACCTCTACTGTAGTCTGAACTATCTGTGCTACAAACTAAACATCTTAGTTATGCTGTTCAATTTTGCACTGAAGAGTACAAGGGATGCTGCGAACACAGACTGGCAGGGCAGCGAGGGGAAACTAAGCTTCAGGCTGCACTAAGCTCTTAAAACTATCTTTACTAGCACACAGATGAGTTTTGAAAGTCAATTGCGAAGCCACAGGCTTGGGTCTTAGTGTACAGAATGCTCTTCAAATGGCTTGGTTTACAACTTTCAGAGAAAACTTTAGAGATTTCCAGCCTCTGCAAATGTTGAAAATGCCTGAGAACAGCTTTCCTTACAGTATACCACAGCTTCGTATTCCCTCCAAACTGCAGATGTGAAGTCATAGAAGGGTAACAGTAAAAGAAATAACAGTGTTTAAAGCCTCATCTAGGTACAGTCAGCAGAAATAAGAAAATACATACATATATTTACATTTAATTTTATGACATTCAAGGCAAGTAGTCAAGCATACAGTCACTCACAGCTCTAAGAATGCTGCAAAAGTTGTTAGAGTTCATGACCAATATTACTACAGTAAGATGCTAATTGAAAGCACATCACACCCTGGGTGTATATATGCGAAACAAGAATAGCAATAAAAGAATACCATGTTTAGCCCAAATAGTTTTTAGACAGGCATGGAGTTATGTGACACTGGAAGATATTATCCCACTTCCAGAAACGTTATTGTGCCTTTGTTAATTTATTTTTTAACTAAGTTATTTACATCCTGAAATCATTATTTTGCAAAGCCCAGTCTATGGTTGCATAGGCATGTGGATGAAAAGCACTCACATGATGATACAGGGCACACATTTATTTATATTGAGTTAGACTAGGGAACACAAGACCTACTCAGAGCAGAGGATGGCGGAAGTAACTGAATGACTACAGCCATCATATTGTTTCTGCCTGTACTAGAAAAGGCAGAGTCAAGCCATTCAAACAGTACATACTACCATAGCAATCAGTCTCGGCATCCTGTTTTTTTCCTGCCATGATCACATGAATGGGAGTCGAGCTCCCATTGCAGAAGGAGGTGGGTGGAAGCATGCAGAGCTCACCCACTGGATTCTAGACATGGATCTCTAGCAACATGGCAGCAGGTATGGGAGAAGGATGTTGCTGGTTGCAAAGAAAATGTATGCAGAGGAAACTTTCTGCCTCCCACAAGATCCTGCAGTGATGTTCCTGCAGCCCTTGTAAGCACTCTAAACCTACTGGTTAGAAAACCTGGGTTTTCTAGACAGCAAATATTCTCTATTTATATTATTTATAAATATTATTTGCTGAGTCTGTGCTTATTTTTCCTTTCAGTGCTGTTGCTGCTTCTATGTTTTCAGTGAGTGGTAAGTGTGTACATCATAACCATATCAGATTCTGTTTGGCTGGATCCCAACAGAGTGATTATTGTTCAAAATGTTGAAAACTTAGGTTAGGTGGTATTACCAATAATCTTGTTCTTTTTGTGTTTGCAAGTTTTCAAGCTGTTGACCAGGTTTCAGAGCAATCACGCCATAAAAAGTAATTGAGCCAAGCCCACTGAAACTGACAAGATAAACAGAATGAAGATTTACATTATTGGATTCATGAATCTTTAACTCGCGTATTAATTCACCCATTTGCTTCATGTATGTTAATAATAGTCTATTTATTCCTAGAATAAGAATAATTTATTCTAGAAAACATCTGACTGAGATGCAGTAATAGATTTTTCATCTCTTAAAACTATTGCAATTTTTTGAAAAGCTTTCAATTCCTAATTTAATTGTTGCAATGTAATTAAAATTAATTAACCAGTAAGCATCCCAGAAACATTAATAGGAAAAATGCTGCCTGTAATGTGAATTTAATCACATAACTGAAATAGTAGAGTAACTGAACCACAAACTGATGGTGTTCAACCCCAAATGGAGCAGACTGTGTGATTTTACAAGTGTTTTAAAACTTGTCTCCTTATTTTGTTACATATCCCTTTAATTACTAAATGGAAACTTCTGCTCCAAAACTGCTTGTGCCATTTCATACCTGTGACATTCTTCTAGCAGAGGTTACCTAAAGTTTGGGTGAAGTCAGTTGCATACTTCCTACACAGACTGTGAGATTGCTAGATAAGAGCTCATTCATAAACCAGAGTGCAGGAGCAAAGAGCTTGCAGAAAGATTCAGGAAGACCTTTGCTCATCATTATGCTACTCTTTGCTTAACAATGCATCTATGCAAACAATTTAACTTGACCTGTTCAGGCAATCGTATTGTTAGAACAACTGCATAATGCTGACAGTCGCCTATGAGAGTGCAAGGTAACCTAAAAGGGGCTTAAAATAAGCTGTGGCCTTCCCCATGCCTTCATCACACTTAAAAACAAAAGTCAGTTTAGGAATCAAGAGTAGCTTCCCACACCACTTCTCCCTTCTCAGTATTCTGTTCGCAGTTCACACAACTGCTTCCAGGATCGCAGCAAATGTATAGCTGAGCCAGTTCGGACACAATTGCCCCTTGAAGACTGGAATAGTTCTCATGAGCTTTGGATAGTTGACTAATTCCTGCTGAGAATTACACTGCTTACCCTTTTCTTTACAGGCTATTTATATTCCTGTTTTTATTTTTCTAAATTTCAAAATCTTCTCCTCCCTAGCTCTCCCAAAGACGGATGCCCTGCAATATCCAGCACAATATGCTTCTGATATAACTTTCCCTTCCTTTATATGCAAAGCAAATAGTTTCATCTGCTTTTCCCCCATGAGAATATTTTTGCAGTCATTTCTCACTTCATTTTGTTCAGCTAAGGGGCTCAGTGACCTCAGGGTAAAGCAAAAGGTGAATGGGGCCATTTGAAAGATTGTTTAAATGATGCCTTCATCTCACATTTTAAAGCGACCCCCCATATCGTTTGAAAAGATAATTATGGGCAAGAAGGTAGAAACAACATTTTAATAAGCACACTACAGTAAGATAACTTCAGCTTATTTCTGTGGTCTGTCTATTATAATTTTGCCATTTGGTAGCTCTTTACCACTAGGGCTAAAACATGACAGAAAAAAAAAATGATTTGCTGATTTGCACTGCTGGAATGATATGGTGAAATCTATACACACAGAATACTTGCTAATTCCTGTTAGATCTTAAATTTGCCACGCAAGGTGAGTGTATCTATTTTCATGGTTTGCTCTGGACTCAAATAGAAGTAAGAAGCTCTTATCAGAGACTAAATTACTAGATTATCACTAGGTCCTTCTTTCTCCATTAAGCACATATTTATGTAAAAGCATTGTTGGAGAGTTACATTACTATATTCTTACTACACTGGGAGTCCAACAGCAAGAACACATTAGTCTGATGAGCTTGGGTATAGTTTCCTGAATCAATAGTACTTCTTCAGCAGAGACCTAGTAACAGACAATTGCATAATGAAGCTGTCTGTCTTTATTTACACAATGTATTACTGTATTCAGTAGGCCAGAAAGAATAGTTCTGTGTAGCAGCTGTCATTGTGTTTTTTGCTTATCTCTGTCCTGTCTGCCAATGTTATAATTCACCAGCTGACACCCGACTTGGCAGAGGCTGAGCATGGTGACTCGGTGCCAGAGCGACAACAGTGCTCTGAACTATGACACGATTCATCCCCATCCCAGTCAGCAACAGGGTGCTCTTTTGGCTTTTTCACTCTTTTTTTTTTTTTTTTTTTTAGTATACTTTATGGCCATGGGAATGCAGAGCAAGCAAGCTCTGGAGGGGAACACTTATGGTTCTGACACCATGGTGAGGGGCAACAGGAAGGAAGGCAAGGTCAATCGTGAAGAGTGATGGAGAGGGGCTGGACACCCAGGGGACACTGGATGACCTGATTTTGAGGAATCAGAAGGATATGAGGTCGAGTTTTAAAGACAGCATTGAGGGCACTCTGTCACCAGTCTCGGGAGTTGCTGACCTGGTCTTTGCTCAGAGGGGCAGAATCTCATTCACTCCAATGAGACTGTTGGCTGCATCAGGAGTGAAGCAGGAGAAAAAGGCACCAAGTAAAGATTCATACATACTTTTGAAAATGAAACATGGAGATCTGATGCATTTTTTCTCTTTTTGCATTAAAATTTTCATGATCATTCTTCCCACAAATTCTAGTTTTGTTCTTTGAATATTCATAGGAAATAAAAATACATTACAACATACTGATGAAAGAAATGCTTTCCCCCCCTTGTTTTGGATATTTTATGCCAAAATCCCTTTCTTTAACAGTTCCCCAGAGGATATAAAGCTACAACAACTGTTAACTCTATATCCATATACTTGTCTGAGTGAGAAAGTTGCACTTCAACTGGTATATAACCCACATGGATTGTTGCTTCAGTTTAAGAACCACATTTCTTAGTCAACTGAAGTAAATCTAAAACATGAAAGCTTGAAACTGAAATTGCAGCTCCAGACAAGTCTGTGATTCACAATTTAAGGTCAGATATTCTAATTCAAGCAGCACCCTAGTTTACTTAGAGAATTGGGCAAGGATCATGCTTTCATTGCTAGGAATCTTATAATAAACAACAATAGTGACCAAAGTAATGGTGAGATTTTTTTCTTTGACCCTTCTAAGTCCCATTTGTGAAGTAGAAGCAGTAAAAGAAAGGAGAGAAAGAAAAAGGAAAAAAATAGGGAAAGGAGAAGGAGAAGGATAATGAGAAGAAGAAAAAGGAAAGGGGAGAACAATAGACAGAGAGAAAAGAAAAGAAGGAAAGAGAGAGTGGGAAGGGGAGGGAAGAAAAAAGAACAAGTTAACTAAATTTGAGTGAGGAAGAGAGTCAGAAGAGTAGTAAACTATGTCCTAGAGGTACTTGCACCAGGACATGCCTGGTCACAAGGATCCGTGCTAAAAATACTTTGAGAGAGGAGAGAAGTGAATGGAGCAGGATGTCATTACCCTGGAAAACTTCCACTGTGCTGACAGGCTGAAAGCCTGATAGGTTGCCACTGCCAAGTGCAGAACAGCATCCAGGTACCCAAGTGCATCACTTGCAAAGGAAAAGATCAGAAACGTCAAAGATAGGGCATGGGGCCAGATGGACAGGAAGAAGTGGCTATGAAGGATCCGTCTTGTGCCTTTTCTATACATATCCTGTAGCGAACTCCTAGGAAAAGAAAGGGTCCTTAAATACAGGGAAAAGACTTATATGGCAGCTTACCTGTAAGTGAGAGGAGTTTTCTTGCTTTCAAATGCGAGTTTGCTATGCATACAAATATGTTCAAGGGAGGATGAGGAGGGTGAGGATCATAGCAGACTAACCTATCCTTGACATTCTCGCTGGAGGGGGAATTAAATTATCAGAATTAATTGAAACCTTTAAAGTAAGCTGTGGCTACTAGGTGGTCAGCAAATGATGGTATTTTGTAATATACCAATGATTAAACATTAAGTTCTCCAGAATTAGCCCTGATTGTATAAATGCTACAAGCCATCTGCAGTCTCAGTGCTCCTTTCTAAGGATATTGGTTAAACTGTTCAGCCTGGACATCGAGGTTGAACAAAACCAGAACTGTTCTGTCACCTGGTGAAAGCATGGGGATCCATGAGAATACTACAGGTAGAATTTGATTGCTTGAAGTAACTGAATAATATCCTTAAATGCATGATATATCCTGGTCCCTCAGTGTCTCTCAGGATGTGATTTACTGTAGGCATTGGGCGTTGAATTCTCTTACCCAGAACAATTTCTGACAACTCAGTTAAGTGGAAAAGGTGGGTTACAGCTCCTATTCCTTGTGAGAACATTTATTTTTGGAGTCTGATGGAAAGTGATGTTGCTGATGTGCTGGTATATGCAGCACAGTTTCCACCAAGACCTCTGACCTTTTGAGAATAACAATTATATGCAGGACACCGGCAATGATAACATGAACAAAAAAAAATATAAGTCTCAAACCATAATGAATGGGCCAATAAAGTGACTGCATTGTAAATTACCATATAGTCTTACATGTCATTTTAATAATTCACATAGTCTAATGAGCGTAGAAATGGAAGAACAATCTGGAGAAAAGCAACCTAAGAGTCATATAATTGCACCAGTTGCCAACATCTGATCAACATTGCTCTTTTGATAAAGAATTTTTAATTAAAATAATTAACCCCCCTACAACTTTTATTTTCAACATTGGAGAATTTTGATATCAATTTCACTACAGTCTAGATATAATTAAACTGCACATCCATTAGATGTTGTTGCTACTCATTCTCACTCTACGATCAAGTTGAACTGAACTAAAAGAAGGGAAGATTCTTTGACTTCTTCATTTTGATCATGCTTCCTAGTAGTAACAGCATATAAAACAGTCAAATGCCTGGAAACCATCAAAAGAATCCAGAGGGGAAAAAATAACAGTGTAACAGGAACACTTGAAATAAAGGGTTTCCCTGGCAAACACAGCTTCACAGTGACTCCCAACATTGTTTCACTCTCCCAAAGGCACAGAGCCCAGTGTCTGAGGCAGACTTTTGTAGAAATGCTGACTCCCACCATGCCAAGGAGAAAGAAAGAGGAAGAGAAGGAGAGAGAGGGGAAAAAAGACTGTAGTGATGGTCTTTGCATTATAGGCCAGCTTGGAAACTTTAATTATTGAAATGAAACATTGAAGGACATATGGAAAGGCTTGGGAAAATGGAAATGAAGATGAGAGGAAACAGTCATGAAGAATAAATCATTCTGGCAACTTATATACACATATATTTTTTATTGTTGCCAACAGAAAATGACCAGAGAATCAAGTGGAGGATGAAGAGTGGAAAGAGCAAAGAAAGAAAAGCTTAAAATGACAATTGGAATGAATTCAAATATGTGGTTTAAGAGCTTGTTTGGGAGAGGAACCAAAAAGACTCAACATAGGATGCTTTCTGTGTGAAGAAAAAAGGCACTTCCACTCTGGAAATGAACAATGAAATCTTGCAGAAAGTAAGTGAAACAAGTTCAGATGGCAGGCTCGCTCTTTCTTCCATTCCTGTTCCTAAGGTAAGAGGAAATAGCTAATAATTAGCATGCAAGAGCCATGGCTTACTGTGCTCAGGGAACTGTACAAAGCTGAGGCATGCACATGGGAGGAGATGGCATAACAGAATACAAACCAAAGAACACACTGGAAAGCAAAAGACACAGTAAAAGAGTTCAGTGAATAAACCTCTGCCTTAATTACTTTACACTCATAAGCGCAAACTTTGGAACTAAGCAGAGACCTGAACAATAGCTGCTATATGATCTACACAACTCCTGAGTCAGATATTGTGACTCAGTGTTACTGAGATATTGTGACACTGCATCATGCTTCAGCCCAGCTGAACAAGCCCTTGCTTGTGTGAGCACTAATTTAATGCTAGCCTTTAGTAACAGAAATATTTCAATTTCATTCTGCAGTAGTCCAGTTGTTCAGTCAAGCAATTGCACTGTCAAGAAACTGAATTGACTAAAACAAAAGTATCAACCATTTCCTTTGGATCTTCTCTGAAAAATAACTACACGGATGATTAACTATCCTTATGTCCAGGGCTAAAAGCTGATTAATCTGAATGTGTATTTTCTGTCATGTTTCCTTGCCTCAAATCAGTGAAATTTTTGTCTAAAAAGATCGATTTTACTTGTTGAAAAATGAGTTCAAATCATTTAATATCCAAAGAATATTACCTGCAGCTCCACTCCTATATTGGATGAGACAAAAAAGAAATCTCATATGGACTTTTTCTGATATATTATGTTTTGTCTGATGAGTTTTTATGGATCCAAATATGGAAAAGTCCTTCATGTTGGTTTAGTTTCCCTCCTCATGGGCTATAATTTCATAACTCCATATTGCTATTCGTGATGGGGATATGCTTTTGAAAATTCTTTCCTGGAATTTAGCAAGAGATGATAAGGCAGAAAGAAATGGGTCAGATTCTCAGTAGATGAAAAATAGAGTAATTTGCTTAATTTAGTTAAGTATCTGGCTCAGATAATGTTAAAGTCACAGAGGGACTGACACCAGTGATGAGGTCTGAGGCTCAGGCTCAGAAGTCCATCTATGTTTAGGCAATCTATTGACCAACACACATGATTTCCCCAGCCAAAGTGCCCAGGCAATTAGCCAGTGTAGCCAAGTGTCTTAAACACTAGACCACTGATTAACTACTCATTAACAGCTAGCTAGGTTCAGAGTGATCTTGGACATGAGTGCAGAATGAAGTTTAATTTCAAGCATGCAGAGCTGTAGCAAGATGTCAAACTGTTCTTTTCCCATACCTTGTAGATGATCCAAAAATATACCATTCCCTGTGGGTGAGATTGCTATGCTATTGCGTTCTGTTCAACTCTGCCTTGTTCTGCTACTATTACCTTAATACTTGAATACACCCAGCTGCTCTATATGGCAGCCATATCTGTGGCTTTTTTTGCCTTCCCAAGGGAAGAACTACAGATAAGGATATTTTGGTTTGGGGATGTGAGTTCATAGTAAACACAGAAGACAAAGGGAGAAGGACGTTATTGAAAGCAGTTTTTAAGAGCTCTGTTTCCTCAGGGAGTACATTCTAGTCTCTGAGAAAACTTTTGTCTCTTACAAAAGTTTATTTTTTAGTTTTGCTCTTTCTAAAGAGTGAAAATCTACATCTTGCAATTTCAGCTAATTTTTATGCCTTCGACCTCTTGAATGCTTAGAAGACAGTAATGTGCACTTTGAACTTGATTCAGCACCTTCTTTGAAGGCAGTATAAACAATAGAGGATGCAACTGATATTGCTTCTGAGTCTTGAGAAATGTATGCTGTGTTCTGTACTTTTCAGCATTTCTGATAGTGACACAGCTTTGTTCCCAGATCTGCCTTGCTTTTGCTAAGATGACAAATGATAAAGACAGCTGGAAATTAGGTCACCACTTTCCAAACTGCAGATGATACAAAGTATACGTTGCATTAACAAAGGGTTTTGCTAAACTTAAAAAACACTTCAAAATAAGTGTGAATATGAGTTTGTCACCAAATGAGGCTATGACGTGTCTACATACAGCTTCTGTAGGACTTTACATACTCCCCATCTCTCTGAAGTCCTGAAAGAAGGCAAAACATGACTGTTGAGAGCAAGCATTTGGAATCCAGCTTCCTTCACTTGCACACTGTCTCCCTCCAAATCCCACTCCTTCAGTGGCCTGACTGCAGCTTGCCCTGAGCCAGTGACAAAGACTACAAAAATAGCAAATACAAAAAAAAACCCCAAAAAATAGAAATACATTAAAAAATAGTTCAATTGCCCTCTACAAGCTCCACAGGGCTGCCATGAGTTCAGTCTATAAACAGTGTGTGTTCCCTGCACCATGCTGGGAATACAATATTCACCCTGTTCATGTGAACAATTGTTGGAGATAAACAAGATTTAGAGACTTACAGGCAAAGAAAAGATGTTTGTCAACAACCCAGCTCTAGAAAGCAGTGAAAAAACTCCCAAGGACTTTCTTGCAAGACCCTCCTTCCAAGATTCCAACAGAAACCTTTCACAACTTAAATACAACAAGTATATAAACCAAAACCAAATAACCCCATATGTTTAGTTAATGCTACCTAATGTTTTACAAGGATTTTACTCTTATTTCTTTGTGCTACCATGTAATGTTTTCAAATTTGCTCTTATGCAGCTAGCTGACTTTCATGTATTTGCATACAGAAAACTTTCCTAAATCAGATGGGTTCATAAAAAAATAAACCAGAAGTTCTTGATAAAAATTATCAAGCTCAGACCCTAGTATTTCTTGTTTTAGTGAAATATTTGCACTATAAATTAAAGCTTAAAAGTTGGAACATCTGCAAAAACAAACGGAACATTGTTTTTAGCTTTTCTTGTGAATCATTCTTTGATTAGCTTTCCAATGAAGAACCTCACTGGGAATATAGGAAGGTATCCTTCTCTTTTCATCAAGAACTTTATGTTTGATTATTTACTACCAGCTGTTCATGCTAAGAATTACGAAGATTCACAGGGATCTGTGAGTGTGTGGTAGGTAATAAATCTGCCAAAGATTATCAAGGTTTGTGTATTTTAACATACTGTGATGTGACCTTAATCTCTCTAAGTCTAAAGAAAAAAAAATTCTGTCTCTTTATAAAAGATCCATTATGTACATGAAGATAATGCTGTTTGTGATTTAATTCCGATGTTGAACCTTATTTTTGCTGATGGATTCTTGGCATGTACTACAGAAAGGTCGAACAGGAGATATGTCTTTGCATTGTGCAATCAGACGAAACCAGATATTTTCAATGTTGCAGAACTGTTTCGCAGCATCTTGAGATTCTTTTTTAAGCTGAAATTTTAAAATGATAACTAGCACATATAAATGGAGAGTATAATTGACAAAATTACTAATACTTGCCACAAGCAAAAATATTAGTGTTTGTTTGCATTATTGTCAAGGATATTCAAGTATGCATTATTTTGGTTTTTTCTGATCCTAGGCTTAGTGCAATCGTGTAGGCTTTACTGCCTTCATGTTTTACAAAATGAATGATGCTAAATCTTAAATCCCTGCACAGCACTAAAGAACAGGGGAAAAGCCTTCATGAGGTGAAAAAGAAATGAGATAATTTCTCCATTGCTCCATGTAGTGTCTTTAAAAGTTTAAAGCCAAGTTTGTCCAAGTTTAACATTTAGAACGTGACTTCACACTCTTTCATCTTCACTGTAAATGCTGAATACATCATATGACTTTTGTCATTGGCAGTTAATTTGTAGAAAAATGGAAATTCACATTACTTGCACTAGAAACCTTGTTCTGTTATTTCATACTAATATACACTGATTCTTCTCTTCCCATGAGCTAACTCTTTTTCAAGTGCATGGTCAAATCCAGTCTGTGTCAAATTACAGTAGAAATCAGTAAGTAGATGAGCTCTTACTCTTCTCCAAGCCTATTCTTCAGGTGACTAAATGACCACTACATGTTAATCAAGTGTTATTTTTTCTGACTGATTCCCTAAAGATGGAAAAAATAAAGATAAAAGAGAAATATTCTCATACCACTGTTTAGACCCCATGAAAATATCCTGAAAGCAGAACCTGTAGATGAATATGTCTCTTGATATTCCATCTCTGTGCATCTTCGTAGTCTGTATATTTTGTCCCTGAAATTCAGAAGAATACCATGCCCTTTATCACTAAATATTTATGGTGTTGTACATCTGCTTGAGCTTTTTTCAGTGAACTACTTCACTGACACTGCCTAAAGATGAGCAGAAATCCGAACTGAATGTACCTTTAGAGTCCAGATCTTCTGCCTGATAGAATGGTAATAGAAAGTAAAGAGTATTCCACTGTTTTTAAATAAGTGAAATATCATTTGGAGACAGTTCATCAGGACCATTGCATGTAGAGTGAGAGAAACGTTTCAGAAAAGTCTTGAAAAAGACTCAGAGAAATAGTCAATGTCCAGAAGGAATAGTCAATGCCTGGAGTCAAATGACTTAGGTGATGCTCTGCTCCACAGAAATACAGATAGTCAAATGGACAGGGTCCTCAAGTGAGCTTCTGAGTCCTAAAACATGTGTGCATGCTCTCTGTAACTGGACAAAACAAATAAAGCATTTGTTACTGCTCAGAATAAGTGGTGCACAGGGAAGGTGTTATGTCCCACCCCAGAATGTGAGGGTAACCCGAGTTCTTGTCAATAAATCTCTGCTATTTCTTTGCAGTTTGACAAAAGTCTATTTCAGTCTCAGACAGAAGCTTAATGCAGCCATATAAAAGTTTGAGAAACAAGTTCTGCAGGTATCTGTCTCAGGAGTACTCTGACATGAAACTGAAATTTAGAATTTGAGTCACTTTCTTATTTCATGTGTCTACAGGGGATTATTTCCTGCTAAAGTGGCCATAGCCATCATCTTATTCTTCAAAACAGCAGTGAAAGTCCTCTTCTGGGGAGTGGAAGACCACATTTCCACAACTCCTTTGTCCACCACAAGACCAAAAGGGGTCTTTAACATTCACATCTTGAAGTTCGGCTTTACTTGCCACTAGGGAATTAAGTACTGTCTATAGCAGATCTTTAAGACCAGTAAACTTCAGTTAATTTTTATAACTTGAGAGATCATTTTATCATTTGTGAAAAGAATGGTTCAATTATTCCTGTTTGTCAATGATAAGCAATTCTGCCCCTGCCCAGTCTGTAGGGAAATGTGTCAATTCAATAACATGAAGACTTACGCACATTAGCCTCCAATGGTGCTGCAACAGCACTTAAACTTAGTGCCTTAGCAGTTTCTTCAGTGAAATAAAAAAGCGTTAGAAAACAGACAAAAGTAATGCAATTCAAGATCTCTATAAAATAATTGTTCTTATCTCACTGGCAGCTGATGTTTCTCATTGTTCATTGGAAAGAAGTGGGTTTTTCTAGCATCTCTTTCGTCCTAGCTTTAGCAGCTGAGGTGTCTGCAACTTGCCTCTCTAATTCATGTTTGTGTGAATATCCAGAAGAAATTTCAGAGAACCTCTTGGACAGCCTTCAGGCAATTGGTCCTATTTCAAAACAATTGATGTTTGCAATAGATATCTATTACAGACTGGGAGCTTAATCTCGATTTTTCACAACTTCTTGTAAATCAAAAAGAATGCTGTTGTGACATTCAATGCATCTAGCTACTATGTTATTGTTGCATTATTACTTAAAATTTGTAATCCAATAGCCCTAGAGGCACTGTGGAGATCTGAATTACACTAAACTAAACACTCTACAAAGAGAATTATTGTCCCTGCTGAAACAATAGGTAGCTAAAAGACTTGTCTCCCAAGGGACGCTGGAAAACTAAGGCAAATTAACACAATGTGTGAAATTAATCCATGTTTGTTAAAATATACATAAATTATATGCAGGTTTCCCCTTTAAAAAAAAAAAAAAGTTTGCTTCTGCTCACTACCATTAAAAACATGGAGGAGTTAGTCACAACATTTTCATGTGTTCCTTTTGCAGATTTCAGGATCCAGAGGAATGCAGGTGAATGCATTCATCCAGAATCCCACCAAAAGGTAAAGAAAGTCACTGTTCAGGTTGTGGAGCTGCAAAACCTGAACTTTGAAAGATATGTGAGAAGACTACAACAAGAAGCAATCAATCAAAAGAAGAGTCTTCTGCCTTTAGTATGTTGACTCTCCAGCTTATTTTCTGGATGTGATCTTCGCAAGGGTATAATATCTTTGGGATAATCAGGTATGGATTTTTTTTTACTGAAAGAGTCAAGGTGTGTGACAGACCATTATTAGCAACTCTCAGCATGACAACCTGCTCAGAGTTGAGTGCAGCTGCTGATTTTCTGTGGGTCCCAGACAAACAGTCACAGCTTATGCTCAGAGCTTATGCTCTGTCTCTGCATGGTTAGAATGAACTAGACTCATTCATAGTGCAGGTGGTTAATGCTATTCTGGCTCACTCTGCAGTTCACATAAAATAAGACCACTGCATCCCAATGGTGTGAGACTCGCAGAGCTGCACAGTCTCATTTTCTTCCCAGATATACTGAATAAAGTGGGGGAACCACATTAATGTGATTGTGGTCACATCTTGGCATAAAATCTTCGGCTGCATCAAAAGGAATATGGCCATTAGGCCGAAGGAGGTGATTCTCCCCCTCTGCTCTTATGAAACTTCACCTGGAGTACTATGACCAGCTCTGGTTCCTCCAGCATAAGAAGGACATATAACTGTTGGAGCAAATCCAGAGGAGGATCACAAAGCTGGTAAGAGAACCAGAGCACCTCCCTTATGAAATTCTTTATTGTGACAGTGGTGAGGCACTACAACAGATTGCCCAGGGAGTTTGTGGATACCCCAACCCTGGCAGTATTCAAGGCCACGTTGGATGGGCCATTGAGCAACCTGGTCTATTGGGAAGTGTCTCTGCCCATAGCAGGGGGCCTTGGGATCAGATGATCTTTAAGGTCCATTCCAATCCCTTAACATTCTGTGATTCTAGGATTTTATGGGTCCCCCATTGGTTGTGTTGTGTTGTGTTCGTTGCTAAATTTCTTTGCAAGAAAATTTACCTTGTTCTGAGCTATCAAAAGAGTCTCCCAAATTTCCTAACATCCTTACAGAGTTCTCTGTATATTTTCAAATATTTGGTTGTTCACAAAGGTGATAGTAGGACTACCAGCTGTCTAGGTTTGTATGACAATTTGTGAGTACAGTTGCCATGGTTGTGACAGATGTTTGGAATTGTAATGGTAGTCAGATAAGCACAGTCATTGAAAATGTTACTTTTATGAGGAACTATGACAAGTATGCATTAAAAAGTTGCCCAGAATAATAAAAAATAGGAAAACATTGATATATGTAATAAAATGAAAAGAAACAGAGCCCAATGAGGGACTTGCAGAATTCAGCAGGAGTCCTTTGACTCATTTCAGTGTGATGTGGAACAATCCCAAAATACATACCAAGAAAGATAATTATGCCTATATTTATTTCTTCTGAAAAAAAAACCAAACAAACCCAAAACCAACCAAACAAAAAAACCCAACAAAAAACCAGCAACAAAAGAGGAAAGACAGGAGAGGACAAATCCACAGGAAATCTCATAAAGGCACTAGAGCCATGTTCAGAGTCTTATCCCTAAGTAACCATGTAAGACTGCATAAATACATCTTCTGATATTTGTTGGGTCTCGGGATGTATGTTGGCTTGCAAATGTACTGCAGAGTCTTTTCTGCAATAGCCAAAGTGTTTCTCATCTGTAATCTATGAAATTTTCCCAGCTCTCATACCCCAGTTCATAGAAGATAAAGATAGTAAGACTTTTTTTTTTCTGGTCCATGTTTTGCTGGAGTCAATATTAGATCACAGAGTTGCCTTATGGCCTTAAAAACCTGGGAAAGTATATTCAAATGAAAAAGGTAGCAATGACAATTTGTTGGCTATCACTGAGTTAGATACTGCTCTGAACTGATATCACTCTGCCTGGGTAACCTGAGTGTAGCAGGCTGGAGCATGTTTTTCTAAGATTCATAATGCTTATGGCTTGGTCAAAGACACAGAATACATATGTATGTGCATAGGTATGTATGCCTTGACACATACACTTAATTGATAGCTGCAGTATGAGTTACTCTCATAACTTAAGTAAACTTCCGCTATTCTATGTTTAATAAGCCGTTTTCCTCATCCTGTTTTCCTAAAGCACCAGGTTTTTAATGAGAAATATTGATTTCCAAATTCCTGGAAAAGTAAGAATTACATGAAAAAGGAGATTTTGAAGAACATGAGAGTACTCTTCTAACTGAAGCTACTTTTCAAGAGAAAAGATGTTGCCAGATTTGACTTCAGTTTGAGGGAAAAAAATCAAATCCTTGTCAGTGTGGTAGGAAATCATATGCATACTTCTATTTCAATGACTGAGATTTTGAAAATCTAATGTTTGGAGCAAGTGAAGCCAGTGAAGAAGATTTTACATATTTCCCCAAAACATAGCTAATATCTAGTAATCATGTAAACAATCAGCATAAATACTGGCATTTGTTTATTTGTTTGAGGTGTCTCTATGACAATAACCTGGGGCTTAAATGAATTTTTATGGTCTCAAAGCATCAGTTTATTGTATAGGTCAAAGATTAAAAGTACTCTTACATCAATTTCAGCACTGTGTAATTTTGCATCTTAAATTACATGCGTTGTGGAAACCTAATTTCCAAATAAAGACTGATGCTTTACAACTGGTAGAAGAGGGTAATTATGGGAGAGCATGTGTGTACTGTAGTATAAGGAGTCTGTCAAAGCAAAGTGGAAAAATCAGATTGTCTTGACTAAGAAAAATGCTCAGTTTTCCATCAAATCAATGGTCATGTATCCAAAGAGTTCACAGTTTCAGCTCAATACACTTCAAAAACTCTTTCTTTTTGAGTATGATGAACTAACAGGCTAAAGGAAAAAGTGTTAAATTAAAAAAGAAAAAAAAATGTACTTTGTAGAAAGAGACAAAGTACTTCTCTTTTATAACTAGAGAGTAACAGAGGAGTAGAACTCGATGCATGGTAATTATTGAATATTAAACAAAGGGTGTCAGACAACTAGTGCGCCGCTTATGGCTTATATAATGAACACCATGCTGCAAAAAGAATGCAACCCTTTCTGTACAGTCAGATGTGCATTGTTATATGCATGAATACAGCTTTCTCTGTGATGTAACTTTTTCATATTTTCAGAGAATTTAAACAGTTAGTTCATCAAAATATCACTCAGCAGAGTGACTCTTAGCCCAAATTTCTACCACCCAGGAAAATAATTTGTTTCATATCTACCAAAGCAAAATTGTAAGGACTTTGCAGCACAAGAAAAAAGGCCATAACAATCAATTTTCCTTGTATTTGAACTTTCAGGTGGCTGAAGTGTGCAGTACGTATATCACTGAGATTGTATCTGTAAGCTGATCACATGCTTGCTCAGCTAGAGTCATACACTATCAGAGATTAGATAGAATTAAAATTAAAAACATGATTTGAACCTATATATGCTTAGTGCATAAAGAGGACAAGAAAGTCAATCAGGGACTAGTTTTTAAATTAAACTCTTTAAATATCTCATCAAATTCAGTGGGAAAAGCCACTCATGTCTTTTTATTTCATCCTAAAATGATTTTCCCATTGAAGTCAAAAACAAATCAGAATGTTTTGGCATTGCCTCGTTAAGGATCAAAACTGCTGAAAACCAGTTTCTCTCTGAGAAACTCTTACAGATTCCAGTCTGAATGCTAGATAAGTCATGCTTCTAGTCAGATAAGTTGATACGTCATGAATCCTGCCGAAGAATCTGTTACTTTTGAGCTGTAATAGAGCACAAGGGAATCTTTATCCAGAGATGTGGGGCTTTTCACACTTTCCTTATATTCTCTCATTGGACTCCTTGTAAAGACCATCTGTTACAGAACATTCTGAGTTGGAAGGGAACCACAATGATCATTTTGTCCAACATTTAGGTGACTGGCCCATACGTGGGATTGAACCTGTTACCTTGGAGTTATTAGCACCAAATTTTAACCAACTCAGGTAATGTTGGTTGATATACAGAAATGTCCTTGTCTCCTCCATGTTTTTACTTTTGTTACAAGTTGGAGTAATCCTCCATTTTTTTTCCTGTAAAATATTATTTCCACCTCATGCTACACTAAAAGCAAAACAAAGAAAAAAGAGTTTTCTGCCTTCTTTCTCTTCCATAGGTTTGAAAGAATGACACTTAAAAGATAGAATGGTATACACCACACGCAGATCTACAAAAATTTCTCACTTTCACTCCTTTCAGTTCTTCGAAATCTGCATCACTCCAGTAGGGTGGGTTTCACCTTAGACTTCCATTTATATAATCACAGAATTACAGAATGGACCAACAAGGATCACTAAGTACAACTCCTAGCCCCCAAGGGACCAAGAGTCACACCATGTGCCCAGGAGTAGGTAATGAACCTTTTTAGCTTACAATATTTTCCTTTGTAGCTGATGTCTGTGCCTATAGCACCCTTAAAAATATGCGTATTAGTAGTGATTTAAGCATCCAATTTGTAACTGGCTTGTCATTTTTGGGGATATATGGTTGCTACTTTGGTACCATTGCTGACTTCATGACTTGATGGGATTTTTTTTCCATTGATTTGTAGCTGTAAATTCTACAAATGCCAACATTTCTTCCAAGAATTCCTACTTACATTGTACCTATTTCAGAAGACATAAACAGGCATGTGGTGTTAGTATACAGTAAAGAGTCCTTTGTCTTTACTAATTCATTAACTGGAGAATAGAGATTCTTGTTTTCTAGATTATAATGGTTGATGTTTTCTACAGTTTCTTTAAGGACAGTCAAGATGTTTATGGTGTTTTTACAACATTTTAGTAAATTTGTCTTGTGTAGGATGTGCTTTGTATTTTAAAAGTCTTTTAAAACTGTAGTGTTTCATTAGTTAACATTTTTTTCATGTTACGTAGACGTGTTAGGATAAATTTTCCATGTTGCAAGAAGGGATTTGGCCACGTGGTTCTCATTATCTTCAATGAGATGCAGATGGCTAAGTCATGGCCTTGATTTTGAATATTTATGTATATGTGTACGCATACTGCTGTGTTTCACTGGAACTGCTACTCTCTGAGGAACAAGAATGCTTATTTCTACCTGGAAATCTGCTAGCACTTGCTGATTTTTTCAGAAGAAAGTTTGAAGCAAATTTTGATTCACCAGTACACCACTGCACGTGTGCCCTTCTTATTCACTCTTCCCGAGTACTTCTCTAAGGAAGTTTATTTTGAGAATTTGGGGAATGAATGCCTATTTTTCAAGCAAATAACTTGCTAAAATAATAGTCACTCACATGTGTTAATAGTTACGGTCTTTTCTAAAAAGAGAGATACAAACACCACTATGTAAGCCAGGAGATTAATCAAACGCCATGAACAAAGAATGGTGGATTTTCATACAAAGTCGCCATCAAAGAACTTATGGAGAAGTTCCTCTGCTCTTTGTGAAATTATGTGGCAGAATAATTATCAACATCAAGACTAATAATGCAGAAATTGAAAGCAGAGCTGTTTGCACCATAACAAGTTCCACCCTTACATAGTTCCTGCCTACCTTACTGTAGGCCAGTACAGTACCCAGTTAAGAGCTTCGTAGGCTGCTCTTTTCATGCAGTTCGAAGGAACCAGACTCATCCTGGAACAGAAAACCGCAGGCAAAGTCCTCTGTAGTGTTCATAGGTGCTGTTGCAGCCAAGTCTTAGCACAACCAAAGGTTACAGTCTTTCCTAGTAGGGAAGCCAAAACACACTATATTCTTTTATTTCAACTGTTCTATTTCACAGACTGGTGCCTTAGTTGTGTTTGCAGCTGAATGATTCATAATCTGCCTTCTGCTACCTCTGGCAAGAAAGTTGTGACTAATGAGTGAAATGTAAAACGTGCCGGATGATAACAGTGTTAAATCTTTCTACATTTGCTCAACAAATGTCACTTAGAGTTCTTCATTAAAGTGACTCAGTACAATTCAATGGATGGAAAGGTGATTCAAGAGCGAAATCCCCTGCATTTTAAAATGATGATGATTTGTAATCAATAAAAATTGACCTCTCAAGTTGACCTCAATGTACCTCAAATTTATATACCCAGAGATAGGCCCCAAAATCTACCTTGACTCATTTAATGAAAATGCACCTAAATTTTTTTAATTGCTTAGTTTTAACAAAGTACAATGAATTCAACATGAATCATAAGTGCTTGAAACATATAAATATCAGGAAACTTTCAATGAGATATGATACTATAATAGCGGCCAGAGTGAAACCGCATACTCCCGACTTTTCTTTTGAAATTATTTTGGCAGATGACACTGACACTGTTTGTTCTCTAAAAATATGCTTGTTTAAACTAAACAGAACCAAAACCAAAACTAAAAAATCTTAAACAACTTCCCACTCCCTACACTTAATCAGAAAATACAGGGTACAGTAATACAAAAGTAAATGCAGAAAGCTCAGTACTTCAATCTTGAAGATAGTCTGTCCCTTACTTTATAACAGTAGGATAGGTCCTTTCCTTTCCTCCTGCTCTCCAGGTGTTTAACTTCCATGTTATGAATAAGGCTTATCAACAAGGCTGTGCCCTGTTCTCAGAGTATCTTACACTCCTCCAAGATGCTCACCCTGACCCTTTCAGCAGCAGCCAGGTCAAGGCACAAGACTAACGCTCCTCTCAGCTGCTCATTTTCATGATTCCTGAGCAGTATATCCCATACACAGTATTTACAAAACAAACCGAAAACAATCACACCAAACAGTTCTGCCCTCTATGATAAGGTGCATAAATATTTATTCAGGAGCTTGTCGTCCAAAAATAACCAGTTTAAGAATTAAATATCAGAAAAAATTCACAAAAAAAAAAAAACAAAAAAACAAACCACACCAAAAAAACCCCCAAAACATGTGCTTGTAACTGTGCTTGTTCTAGTAGACCCATAGAATTTCCAAGGTTAGAAAAAAACCTCTTAGATCATCCAGTCCAACCATTACCCCAACACTACCATGTTCACCACTAGATCAGATCCTCAAGTGCCACATCCATAATGTCTTTTGTTTATCTCCAAGGATGGTGGCTCCACCACTTTCCTGGGCAGGGTATTTCAATGCCTGAACACCTTTTCAGGGAAGAAATTTTTCTGATATCCAATCAAAACCTCCACTGGCACGAGCTGAGGCATTTCCTCTCATTCTATCTCTTGTTTCCTGGGAGAAGACACTGACTCCCATCTCACTACAGTCTCCTTTCAGGTAGCTGTAGAGAACAGTAAGGTCACCTCTGAGCCTCTATTTCTCCAGGCTAAACAACCCCAGCTCCCTTAGACACTCCTCTAATGACTCCTGCTCCAGGCCCCTCACTTGCTTTGCTGCCCTTCTGTGGACACTCTCANTCCAAGGATGGTGGCTCCACCACTTTCCTGGGCAGGGTATTTCAATGCCTGAACACCTTTTCAGGGAAGAAATTTTTCTGATATCCAATCAAAACCTCCACTGGCACGAGCTGAGGCATTTCCTCTCATTCTATCTCTTGTTTCCTGGGAGAAGACACTGACTCCCATCTCACTACAGTCTCCTTTCAGGTAGCTGTAGAGAACAGTAAGGTCACCTCTGAGCCTCTATTTCTCCAGGCTAAACAACCCCAGCTCCCTTAGACACTCCTCTAATGACTCCTGCTCCAGGCCCCTCACTTGCTTTGCTGCCCTTCTGTGGACACTCTCATGCTCCAGCACTCCAATGTCTTTCTTGTAGTGAAGGGCCCAAAACAGCACTTGTGGTGTGGCCGCATCAGTGCCAAGGACAGAGGGATAGTGAACTGACCTAAAACTGTAATGTTGTAATGTGTTTTGTCCCTGGAGTTTCTTCACCAGTGTCATCTGAAGTAGCATACTCACAGGGCATGCTGGGCAGTGATGAATCACATTTTTTTGCACAGAGAATGCAGAAGCCAATGTCCTCCTTTCCCCTGCAGGTAAAATCATGACCCTTTTGTTTTTATTTGAAGAATTTACCCTTACCAGCTCATTTTCTCTCCTTCTTCCTCCTCTCAAATATACAACCTACCAAATGTATCTACAGCGTAATCCAGACATGATATTTGGTTTTCATTTGTGATTTTTCATCCTGCTTTCTGCAGCAGAACTGTCTCTGTCTGCATCAATTACACAATCTTGCATCAATTAGAAAAACAGTCAAATTATTTACCACAATGACTGAATATTAAGTGAGGAAGGGAAACAATCTGCCTGTGATATTGACGGCAGACACCACAATATTGAGAAAGCCCAAGTTTTTAAGGGAATTTAACACAAACCTAGACATTTATGATGAAAAGGATCTATTTGTTTCTTCCCTATCCAGTACAAAAACTTCCCTTTACCACAAAGACACCAGTGGTGCAAACAGTTTAGTTTAAAATGTTCCTGAGGGAATTTTCCTGAAATCTATTACTATTATATCCACATTTTTCTATAGAGTGTGATAGACTTTGTCCATATACACTTGGTCAGAGTCTTTACACCTTCAGACAGTATTAAACCACCAAATGGTTGTTTCCACCAATTTTTCTCTGTTGTTCTGACCTAATTTTCCTAGTTTTGTTTCTGTTCTTGGATGTGAGTTCTAACCTTCTTGATTAATCAGCATGAAACATCCAATTTTCAGATGCTGATGCACCCTTAGTACTTGCAGTATGCCATCATAACTATTTCCATCAGAACAACGATGCTGTCTGGATTATCGCCTCAATAAAGTAAGTTTATTTGAGTCTCTCAGAGTTTTCTGCTGCAAGGTACTAAACAGAGAAATGATTTTTTTAGTTCAGTGAACACTCACAGAAAAAATAAGGACGATAACTAAAAAGACTGGTTTCTAAATATGTGTTAATTTGTCTGCACATTCTTGTTTCCATGCCATCTTTCTTTCACTGCAAACACAACATGAGGAGTTAAAAGTTTCATTTTTCATGTACTTCTCAAAAATACTGTTGTTCGCTATAAAAAATTGCTCCTAGAATATAAAACCTCAAACACAAAATTTAATACATCTCTAGATTTTTCAACTAAATGAACTGTGTCCTTGTGTTCAGTGGCATTTATTATATGTTTCAAGTTAATCTGTTAGTTTTACT